>VYXF01003064.1:306601-403433 GCA_013397295.1 Polioptila caerulea | reverse complement strand
TATATACAGTAATAATATATAATATATTTTCTGTTCCCTAAATATTGGTGCAGGACAACTTTGGTTGGGTCTGGAATGTCACTGGATTTTTCTGAACATATCAGTGACTGTTTTCAAGGCAAAACTAAACTGTTTAAGCACGTGAGCCTCCGAGAAATATATCCTGGATTTCAAATTCTCCCAATTTTGAAATAACTTCTTCATAGTTCAAATGAAGTTACTGAAAAATATATTTAAAGTTTTGCCTTTCCCACACAGGATTTAATGTGCTGATCATTTACATGAAATTATCTGAATTCTATTTAAAAACCAAATTTCCCTCTTTAGTTATAGGACTGAATATGTAATAAACTGCCTGTAAATATGGAACAGATTTCATCTTGTTATTTCCCATCCTTTTTGTGTATGACATGTCCCACACTGGCCAGGTCTCACCATACTCTTGGAATGGGGTGACTCACCTCCTTCCTTAGAGGTTAAACCTGGGAAACAAGGATGCATCTCCAGAAAATAGTAGCCAAAAACGTTATATTTCCAGTGCCAGGTTGGAAATGTTGCTGATAAAAGACCTGGAGATCACTCAGTGGTACTTACGGAGCGCTGGGGCCATCTGGACCTGATCTGGTGTTAATTTGTGTCAGTGTGTTTGATCCAACAGGATTGTTTCTCCGTGGAAGGGGAGGACCTGAAGCACGACTTTGAGCGGCTGCAGCTCGCCATGGAGATGGTGGGGTTTCTGCCCAAGACCCGCAGACAGTGAGTTCATTTTCTGTTTTAATAGCTTGGAGGTTATCCTGATTAATGTCACCTCCACTGGCAAGACATTGTCCAGAGGCTCTGTGGCTGCCCCATCCCTGGAGGTGTCCCAGGCTGGATGGGGCTTGGAGCAATCTGGCCTAGTGGAAGGTGTCCCTGCCATGTTTCAGGATGGAGCCAGATGAGTTTAAGGTCCCTTCCAACCCAAACCATTCTGTGATTCCATGATCACTGCTGTACTTAACAATCCTCTTCATGCAAATGGAGCGTTGACAGAAGTTGACATCTTGAAGTATTTCTCAAGTGTTCATGAATAATCATGCCTCACTCTGCATGTCATGAATCCAGAGCCTGGTTTAATCAGAAGTCCTCATTATCCCTCATCAAACTTAACCCTTTGCATGCAATTCTAGGTGTGTAGACTCATTTCCAACTGGCCTTTTCACTAATTCAGTGGACATGCTGGTTTGAAAACTGGACTTTAGCCGGGTTGCAACACCACTGACTGTTGCCCTGATATTTCCAAGTTTTCCTGATGCACTTTCTAACTCAATGTTTGGTAGTTCCTAGTTCACTTTTTCACAAATAGATGCTATTATTAGAAGCTTGTTTATGTTAAAACAAGGTCGCTGGAAATTCCTTCTCTTGGGAGTGGAAAGTGACTAATTGACAATTGCTTTGGCCAATGGAATGGGAGAGGTGTTTAACTTCTCCTCCAATCCCTGGTCCATGTGGAAATACTATATAATATAAAGTCAGATAATTAATAAAGCTCTTTCAGCCTTCTCTTGAAAACGTGTCGTGTGAACAGCGACATCTGACACCATGGAATTAGAGGATTCATAAGGGTCATCTCCAGCCAAGCTCACAAAATAATCCCTCCTGTGTCGCATTTTGGCTTGAAAGGCTTGATTGGGTTGGGAAGAACTTGATATAAAAAATTACCTCAAAGATATTGTCACATAACTGAGAAATTTTGGAAGCTAGTCCTTTATCCCTCACTTGTAACAAATCAATTATGAAATCAAAACTGCTTTTTCTCTATCTTACACACACACGTGGATAAACCCAAGGATCCAGACTTGTGTGAATATGTTCTGTGTCGGAGGCTGCTTTGTCAGGTTTCAGGATGAGGTTTGTCTAAAGCCTGTTGAGGGGTTTAATTGCCTGAGCAAAGCAATCAGGAAGTGTCAGGACTGAGCAGAGTCGGGTGATGCAGTAAATTCTCACTTCTGATTTACTGTGCAATGATTTTTCTTGGCACACAAGTTGGTCCTGGTGAATTTTGCGTGTCAAAAATAAAGTGGATTCTTCACTACGCGAGCAGATTTATTTTGCTTGGCATTACACAACTGCAGCACAAATAAGGAACCACCTTCAGCTGAGATATAGGAAGGATGTTTCAATACTTTTAAAAGTATAGTAGTATTTTTCTTTATAGCAAAACATGGGGTTCCACCTTTGTGGAAACAGAGAAGAGAAATTTTTATAAATTTGCATCCTGAAATTCACAACAAGGAGTCAGTATCTGTGTTTTGGAGATAAGGGAGGACTTGGAGAGGTGAAGGTGTGTTGTCCAGACAAGCAGGTGGCATAGATAGGAATCATATTTGGGTTTATTCATTTTTAGCTCCCAAGGGAGTGTAGAAATAGGGACAAACAGGGCTTATAGCTGAAGTCAGTCATGGCTCAGGAGATGGGCTTGATGAACCTTGAGACTCCCTTTCAACTCAGGATCTTCTTTAAGTGTCTGATCCTACTTTTTTGGAGGGGTGGGTAAATGATTTAAAAATGACCAAATACCCTCCAAAACAGAAAATTGGTTGGATAAATTTACTTGAAGTGTAACATCTTGTCTTTGTCTCAGTTGGTTAGATATTATAAAGGCATATATGCTGTTTTGTACAGTCTTTTGTTCCTGGCTGGGACTAAATCCAAAAAGGTGACCAAAACACATGTCCCAGGGGACTAAGAGGGATCACCTGCATGGCCATGCCCACTCTACCCCTTAATTTAAGCAATTGTATGATAAATATTTAATCTGGATATCAAGATTACTGGAGGATTCCTGTTTTTCTTACAACATGAGCTGTAATTTTGTAACTGTGGGTTTGATGTGTTAAAGAATTTTCAAGGAAACTGTACGGATGCAAGTTTGGTACTTGACTGAATGAAAATCTTCTTGAGATGAAGCAGAGTGGATGCTTTGGATTGAAAATTAGAAGGATGAGCCAAAGAGGAGTATGGCCCTTGGGGGTGAAATTTTCCTCTTCATTCATTTTATGAAAAACGGAGTGAAAATGAATTCTCTCTGTTTAGGATTTTCTCTCTGCTGTCAGCGATCCTGCACCTGGGGAACATCCGGTACAAGAAGAAGACGTACCGGGATGACTCCATCGATATCTGTAACCCTGAAATACTTCCCGTCGTGTCAGAGCTGCTGGAGGTAAGGCTCTGCTTTCCCTCCTGAAACTTTCACACCAAACCAGACACCTCTCATTTAAGTCACAAAAACATGCACAATTTATTTCCAGTTTCACCAAAGAGGACGTTCTTGTGTGTTTCTATTCTTATGGGCCGTTCATGTTTGCCAGGGAAAAAGTACAGGAACTTTTTTAAAGAGGTTTTTCATGTAGGGTTTTTGCCCCTACTCTTCAGCTTCAGGCTTCATTGTATGAAGATCCTTTTTCTGTGATTAAATATGAAAGGTTGCAGGGTCTAGATGCAAAGCAAACCTGCTGTCCAACACAGCGGTGTCTTAAATTGCCCGCCATCAGCTGGTGCTCCTCAAATCTGTTCCAGAGTCTGTCTGAGGAACTCGAGCAGTTGTACGACCATAGCCCCGTGTTTTGGTTCCATGCTGGCTGTAGGAGGTGCTGAGCCTCCCTCACCGTGTTTTTTGTCTGTTATTACCTGCCAAGTTCCACAAGGATTGGGTTTGAGATGTTGGAGTCCCATCTTGTCCTTCTAGTACCTATTTATGGGCCTGTTATGGAGTTCTTTGGTGCATCTGCTGTTTAGGAACTGATACCTTGGCCTCTGTGAGCCACTGCTGTGCTGGTGTCCCTTGGGAATGGTTTGTAGGTCTCTGCCTGGCTGGCCCCGGCCATGTCCACCTCTGTAAATCAGTGCAGAAGCTTTAAATAAGTTCTTAGCAGATCTGCTCTGTCAGCCCAAGCAGGTTATGAAGCTGTGGTACTTCTCTTCATGAGAAAACTCTTGAATGAGCCAACTTGTCCTGCTGGCCTTCAGCCTTCAAGAGCTGAGCTCAAAAACCTCCTGACATGCACTGAGATGGCCAGGAGCTCCCATTGCTGTCTCACTTCACTTGAAATGCTCCAAACCTCTTGCAACTGAAATGTTTTTCCTGCAGTTGATTATAGCAACAATTATCATTACCCTTTTGTACTCCCTGGATGGGTCTAGAAGGTGAATTTGTGCTGATTTTATGGCAGAATCAGAAGGAAACTTGTCCTTTTGTGTACACATGGTGCTCTTCCCCCTCATTCCATAAAATAACTGTTGCGTTATCTCCCTACCTACAGAAGTTGGGAATTGGCTCTTAGGGATTTTCATAGCACTTCATTAATACTTTGAATTTAGGGAGGGGAAAGCTTCTGTAAAATATGATCTGAGCAGCTGGATGCTCTTTGCATCTTGGCCTTGGAGATTGCAGAAATAAACAGAAGGCAAATATGAGTGGGGAGGAGAATGTTGTTGATTTTATCCTGTTAAATGTGGCCAAGTCAGTTAAGTAATTGTTTTTAAAAAAAGTTTTGAGTAAGAGAGCGACTTAGAGATCTGAAAAAAGTTCCAGGCTTTGGGTCTTTGCCTTTGCAAACAAATCCTTTTGCAACATCTCCATGTGGGGAGGTCGAGGGGTGGTTTTTACATATGTGAAATGAGGCATTGGCTGAGCCATGTGAATCCAGCAGAGCCTCAATGCCTTGGGCTGGAAGAGCACCCTCAGGTAGTGTCAACAAGATAAAAAAACAAATAAATATATTTATTTTTCACCATTTGAAAAAAACAAAACCCACTAGGATCAGATGTAGCTGAACAAATTGATAGATTTCTGTTCATCTTGGTAATTCTTTTTGCAAGTTAAATGACCATCTAGAGCATAAAATACTTGTTTATTACGTCTGGACAATGCTTGATGCTTTGAGGTGGGATCTGATGAAATGCATCATTGGGTTTGAGTAAGTGGTGTTGTTTGTCCCTTAAATTGCTTTTAGGTGATAATTGATCCATGGAACTGGAAGTATTTGCTGCCTCCAAGTGTAAAGCTTTCAACAGACCCGCTGAAATCAGCTGAAATAAAGCCAATAATCTCATTTTCAGACTTGATTTCCCGTTGTGAAATGCCACGTTCTCTTTGCAGACCTCAACAGATGTTGCTGCTTATTGAGGTTTGACCCAAAGGAAGAAGCAAAGCGTTCAAACAGATGAAACATCATTACAAAGAGCCGTCACCACTCTTTATTCATTAGCTGGCTACTTACAACTCTCCACATTAAGTGCAATGAGTTGTACTCAGCCAGAGACCTAAAATACTGGTTAAAACATTTGACACTTTGTATTTTGTCTCATTTGGGTGATTATTTTTTTACATTCTTTTTTTTCTGGTCACTGAACTGTTTTGCTTTTCCCATTGTTGCTAAAATTATGAATTGGCTTGAGAAAGTTGTTAATCCCCTCTCCAGATCTTGGCATTAGACACTAATAACTGAAAAATCATCTCAGAATAAAAGTAATATGAGTTGGCAAAGAGTTGAACTTCCTTTCCTATGGTCACCAGCTGTTTGGTGGGACCATCCAGAGCACAGCAAAGGGATGGAAGAAACTGTGATCTGATACTTCCTTGTCTTGGGGCAACTTGGGGTTGATCTTTATATTCAAATGACTCATTGGATTTTTTCAGTCAAGGATTTGACATGGAAAAGAGAAGGAAAATTCTGGAGCTGGATTGGCCATCTCTGAGAGCAGCCAGGAGGGGATGCAGAGGTGCTCCAGCATGGCTTCGATGGGGGTATAACCTCCAAGGGCAGGAGGGGAGCTACCAGCCTGTCTGAAATTAAAAACTTAGGCAAATTTGGCAAAATTAGCATCTTCTCCCAGTGCAAAGGGGAATCTGGTCCAAATTCTCGTGAGCTGGTTGGTTTGTGTTGGAACCTCTAATGATCACTGGGGGAATTTCCCTGCTGCACCAGTTAATGCAACACTGCTGCACAACTATCCTCCCTCGGTGTAATGAGATTTGTGTCCCTATAAAATGAAGCTAATACAGAGATTTTTTGGAGGAATCTGGGAGGAGATGATGATCTGCAATGGATTTGCTTTTTCTTAGGTATCAACAACCCCATCCAATATGTTTTTGCTTTATTAAACCATCCAGAGCAGCTTTTGTTGAAACTGCAATATAGGATTTTGGCCAGACTCTGCAGATCATTGTTTCATTTACAGTAAAACCCCATTCCATTTTTATTTTTTTTTTCAGGAATAGACATAGTGTGTGGATTATGTGATGCTTTTGGCAGGTTTTTCAGGGCCTTTGTTTAAACTCTGCTGAAATGCTGTGCCAGGGTGTGATGTCAAGGCTGCCTGATGGATGAAGCAGACGTGGAGTCCTGTGCAAGCGCTGCAAATATCCCAGGGCCTGGGCAGAAATCATAGAGGGTTGTGTAAAACTGGGTAAAACCTTTATGTTTATGGGGAAAAAGCTTGGAAAAGCTCATTTGTGGACTTACTAACAAAAATAATATATTTGAGATTATCTAGTTGACCTTGAAAGAGACTTTCTGTTTTCCATTGGAACAGTAAGAGCATTTTAATAGTGTGTGTTTACTAAAAGGGGAAATTATTTCCAAGGATGAAGCATTGAGGAAGGAGATAAATTCTGCCTTTCCTCAGTGGAGCAGTTTTGTATTCAGTTTTTAGGTTTAGGTAACCATTGCAATACCTAACCTCAGTGCGCATAAAGGTAAATATGAGTTATCAAGTGCCCTAAATTAGTTTTATCAGATCTCCCAGTGCACATTTGTGTTTGGAGCTAAAGTTGGCCTCTGCAGGAGACTTATGTGCTCAAGTTCTTCTTCCACTAAAAAATGGCCTTCAGCTTTCCAGAGGGATCCCACAGGTGGTGGGGCTTCTCCTGTGATAAATGTCTTGGAATTTAATTGAGGAGGGGGTGAGGATTATGAAGAAGACAGTGCTTGCTTCCAGCTTTTCCTTCAGGATTTGTTTTCTGGATGAGTTTTGTAGAATCACAGAATGATTGGGGTTGGAAGTGACCTCCAAAGTTTATCTGGTCCAACATCCCTGCAATGAGTAGGGATATCATCATTGGATGCAAAATTCTGAGCCAGAATTAGAGTCAGAAAACTACAGAGAATCACAGAATATGCTGAGTTGGAAGGGATCCACAAATACCATTGAGTGCAACTCCAGGCCCTTCACAATCACAGGCCCTGCACAGATGCTCCAATAATCCCACCCTATGCCTGAGAGTATTGTCTAAATACTCCTGGAGCTCTTGGGACTGTGACCATTCCCTGGGGAGCCTGCTCAGTGCCTCACCACCCTCTGGGAGAAGACTAAACCTCCCTAACACAGCTCCAGCCATTCCCTCTCACCCTTCCTAACTCTCTGGTTATTTGAAAGAAAGTCTGAGGAAGAGGTTCAGCTCTTTTCCAAGAAATCTGAATTTATTTTCTGTTACTCCACACGAGGCATCTTGAGAGCAAGCACTCAGTGCAGTAATCCCTTTCTCAAATATGGAAGGAGAGACAAAACCTGATGTTTTCTTGCTCTCCAGCTGGAAATGGTTAATTTTTCTTCAGCTGCTCTAAAATAATACCCCAGAATTACTGGAGGAGCAGTCTCTGCCTGCCTTGGCTCCAGCCCAGCCCTTGCTGGCTCCCTGCTCCCGCCATGCTCTGCTGACGTTCCCAGCTGTGGCACTGCCTGTCACCCCTCACTGGCTCATGGAGTTTAAGGCCTCCAGCCCTCTCTGGGCCCACTTATGGCAATGAAGTCTTAAATCTGCATTTTGTCCCTGTAATGAAGATTTAAACTCCTGCAGGCCATGCCCTTTAGCACCAGGAAGCAAGAATCCATGAAATGTGACCCAAGAGTGAAACTCTTAGGGCACAAAGTAAAGGAGTAAGCGGTGTTCTCCTCTTTGCTACTCTGCACCAGTGGGTGTCCCTGTTTTAGTTTTACACTTACTGGAGGAGAAGGTGTAGGATGTGGGGAAGCTGCTGGTATCTCCATGTCCTTAGTCATAGGCACGTGCTGAGTTTATCTTTAGAAAGCTCCAGTAGCTCCTCCCTGGCATCAGGAGGCAGCTACTTTCATGCTGTGACCTTGAATGCAGATTAGGATGATTTTGTTGTGCTCGTGGTGTTCATCAGAGGCAATGAAGGAATTGAGATCAAGCTCCACTGGGTGGTAATTGCAGGCAGGGGCCACGGGAGATACAGGGATTCCCATCCTTGCCAAGAGGGTTTTTATACAAGAAGATGATTCAATGGGATCTCCTCGGGTCAGGAGATGAAGGATACACATCCACAGGTTCCCTCCATCCAGAGAGCAGGGGGAGTAAGAACCAGAATGACCATGAGATGGGGATGGTGAGGGATGGAATGGGTAGTTGTTTAAATTGCTTAAAATCCCTGTGTTTGCTGACAAATCTGGGACTTGGAAGTGTTTATGCTGTTGAGGAATATTTCTTTGGACTGTTTTGATTAGGAACCATCTGACACCCCTCTGCCTTGTTGCCTTGGATAATTAAAAAAAGCTGGCATGCTGGCTGTGGGTTTGCAGCATCCCTGAAGTGGGATAATGGATGGTGTGAAACTCACTTTTGTTCCAAGTTGTGCAGTTGAGGGAGAACAGCCAATGGTCCCACAGCGGAGAGCTACTGGGAAAGTGTCTTCAGAGCTGAAAATTACAAAATCACATATTTTTGTGAATGTAGAGGAATAGAAACCAAATGTGAAATCTTGCTGTGAATCTCTGGATGAACCAGGAGATTATTTTTTTCCCTGCTCGATTTTGAAAGGTAAAATCGGATTGTAGGGAACTGGGGGCTCCTGAGTAGCACTGAGCACTAAAGAGATGAATCTTGAATTGTCATTTCCAGTGATAGAGGCCTTGCTGGCAGGTGACATCATATACAGGTGACTTGATGTATTCTGATTTCAACAGCGACAAGTTCTTGTTGCAGGAAGAATCAGTTATATAAAAATTCCCTGGATTTTGTCAGGGAGACTCCCATGATAGTAGTTTTGGCCGAAGGAGATTTTTGTAAAGAAGGGCATCATTATTGCTATGGTTTGGGAGATTCCTGACCTTCCACTGTTTTGTTTGCATTTCCTCTTCATACTAATTCCTGGATTAAACCCTGAAGTCAAAGTACATGCATAGAATTGTTTCGGTTGGAAAAGACCTCTAAGATAGTTGAGTCCAATTGTTAGACCTCTACATTTCCCATTTTCCATGTTAAGTCATAAATGGTTTTCCTGTGATAAAATTAAGGCCTTGGATGGCTTCAGGAATGTGGATTTTTAACAGCTGGGGATGTCCAGAAGGACTCCATGCTGATGCCTGCATGGAGTCCTTCAGGTAGGATAAGCAGTTTGCTGAGACTTCAATGCAGCTTCTCTGTATCAATCCACATCCATTAATTCTGGGCTCTGAGATTTTCACCCAGACTCATGATGTCTTTTTTGACTTGGAAATTTAGTGAAGATCAGTCAATGACTCAAAGTCTTTACTGATCTATGCTGGGAGAGAGGACACCTTCTGAATTCCTCAAAGCAAGAGGGTCTTGAAACTGATTGGGAAAGTGGCTTTTCCCCAACAGTTGCAGGTGCCACTTAATTTGTCAGCACCCTTTTCCTCTTTGCTGAAGTGTCTGTGTTTACACAACTGAGTTTTCTTCTGCAAACCTGTGAGGGCTGGTTAGAGACTGTCACCTCACCAGGAACTTTAGTGAGTAAACATCCAGTGCCAATAGCAGAGTAAATATCAGGTGCTTTTCCAAGGGTTTCTTTCTCTTTCTGACTCCTCCGCAATCTTAAAAGCACAAAAAAACCCTCCTCTCCTTGGATATCTCTGAAACTGATGACATTGCTTGGCTTATTCTAGAGTAATTTGTGTGATTTCATCCTGACAACCCTAGAAAGTTGACTTATTTTGCCAAGAGAAAGTGTGGGAGGGAGGAGCCGCACCGGGAATAAGGAAACCCAATGGGAAATTGCTGCAACTGGGATGCCTGAATGCAGAAAATCAGGTTCCTTTGAATACCGTGGTGTTAGGTTTCTGATGCTGGATTTATGTGCTGAGTTGGCTCCTCCCAATGGCATGTTTTTACCCATTGAACTTAACTCTGCAAGGGCTGACAAAAGTGGTTTAACATTTTCTTAATTAAATTTTGAAATTTGAATGTATTTACACTGAATTTTAATTTTTTAAAGTTTAAATGTTAGCATTTTTTAACTGGATTTGAAATAAAAAAAGATCATTAGAATAATCATTAACGTCTGTGCTTTTATTTTAGGTGAAAGAAGAGATGCTATTTGAGGCCCTGGTGACCAGAAAGACAGTGACAGTGGGAGAGAAGCTGATCTTACCATACAAATTGGCAGAGGTCAGTACATGGTATTTGTTATTAAAAGGCAACTCTTGAAATGGTTGTCAATACTTTGAGATGCAAACACAGAGTTTCTTTCCATTTTTATTTATTTATGTCAAAATAATGTAGGAGAAGCTAATGGGTGTCCTAATCTAGGAAATGATTGACTTTTCTTCTATTCCATTCCTGGAAGGCAGGTTTGTACTTTGTTCTGATGGTTTGTAAGTGCTCTAATGACTTGTGGTTGTGTGAGAGTTGTCCAAAGCAGAGCTGTGCGTTGCTGAATGTGTGTGTTCAGGTGTTCATCTCCAGACATCATTCCATAAGCTGGAGCACTGATTCCACAGCAGGGTGCTGACCCAAGACTCCAGGAAATTTTTACTGCCTTCTTGACAGCCTGTGTTAGTGGTGGCTTTTGTACGACACAAGCTGCAGATCTCCATAGGAGACTCCCAGTGGCTTTTCCTCAGACCCTCACAAGCTGCTTTGGAGAAGCCACAGCTCCATTGGCTTCTCTCAGACTCCAGTGTAGTTCACGTCCTTACACCCTGGACCACCAAATTTTATCCAGCAGTGACCTTGCTCTGGGAGCAGGTTCACTGCTCACAGTGCAGAATTTGAGGTGCTCCAATTTCAACCTCTCCATGGTAAGAAGCCTTCTCCTAGTCTTTCTCTGGCTCAGGGACTAGAAAGAGTGACCTAAATTCAGATCTGTCTGAATTAGGAAGGACCAGTGAGATTCATTTGACATTTCGGGACTTCACAAAGACTACTGATGTCTGATAATCCCCACTCATGACTCACTGGACTCTTGGGAATCAACGGGCTGGTTATTCCTGTGTATCTAACAAAGGAGCATTATAGTTGGCTCCAACGGATGGAGCTATTGAGGGTTTGAGGATTTGCAGACATGGCTCTTCCACTACGACCTCTGTAGTTCATGGGCAGCTGCCTTTCCTGATGGATACAGCAGCTATTTTATTCTTCAGATGCCTGTGGCTTTTTTCATAGCTTGGTACACTGAAAGTTTCAGTGGAGGTTGTCTGGAAAAGACTCTGCTCCACAGGCTCTCAAAAACAAGGATTGGATAATGTCATTTTGGCATGTCCTTGTGTCTTTACTACACCATCCAGAAGAGCAGGTTGGATCTACCAGTCTTGAGGTTGCAAGAGAAGTGGTAGATGCTACATCCCTGGAAATGTCCAAGGCCAGGTTGGATGGGGCTTGCCCATAGTAGGGGACGGACAAGCTTTAAGGTCCCTTCCAGCCCAAACCGTCTGGGATTCCACATAAAAAGCTCAAGATTTAAGTTTGGAATAGGTTTTGAGCTTTCATGAGGTTCTCGTGTGCATCTGCTCCATTTGGGAATGTTTCACTTTCTGTACTCGGCACAGGGGCTGACATTTGCCGATCCCTTTCATCAGTGTTGGAGTACATGGACATGACAACTCTACGCAGAAATGCTTTCTGTGGAAAGTGAGTGTGATCATTCCATGATCGCAGCCTGGCTCCTGAGAGGTCTGTGCCCTCATGGTCCTGCTGTGACAACACTCACCCCCCTTAATACTCTTGAATGGGCAGAGTTGGCCTGAAGGGATCCTTCCCTTTGGTATTTTGGAGGCTTCAGAGCTGAGACTGGAGTTCTGTTTTCCAAGCCACGCCTTTTCTGTTCCCCTTTCCCGAGCTACAGCCCTGGAGCACATGGAGAGACTGCCTTTGTTGGATTTGCAGTGATGTCACATTCCTGGCTGTCTGTGCGCTCCTGCCTTCTTGTGCGCTGATTGGAAACACAGACCTGTGGTTTGGGGCTTTTTTTTTTAGAAACAGTGGTTTGAACGCTTGGCAGCTCGCTTGAAATGCTCTCCTTCAGTTATGAATTGATACCAGACTGACTGTTCCTGGTCCTGTTCATCTTTGCAGTAATTTGGGTAAAACTACATCTTTTATTCTGGCATGTTTTGGGTAGAAGGTACTGCAAAGTGGGGACAATTTGTGGATGGACATGATGGAATCACAGATGGGTTTGAGTTAGGAGGGACCTTAAAGCTCATCTCATTCCACCCCCTGCCACGGGTAGCGACACCCTCCACTACCCCAGGTTGCTCCAAGCACTGTGCAGTCGGGCCTTGGACACTTCCAGGGATCCAGGGGCAGCCACAGCTTCTCTGGGCACCCTGTGCCAGGGCCTCTCCACCCTCACAGCCAAGAATTTCTTCCCAAAATCCCATCTAACCCTGCTCTGTGGCAGTGGGAACCCATTCACTCTTGTCCAAAGTCCCTCCATCCCTTGTCCCAAGGGCCCTCCTGGAGCCCCTTTAGGCACTGGAAGGGGCTTTTGAGGTGTCCCTGAAACCTTTTCTCCCAGCAGTTGGAAGCCTGCAGTGTTGAAGGAGAAGCTGCAATTGGCAACCACCTCCTCTCTGTTTATTCATGTTGTACTTCCTGTCTTAGGACTTCCTCCTGATGGCTTTGCCCCAGGAGTTGAGCTGGGCTTTTCCCTCAGGAATAATGTGCCATTTTAAAAATTAAATAAGTTTGTCAATTCTGTGTTTCCTTTAATAAAGTCAAGGCTTTTTGATTCTTGCCCATGTATTCTGATGGATGATCTTAGAGGATCCAAGGACTGGATTCCAGTGCCTAAAGGGGCCTACAGTAGTCTCCAGACTACTGAGTTTTCAGAAGAGCTTGGAGTAACAGGACATGGGGAAATGGCTTCAAACTGAAAGAAGGCAGGGTTAGATGGGATATTGGGAGGGAATTCCTCCCTCAGATGAGGCCCTGGCACAGGTTGCCTAGAGAAACTGTGGCTGCCCCATCCCTGGAAGTGTCCAAGGCCAGACTGGACAGTGCTTGGAGCAACCTGGCCTAGTGGGAGGTGTCCCTGCCCATAGCAGAGGGTGGAATGGGATAGGCTTTAAGATCTCTCCCTACTCAGTCTGAATCTAGATCAGGTAACTGGTTAAATGTATCACTGAAGTCCAGTGAGGAAATAGGATTCCAGCAATTAAAATCTGTGCCTCTTGTGAGCCAGCAGTTGCTGGTGCCATTGTCTTCATCTGAGCAAGTTCTTCCCAGCAGAGAGATTTCATTTTACTTTATTTTACCCAGGAGCATTCAAAGTGTGTGGCAGCAGCCCCTGCTCGAGCAGGGCCATAGGTAGGAGCAAGTAAATAGTTGTGAGCCAAACTCCAGGGTGGGATTCTTGGTGTGTAGTCAGTGCCCATCCTTGGGATGTTACAGGGATTACGGGATGACCGTGTGGTTTTTCAAGAAGACCCTACAAAGCATAATGTAGGGTCATCAGTCAGCTTTTCTCATCGTTCAGTAACTCATGGTTTAGTGTTTGGAGGTTGTGTCTGACCATGGTGTTAACATCCGAGTACATCCCCATGTCACTTGAGCTACAGCTCTTTCTGAAATTAAGGAGAGGGCAGTCATGGGGAGTTCTGGTTTTGCAGGGAAGAATCAAGAGTACCTTGTTTTGCCTCTCCTGGCTGTGGCACCAATGGCAAACATGGGCTTATTTGAGACCCTGCAGGGGAGCTGCCATCCTCTCTGCTTGCACCTCAGGCAATCAGTGACACCACATTCAGAAATAATGCCTATATTCATGTCTGGCAGCTACCTCTTATCTCCTGAGCCACACTGGCTCATCTGCCATGGAGCTGCCTCCTGGAACCATCCATTTTTCCTTTTATAGCACTGGATGGTGTTTTAATGCAGTGTTTGAAACGGCTGCGCAGTTTGGGCGAGCGGAAAGGTTTAGAAGCTTTAGGCCATAGATAAACTGAGGAAAAAGGCTGCACAGACATGAAAGGCTGCACTTGTGTGCTGAGGTCTTGGGCTGCTGTCCAAAACAGCTGCCAAAGACTTTGTCAGGAGCGAGATGGTGCATTAATGGAGCCAGCAGCACTTCATGGGTTTCCAGAGAAATCACAGTGCAGTGTTTGGTAACAGCAAGCTGGAGGATTCCACTTCATTTAGCAATAGGAAGGACCCTTGGAAAAGGCTATGGGAGCAATAGAGCCATCAGTGGTATCAGTGGTGATTGGACTATTTTGATTCAGATCTGTCCTGAGCATAAGGCATCTCTGTAGCCACACCCATCTTCTTGATAAGGTAAAATACAGCAGGCACCTAGCTGAAAAAGGGAAAAATGGGATTTTAATAGCAGCAAAGTAACATGCTGTGGGTTGCTGTTGTTCTTCCCAAAGTGCCCCTCAACTTCAGGTTCTGGGTTCTTTTTTTCATATGTTATTATGTGCATTTTTGCAGTTATACTGAAGCAGGAGAGTTTCACAAGCCACAATTCAGGTATTCAAAAGAAAAAAAAAGAAGTGCTAAATATCAAGTGACTTGACTGATGTTTGGTAGGAAACACGTGGGAGCAGAACTCTTCAGTCACATCTTTGTGGAGAACTTAGGGGTTGTTAAAAATCTTTCTCTTGATCCTGTTTGTAATCTGAGTATCATCTTAATCCATGCGAGGAACTGCCCTCCTGGGCCGCATCTGTCTTCCTGCTTCTATCTAAATATTCCAAGGAATTCAGGTTTTTTCCATCTCCGCTTGCTGCAAGTCTCCAAGGCCATTGAGTATGCCTTGACTCATCCACTCATTTAACTCTCTCAAATCCATCTCAGTTCCATCCCCTTTCCATCAGCCTGTGGCTGAGCTCCTTAAGCATCCCTGCCTGGTTTCCATCCCATCTGTTCTGTTTATCAGGCTGGTGTCCAGCACCTGCTTGTCTGTTTTTTACCAGTCTCTGCATTTTTTCCCTGTTCTTCATCCAATGAGAAAAAACTCATTATCAAAGTAAATACATCTGTTAGTGAGCCCTGTTTTACATTCCTCCAGAAAAAAAAAAATCCATTATGTTTTCAATTAATTTAACTTCATTTTACCAATATGGTTGGTATTTCTTAAGGAAATAACTTTGCTAATAGACATTATTTTAACATATCTTTATAATTTTAAGCCATTTGTGATCAAGGACATTTTACCCTAAGGGTTAGAAAGCGAA
Organism: Polioptila caerulea; assembly: GCA_013397295.1. Lineage (NCBI taxonomy): Eukaryota > Metazoa > Chordata > Aves > Passeriformes > Certhiidae > Polioptila > Polioptila caerulea. The sequence goes on along the minus strand of VYXF01003064.1, from coordinate 388,016 downwards.
TTAATTCACACTTTTGGAAGAAATATGATGTGAAATTGTGCAACAGAAGGGAAATAAAAGATGTGAGACAACTTCTTGGTCAACAACTGACCTGATTCTTGCCTTTCTTTAATTCTGGAAAGCTGTTGGGACACGGTTGTTTGATGTGATGGGTGTCACTATAAGCATGCCCTGTATTTAACTGAACATGTGCTCAGAATTGTAAGTGGAAAATGAGTGTCTGAAAACGCAGAGAAACTGAAAGGGACTGAGTTGTACCTCCAGCAAGGCAGTGCAAGCAGCTGGTGGGGAGCATCTGTTGGGCCAGCAGCCCCAGACTCTCCCATAACCTGGGCAGCAGGGAGAGGGGGGATTTTTATGAATTATGACCTATTCTGACCTCATCTGCAGAGCTACCTCAGCCCTGAGGTCCAAAATATCAGGAGGATGTGGAGCTGCTGGAAAGAGTCCAGAGGAGGCCACAGAGATGCTCTGAGGGCTGGAGCCCCTCTGCTCTGGAGCCAGGCTCGGAGAGCTGGGGGTGCTCGCCTGGAGAAGGGAAGGCTCCAGGGAGATCTCAGAGCCCCTGCCAGGGCCTGAAGGGTCTCCAGGAAAGCTGGAGAGGGACTGGGGACACGGGATGGAGGGACAGGACACCGGGAAATTGCTTCCCATTGCCAGAGAGCAGGGTTAGATGGGATATTGAGAAGGAATTCCTGACTGTGAGGGTGGAGAGGCACAGGGTGCTCAAAGAAGCTGTGGCTGCCCCTGGATCCCTGGCAGTGTCCAAGGCCAGGTTGGACACTGGGGCTTGGAGCACCCTGGGATAGTGGAAGGGGTCCCTACCCATGGCAGGGAGTGGAACTGGATGAACTTTAAGGTTCCTTCCAAGCCAAACCTCTCTGGCATTCCATGATCATATCTTTGTTCAAATGGCCCAATGCTCTTTAGCAGCTGGATGCTCCATGCTGTTGTTATGAGGCCGTGGAAGATCACCATGGAAGTGTTCTGTGACTGTGTCCAGAGCACACAAATTACACTTAAATCTGTGAAATGCTTTTTATTCTACATAAATAGGTGCAGCTGTAAGTCCATGTGAAATCAGCTCATGATTAGTTAGAAAAGCAGTGATGCAATTCAGGTCAGATTTACAAACCAAAATATTCAGGTTCCTGACAATCTGAGATGTGCAGGATTAGGCAGGGGGTGACAAGCTTTGAACCTTGTGTTTTGGGTGACAGCAAAGCAGGACAGGAAAGTCCAGGTCTTTTGGAAGCATTTGCTGAGGGCTCCACAGCTTTGCTTTCATTGTCCTTTCATCCTCTCAGTTCATTGTCTCTGGGTTTGTGTTGGCTCAGCAGAGCCAAAGAGACTTCTTGGAGTGGGAGGAGAGTTGGATTTGTGTCCTTTAGGAGAAGGAGAGAACCTTTGCCCAGGAGTCGTGGGCCAGGCACATCTTTCTCTTCTGATGTCACAAAACCTTGAGATTTTATTTTTTCACGTCACCAAGTGTCACTTTACCTGGAGCTTCTTCACTTGGGGTGAATTTTTGCTGAAGAGTACAAGACACTTGAAATGACCATCACATAATGATGGATATTTGGGTTGATAAACTCTGCTGTGTTAGGGACTTCAAATCATGGGGAATATCTAATTTTCAGCACAAACACCGAATTTTCAGCCAAGTAACAGTTAATTGGCAGAGACACAAGGTAGAGAAACCTTGTGAATTGTAATGAGTTGAAAAAGTATTCCATTACAACAAGGAACTGAGTGATATTTCTTTCTCTATGTCCTTGTAGTGGGACTGGCTGATGCCTTTTTCAGCCCATTGAAAGGGAGAAAAAATGGAGTTCCAGGGCTAAATGGCAAAACATTACGTAAGATGTTAAAAAAAAAAAAACAACGAAGGAAAATATCATAGTTGCAATTAATTACGAGGCCGAAAATAAATATTCAAGGAGAAAAAGTGGGAAGGAGAAAAAATAATTAATTCCATGAAGAAATGAAAATTCTCAGTCCTGAAGTATGAGGACAGGGACACTTAATGGAATAGAAAGCAGCAGAACTGCTGGAAGCACGTACTTATCCCAAAATCCATTAGCTGAAGAGACTCGTTGTCACCACGGGTTATTAACGTGAGGAGCTCAGCAGGAGCCCTTTGAAGAGCTGCTATGTTGATCAGTGGATTCAGAATTCACAGAAAAACATTAATGGAATAAAACTGAAACCCCACAAAGCTTTTAAGAGCCAAGCAAGTGTCTCTGCGTCAGGACATGAGGGTGACCTGGGAGGGTAGAACTTCAAAAGAAGCCTATTTGTGGGATGAGGTTTCTCACTTTTCCCTTGGGCATGCACATCCTCATGTGCAAAAGCTGCTGCAGTCACTTTTCTGCTCCGTGCCACCATGGAAATTCCTGTGTGTTAACTGTGTTCCTGCTATTTATTTGGCACTGATGTCTCGGGGGAAAAAAAGGAAAACGTTGGGATTCCAGGATTCCTGAACAAAGTCCAAGATCAGGGCTTTAGGAAGGGAAATGCTGACTTTCCATGGACTGCTCTGAGTATAGCCCACTCCAGCTGCCCTTTCAAATCACATCCATTCTCAGCTCTTAAAAGAATTCTTTTAATTACATCTGATTACTCAAAAGATTCTTTAATGTCACACAGTTCTTTTAGTTACTTAAATTTCTACTAAAATCATGTGAAAAGTTTTCAAGGAATGCAGACAAGCCATTCCTAGGTTAATTAGCCAGCTCTTTCCACAAGGGATGTCGTTTTGGTACAGTTGCTTGGAATATGGGATTTTCCTGTGTAATCCCAATCTGAATAAATTCAGGTTGATTTTTTTCCTCAGCCCAGGGCTGTTGGTCAGTGGCTGAAGGAGGACAAGGTGTAGAAGTTCCATGGCAGGATAGGGTCTGTTGCACAAACTTTGCCTCTACTGTGGTAATAGCTGAGGTGTGATGAGAAATAACTTTTCTTTGGGGAACCTTGCCAAAAAAACAAGGTATAAGTAACGTGGAATGATGATGATGATGCATGGGCAGAACAAGTTTGTCTACACTTGCCCTCTGCTTGGGAAGGTCCAATCTAAAGGCAGGATTTGGCTTTTAAAGGCTCGAGGGCTGGTTTTGGTGATTGATTGGACTCCTTGGTGAGGATCCCAGTATGCTGTGCCTGTAAATGCAGAGCAAACTTCTCTAAACGTGGCCTCCTCACATCAGGTCACACAACTTCTTCTCATGCATAAAAGTAATTTATTAATTGGTTTGCATACTGGTTTAACAGTGAAAACATGGGTGGAATGGGAGCTTGTTTCGTGCTGTTGTCAGAACAGACTCTGGATGCCCCAAGGTTGAGAAAAATACATTTTGTCATCAGTGGACCCTTCAAACTTGGCTGCCTGCTGGCTCTGTTCTCCTGTAGCTCTGTGGTGGGCTCAGGATGGCTCTATGTGAGCACCTTTCCCTAAGGGATGTGTCTCCTTTCATTGTCTTCTCCACAGGAGAAGTGAGAACTCCAGCCTTGTTTTCTGGAAGGGTTTAATCTCAGGGAGAGAGAGTGGGTTTTTTTCCTTTCTTTTGGATTTTGATTTGTTACAGATGACACTTTCTAACCACAGCGCTCATATCCGAAGGCTCTGAGTGAAATCTTTTTAGGAAGATGATGCTCGTAACCGCCTGGCTCCGCAGTTGGGACTCGGAGAAAATCTCTAACAAGATTTGTGTTGGTTTCCTTTGCTCCTGGCTGTACTTGTGGGCTGTTTCTGAAAAGCGTAACCACAGCGTGTTCCAGTCACCAGCTGCAAAGTGACAATATCAGAGACAAGACTTGAAATCATCTCTAAAAATAAACAGCAGGCAGGCTCTGGACTGGGGTGCGGATGGGAATGAAAGTGGTGGGTCCCCCGCCTGTCCTTTCTCAAAGCTGCCTGCCACCAGCGGGGTCACAATAGCTAGAACTTCAACACACCCACAAAAGATGTTCTTGTTGGAGGTTTTCCACTTCATTTTCCATATTTGCATCCTTCTAAAGACAAGAAGGATGAGTAAGTAAAGGGCAGTTGCGGGAATACTCTGATGCATTCCATGTTACTCCTCAGAAATCACGAGAAATCCTCAGAATGCACACGAGCCGTTTCAGTAGGAATGTATGTGAGATATGTGAGGATCACAGAATCACAGGATGGTGTGGGCTGAAAGGAACCTTAAGGATTGTCTAATTTCAGCCCTTGCCATGGGCAGGGACACCTTCTACTAGCCCAGGGTGCTCCAAGCCCTGGCCTTGGACACTTCCCGGGATGGGGCTTGGAACTGCTCTGGGCAACCTGTTCCAGGGCCTCTCCACCCTCACAGGGAGGAATTACTTCCCAATATCTCATCTAATTCTGCCCTCTGGCAGTGGGAAGCCATTCCCTCTTGTCCTGTCCCTCCATCCCTTGTCCCCAGTCCCTCTCCAGCTCTCCTGGAGCCCTTTCAGGCCCTGGCAGGGGCTCTGAGGTCTCGCTGGAGCCTTCTCTTCTCCAGGTGAGCACCCCCAGCTCTCCCAGTCTGGCTCCAGAGCAGAGGGGCTCCACCCTGGGAGCATCTCCGTGGCCTGGATTCTCTCCAGGAGCTCCATGTGCTCCCTGTGCTGGGCCCCATGGCTGGAGGCAGCTCTGCAGGTGGGGTCTCTACTGAGTGGGGCCAAGGAACAGAATCCTCCCCTTTCCTGCTGCCCACCCTAGGGAATCAGCCCAGAGCATGGGAGAGTCCCAGAGCGCACAGACAGCTCACATTGAGCTTTTGATGTCCCAGAATTGATCTACCACCATGTTCAGCCCACTGAGTGAGTCCTGAGTCACCCATGTGTGTGTGGGAAATCGTGATTTCCCGCTGTTCTGCTCCCTTCCCTGTTGTGACCCAACATATCTGGTTTCCATCTGCATCCATGTCCTGCGTCTGGGATGAACTGAGCAGCCTTTGGGGTTCCCCCTTGGCTCACAGGGCATGGGCTGAGACAAGCAGGATTAGGTTTTTTTAAAAACAGAGGCTTAACACCCAGAGGAAAGTACTCTTGCAGGATATCAGACTTGAGCTTAATCCCAGACTTGGCATCCAGGAGAGTTAGATCATGCTCGGGCGGGAGAAGTATGATGTCATTTTCCACACTCATATTTTATCTGAACATCTTATTAAAATCCTGTCATTCTCCTGGGTCTCCCTAAGAGAACTCAGATCATCAATGCACCACTCTGGCTTCAGCCTGCAAGAAAGGTTTTTTAAATTATTTTTATGTACAATTAAGGAGGAGGAGAAATATCTTTAAAGGCATCATTGAAAGAAAAGGAGTGAAAAATGCATTTTTTCATTTTTGATTACGACAAAAAAAGATTAAAAGTTGGCTTAAAAGTAGTATGAACATCCCTGTAAAGGTTCATTTTTATGCTTTAATTCTATGAATGTACCTGCGAAGGAAATACTTTTAAAAAAAACAACAAAGCACTGAAGCCTTGCACTATCTCTGGCTCCCGCCCTCCTGGCTGGCTGCCACATCCTGGCAGAAACCTTCCACTATCACCCTGGAGATGGGAGGCAGCAGGTTGTCCTGCCAATGGATTTTATCCAAGAGATGCAAGTGTCAATGATGTTTTCCAGAACTTACGGGTGGATTTTCCAATGAGAAAAAATAGCCTGTCATGTCATTACCATACAATGCTGCATCGTGCCCCAACATAACGCTCAAACACAAAGGCACTTCAGGATTTTGTCACTAAATCAGGTGTAAAGTTCTCACATTCAGAGATGGGCGTTAGGTATTCGTTTCAAATTTTATGTTACACCTTTTTACTAATTCTTCTTGTGCTCTCCCTCCTCTTGTACCAGTTTCTCAGTACCTTCCACAACTGCCTTGAACCAATTGGTACCTTCACAATCACCTTCTTTGGATAAAGGTCCTTTTCAGACCTGCTGGTCTGTATTAGTCAGAGGCATTTTAAGAGGATTTCCCAAACCACACTAACACCCATCCCAAAAATCCCAATGGGACAAGTCAATTCAAGTAGTTTATCCAGAGAGATAATTTTCCAATGTCAATATATCAGGTTGACAAGGAAGTCCTTTAAAGCTACTTGTTTGCAACTCTAGGATATTATAAACCACTAGTAATGAATTATTTTTTTAAAATAATTATTTGTAAAAGAAATTCAAATTATTTTAATACCACAGTGTTTGCATCCTGGATTAATGTGTTCATCCTGCTGGCCGTGGATGGAGTAGGACACATGGCATGAGAAGGGATTCTTCCCCTCTTCTCTGCCCTCATGAAACCCCACCTGCAAAGCTGCCTCCAGCTCTGGAATCCTCAGATTCCAGCAGGACATGGAACTGCTGGAGCCAGTCCAGAGAAGGCCATGGAGATGCTCCAAAGGCTGGGAGAGCTGGGGGTGCTCACCGGCACAAGAGAAGGCTCCAGGGAGACCTCAGAGCCCCTTCCAGGGCCTGAAGGGGCTCCAGAAGAGCTGGAGAGGGACTGGGGACAAGGGGGAATGGCTTCCCGCTGCCAGAGGGAAGGGATGAATAGAATATTGAGAAGGAATTCTTGGCTGTGAGGCTGGAGAGGTCCTGGCACAGGCTGTCCGAAGCAGCTGTAGCTGCCCCTGCATCTATGAAGTGTCCAAGGCCACGTTGGATGGTGTTTGGAACAACCTGGCTTAGCAGGAGGTGTCCCTTCCCATGGCAGGGGGTGGAGCTGGATGATCCTTAAGGTTTTTTCCAACACAAACCATGCTGGGATTCTATAAATGAGGCACTAAAACCTGAGTTTGGACCAGAAGTGGGATTTAGTCCTTGTCTGATTCCAGCAACAGAGAGGTTTCCTTCAAACCCAGAAATGTTCTTCCAATTTGAGTGATGAGCTGTAGATGCTCCAGCAGGTTTTGTGTGTGGTGCTGCTCTCTTTCCTCACCATCCTCCTCGCTCTCTGCTCTTTCCCTAATTTTGCTCTCACAGCTGTGTCTCTCCCTTCCTTCATCGCTGCTCTGTCTCGGCATAGCAATGTCAGACCCAGCAAACCACCCTCAGAAATTCTCTCCCTTCAACCACAACCCCAAGCTGCAGCCACTTTCCATCTGGGTTTTCCAGCCCTCATGGAGCAGTAGCATTGTCAGAGATAAAACCTGAATTTTAATAGCATTTCAGTACATGTGGTCGCTACTCCTCCAACACGAACATTATCAGTAGTATCTGGCACCCCTAAGCACTATTCAAATGAAAGTGTATTTGCAGATTGCTTTTTTCAATCTCTTAATTAGTGATTGCTGCAGATCATCATCTCCGAGTTGCCCACGTGGGCTGTTTTCATTTGCGTGCACATCCAAGGCTTGCTGAGATTGGGGGGTTTGGCTTCTCTTCCTGGTCATTAAATTCCTTTAGGTGATCCAAATCAAGTGCATTAGGAGAGCTTGAATTCCTCTTGCTTTTGCTTGTTCTAATCTTGGATAAATCCTATTCCTTCCACAGTGGTCAAGCATTGTTAATGTGTGTATTTTTTTTAAAAAGCAAGCTTTTTTTTTTTTAAATAAAAACTGATTAATTATTTACTTGCATGCGGCATGATTTTGTTGAATAGGTACTTTGAAGCAAATAAGAAAACAAGTACACACTTTTCCTGATTTTTCTCCTACTTGGAAATTAAATACATCATTTAAACCCACAGAAGTGATTGAATGAGGGAGATTTTCATCTGAAAATCCTAGGTAAATACCATGGGCAAAATTCAGTAGATTTTAAAATGTGGTTTTTTTCCTCTGAGTCATATTGGAATGAGACATTCATGTTACAGTAAGTACAAATATAATTATGAAGCCAAATTTCACCTTAGAGAATAAATGGGGGAAAAATAGAAATGGCTGATAAGAATTTCAAACCAGACATCAAATGATAATGAAAATCAAATCCTGTGTATGATAATAGCTCGCTAAATAATTTCTGTGGTAAAATATCAACAGGATCCTGGGATTTAGTGCCAAATCCCTGTGAGCAGAAACCCCAATTGATTAATCAGAGAACGTGCTGAAAATTTATTCCATGTATTAAAAGAAAAACAAATAAATGAAACTCCCTCAGAGCCACTAAAACCACATATCAAGATGTTATTTTTGGAGGGATTTCCTGAAGAGGAAGAATTCTACTGCTGCTTTTTTTTTCCCCGAACGTTTCATTGGCAGCACCTTTCATCCTTGTATAGAAATTATAGGAAGCCCATCAAAGGCCCTAAGGGAAGAGGGGATATTTCCTCTCTTCCTGTGTTCAGATCTGATTTCCTGAAGAGAAGAGGAATCTCTGTTTCTTCTCTCCACCAGAATATGTATTTTCTGGTGCCCAACTTTGCTTAAATAATTGAACACCTATTCTTTATGTTTTGCACCAAATCCTGCAAACTTCACTGCTGGAAAGAAACATTTTTTATCACCTTGGAGTTGCTGTAATTGTTCAATATTTGTTGATAAGAGTCCGAAAGGGGAATGTGTTGCTTGTTTTCCTCCTGGAGGGCAGGAAACAGCTGCACACGTGTCCTCATGCTCCGGAAGAGCTGGGGGGTCACCAGGAGAGAAAGAATCCATAGGTAGTTCCTGTGGCTCTATCAACATCACTCCTATTTTTACAAATTAATTTTTTTAGCTATTGCAGGGAAAATTATAAGGATTGTTGCTTGTAAAGCTATATTTTTTTGGATGGTGGGAGTTCTGCATTGGTAGGAAATGCTGGCGCTGGCAACGTGTTTATGCAATGTGAAAAAATAACATCAATAGTGTCCATAATGGGATACACACACAGTCTCCTGGGAAAATGCTGGAAAACTGGAGGTAAAAAGGACCATGACAGCAAAGCACCAAGTTGCCTTTGGGGCTAACAAATCAGGCTGTCTTCTAAAAAGTCTTCTCTTCTAGATCCAAGGAATTTTCCAGAGTTGTGCCTGAGAAATGGCATTTCAATATCAAGTTTTCTAGTTCTCAGAGCTTGTAGAAAATCTGGAGTGGGTGCACTGAGCTTGCCCCCACATCTGTGATGTCCCCAGTGAAAAGCTGGGATTTAATACTGTTATGTTGACCAGAATTGTTAAAGGTGCAATAATGTTGTGTTGACCAGCTGAGTCTTTCTGGGTGCTCTCTAGATTTGCATAATGCTGAGAGATGGGATAAGGGTTGTCACGGTTAATAAACTCCGCTGGTGTTTAATCCTCATTAGGGCTTTAAGTCGTTCTGGTGCTCGCACTCACTTTCCAGTTGTACTTAAATCCACCTCTCGTTAACTGAGTCTGTGCTCAGGGACTGGGGTCTAAATGCCAGCTCTGAGCACTGTGCCCTTCCTAAGGCACATTTTTCATAGTAGTGACCCAAAATAGATTGTGATATCCAATATGTGTGTGTAGAAAGGGCATATTTTCCTATGAAAAACGGGTTTGGAGTTTTTTGTCTTGCTTTTCTAGAGAGGGGCATGTGGTACCGGCTGCACTTCAGAGGTTTCAGTGATGGAGTGAGGCTCAGAAACCCTCCTAAGCAAACTCAGATAAATATATCTGGCTGTGCAAATATAGTATTAAATTGTGTTTGGATGATGGTAAGAGCTGCCCAAACCCAAGTATGCATCCACTACCTTTCTCCTCTGTCCTGTGTCAGTCTATGCTGTCTTCCACATTCGTTATGAGGGAAGATGGACAAAGACAAACCTCTCAATGAGCTGAGATGTTTTAAATCTTTAGTGACCTGTAGCTGTCTTGTAAATATACTGTGGAATGATTCTTACTCAGAATTTCTCAGTGCACCAATACCCTGCTCTTCCTAAGTGATGCAAAGGTGATGAGCTTTGCTTTGTTTTGGTATTCCAGTTTTCTGATTGTCTATGTCAAGCAATGCCCTGAACAAAAACAGTTCTTCATTTTAGTCTGGCTCTTTTGAAACAAAATGTTAGAAGAAATATTTATTGGTTACAAGAGCCTTTTATACCTGGATTTGTTTGGGTGAAAAATGCTTAAAGCTGAACACTGGGAGCCACTTGCTGTTCCAGATACTCCATGGTTGGGTTGATTTGATGGAGTCATTGAGAAGAGGGTCTGTCTCTTGTATTTCAGACCCACTCTGGGTCTCACTGTGGTTACTGGGGTCCACACTCCAGAAAATGGCTATGGAAGGGTGAAAAACCACTAAAACCACAGAGCTTCCAGCAGCATCTTGATGGCTTTGTCCTCAGAGAATATCCTGAGTTGAAAGAGGCCCACAAGGATGATCAAGTCCAACTCAGGGGGATCTCTTAGCTTTCCGCTCCCTGGGATATTGCTGCAATTTTTGCTCTTTGCCTTTCAAAGTCCTTCAGCACTTGCTTTCACCCATCCTCTGTTCTCTGGGCTTTGTTTATTCCCCTTAGTCTGAAAGATGGAGAAATATTTGAGGATTTGTTGCTCAAATTGAGCTATTGCTGCTCTTGCTCATATGTTGAGTTAGTCAGCAGTAAAAACACTGAATCCAAGAAGGAGCATGGGAGGAATTTCCAACAAAATCATGTGAAAATGTCTGTAAAAGGTTAGCTGAGCATCTTGGAATCATAGAATCAATTAGATTGGAAAAGACCCCTAAGATCATTGAGTCCAACCATTCCCCAGCACTGTCAAGGCCACCACTGACCCATCTCCCCAAGTGCCATTTCCACACAGCTTTTAAATCCCTCCAGGGATGGAGATTTCACCATTTCCCTGAGCATCCTGTGCCAGAGNTCCTGGGGCTCCAGCCCCTTCCCCAGCTCTGTTCCCTTCTCTGGCTCCAGCCCCACAACGTCTTTCTTGGAGTTTTCAATGTATAAGCCTGGTAGGGATTTTGACCTGCTTGCTTTCCCTGGATTTTCTGGGTACCAACAAATATTTTGAATAATTCCAGCTTGAAATTTCAGCCCTCAACTGAGTGCAGAAGGGCAGGACTGAGGGATCCTGCCTGGAGCAGGGGGTGCTGTGGGATGGCAGCAGATTTGCTTAAATATATTTAGTGACTTTGTAATTTCAGTTCTTAAGAATCTCCTGTGTGTGTACAAATGTTTTTACAGAGACTTTTAATTTGAGCAAATTTGGGTTTGGAGATTACATCTTTTCCAGCCTCTAAAACACAGGCTACTGCTGCTGGAACTGTAAGTCCTTGTTCCAAAGCACTTCAAAAGCAGATTTTAATTCTTAAGCTTGTCTTCCCCTCATTCCTTTTGACAGAAGATGTTTCCAGAAGTTTATCTCTTTTTAAGGTGGCCTGAATCCGATGCTAATCACAACCACTTTCAGAACAATTAATTTGACAGTAAAATCTTAGCAAAAACTCAAATATGTTATATCAGGATCTTAACAAAAGTTGCCCAACCCAACAAGTGGAGTTTCTGGCATATAATAAATAATACATAGCTCCTTTCTAGCTTGATAAGCAGGAAACTATTGATTAAAACCTTGTCTGTAGCTTATTTCCTGACCCACCGAGTCAAAGCACGTTTGATCTGTCTCAGTTTAGAATCAGCAATATTTTTGTGTGGGTGCAACATGTCCTGCTCCCTTTGATCCCCAGAGATTTGTTTTGGCATTGCAGCAGCTATTTTTATTTGGCTTTGTGAGGGTAATAAAAATGGTTTGATGAGTATCACCATGTTCCAGATCTGCCTAAATGTCACGTAAGGAGACTTGTGGAAGAGACCAGAAGCTGTAGGTGTTGACCTGAAGACAAGCTGCATGTGATGTATGGGATAATAGTTCAGAGACTAAAGTTAATTTAAGATATGTAAGACAGTACAGAAATAAATAATTCCTCATTAAATAATGCATAAAACCTTATTTTAAATGTTCGACTGTAGCTCCTGAATTTGAAAAGAATGATGTTCTTTTTGACCTTAAATAGAGATGGAGTTTGTTTTTAATTGCACGTTGGAGCAATTAATTGGGCTGGTTTATGCCAGGACAAAGCATTAGGGCAGTGAGAGGCCTTCCTGGATCTTGGCCTTCGTCTTTCCCCAGAAACTGATTTTTCTGGTGTGACAGTGGCACTGACTGTCTTCCAGCTTAATCAGAAAAGCGTAGATGGAGCATAGGGATAGAAAATTCGCCTTGAATTTTCTATTAATCACTGAAATATTCTCTCACATTTGAGAAAATTAAAAAAAAAAAAAACAGACAGCAACCTCCCCCTCCAGACAACCCATGTTGCTTTTAATAAAAACAGCCAAAACCCCCTCACCAAACCCTTTTCATCAGCAAAGGGAAGAAAAAGCAGTTAATGGGAACTAGAGCTCTTTGTGTTTGAAATGCCGGCTGCTTTCCAGCCCTTGTTGGAGAGCTCGGGCATTTCAAGAGCTCACTGTTCTAAAGTGCTGTTTTGGTCTGAGCTACACCAAAATCCTCTCAGTCCTGTTGCTCACCTATTTGCATCACATGCTTGTTTCTGGTTGTTTTTTGGGTTAGGAATTCCTTGCAAATGATGGCCATATTTTCTAGTTACTTTGTGATGTCACTTTTTATTGCCAGCACATTACGGTCAGCAGTGTACAGAGGCTGTGAGTATCCTCGGTCATAGAACCATGGAATTGTTCAGGTGGGAAAAGCCCTCTGAGCTCGTCCAGTCCAACCACCCCCCAGCAGTGCCAAGGCCACCACTAACCCGTGTCCCCACATTCCATATCCACACGTCTGTCAAATCCCTCCAGGGATGGGCATACCACCCCTGCCATGGGCAGCTGTTCCAAGGCCTCACAACCCTTTCCATGAATAAATTTTTCCTGACATCCAACCTAAACCTCCCCTGGTGTGGACTGTGTTAATCCCTTCTCCTATTCCATCTGGACACAGAGAGGAAGTGAGACCATGTGCTTAATTGCGTTTTAAGACCAAAACATTGGCAGAATGGCTTGTGGTCACGCTAAATGCTGCTATCATCAAAAAATCAAGGAAAAAAGAGGTGGGAATAAGCTGATAGAAGATAAATGATGCTATATGAGCTTTATTCCTTCACTTGGGGTCAGGGACATATGAGGCCACTCAGATGATGTTCCTTGAAGGGAGTATTGGTGAAAAGGATTTCAAGGCAATGTGTGACAAGCCACTGATTTGTTACAGTTCAGGGTTTAATTGAAATAATTATGTGGGAATCTTCTGGTTCCTTTTTTATTCTTCTGCAGTGGCTAAAACGAACCAAAATGTAGCCAGTCATGGCTGGTGCCATAAGTTTTTAGGTGATTAGTATGTACCAAAGCTCTACTTGAGATGATAATTGAAACCCAAGGAAGAATCCCAAGCAGCAAAAACAAAGATAACCTTTAAATAGGAATGAATTCCTGCTTTCTGGGTCTCTATGTAGGTGCCTGTCCAAAAGCCCAGGGATCTTCCTTTGATCTCAGCTTTCATCCCCTCAAGCAGAGTCTCTTTGATCCCGGCCGTGGTGGGGATGACCCTTCCTCGGCGCTGTTACTCCTCTCTCTGGGGGAGCTGCTGGAGGAGCACTCAACCTGCCTGCCATGATTTGTCGCTCCTGCTGGTGCTACATGGAAAACTTCAAGTTTTTAGGAACCCTCAGATTTACTAGAGGGGTTTTTAGCCTTCCCTTTTTTTTTTTTTTTGTAGGGGGTTTTTGTAGCCCTTCTGCTGGTGCCAGGGGCTGCCAGTCCTGTGTTTCACATCGCTTGCTGTCACTCCTTTGCAATATCCACCCTTCTCTTTCCTTCTTCCCCAGGAAACCTTTCAAAGATCTTGGTGAATTTATTGTATTTATAGTCACTGTATGTATTTGTTTTCTTTCATTTCATCACCAGTGATGGGATTTGTGGTGTGATCTCGTGTATCATCCACTCGAATGCACAAAAGAAACTGTGCTAAAGTGGGGGCACATCCCACAGCCCTGGGATTACACCCAATTCCCAGTGCTGTCAGAACTGTTGACAAATACGTGGCATAAATTAAAATAGCAGACAAAAACTTTGGCAAGGGAGAAATATGAACGTTGGATGTGGGAGCTTGAGAAGCACAAGCCATGTTAGTGCAGAGCAGGAATCATTTCCAATCACCATTTTTCCTTTTCTATTTCAGGCTGTGACCGTGCGGAATTCCATGGCCAAGTCATTGTACAGTGCCCTGTTTGACTGGATCGTGTTCCGGATCAACCACGCGCTCCTCAACTCCAAGGACATGGAGGAAAGCACCAAGGTAACATCTCACCAGCTCTTTTGGCTCCTCTCTTGGGTTTTTAAAATAGATAACTGAGTGATAAAACATTACCCAGGCATGTTCCTTAACATAAAGTTAATTTTTCCTCAGATCATAAGTGAGTACATCATTATTCTAAGTGGTGCTTACTGAGCTGAGAAGGATGAAGCACCTTAAATATTACAAGCTCAAAGCAACCAGGGAAGAGATTTTGTTGTAGCCACAAAAACCAGTTCCCCCACCTGCTCCAGGAGCAATGGCAAATAATTTTCCTCCTCAAATGTAAAACTAGAGGGCTATGTATAATTGAGGGGTAAGAAAGGGAATTCTTGCTACCACATTTTGATGAAGTTGCTCTGTGATGAAACAAGCTGGGTGTCTGTAGGTACTGAGGTGGTACAGTAGAAAAATAAATTTAAAGGAAAAAACATCCTGATGGGAAGAGTGGAGCTAGTGCAATGCTGTACCACCTTCCCAAAAAACTGGTGGAAAGAATGACATGAAGTTTCCTGCAATAGCAGGGTTTGGATGCTGTGACCCAGGACATCCTCCCTAACCCTCTCGTGTACTCATCCACACTCCTTGTGGCTGGGGGATACTGACCCCAAAATCCGTGTCCTTGCACACAGGCAATTCCAGCTCTCCAGCTACCCTTGGCTTGGGAATCTTGGACATGGTCCAGCAGCATGTGGGGTTTTTTGGGGGATTGTGCATCCAAACTAAAGTCACAGCTGCCAAAAGGAGGATTTTCGCTAAGCACTGACATTTGGATTGTGCCATAGGACTGAAGTTGCAGAGACTCTCAATGTGATCACTCCTTAATTTAATTCCAGAAAAGACTTGTGGAGTATAATTGTGGACTGGGAATAAAAACATGCCTATGAAATCTGGTTGTATACTTTTCTGACAAAGAAGGGTTGTTACAGTGATAACATCCAGCAAGCCTTCTGACTGCACATGCTGCCTCTCCCTCTGTTTAATATTTTACCAGAAATGTTGTGTTCTTTCCTGGTTTTTTTCCAAGTCATCAAAAGTTTTGTCTGGCCTGTCAGGAAAAAACGAATCACACTGTTTACATATTTGGTGAAGCAGAAAAGTGGATTTGTTTTGACAAGGAAATGCATCTCAAATGCTAATTGTTTTTTATTAATGACCCAATGATTTTTAAAAACTATTATCTGTTCTGTGATATTTAAATACAAATCAGTCTAGGACACTCTTGTGTGCTTAGTCAGCATGGCTGTGAAAGTGAGGCACCACGGTAGCTGTTTATGGACCATTAAACTTTTGTTCCCAGTCTCAAATCTCAGCAGGTAAGAGCCAGAACAGCCCAAATTCCTGCTTTTTTTCCAGCATTGCTGCTGCACATTAACCCTCTGCTTCCTCCAGCCAAGACTCCTATGGAGTGTAAGCACCTTCTCCCTTGCCCACCTCCGTGTGTCATCTCATGAATTCACAATTCACAGGTTTTTGACCTTCTTTTCTTTTTTGCCCCAAATCGTAACGATAATATCCAGGTCAGGCAGCAGGCACCAGGAGCTGGGAGTGGTGTTGCCCCTGTGCCAGAGCAGATCCACCCATGCTGGCAAATGCCCAGGACCTGGGAGCTGCAGGAATGTGCTCATACCCAGATCCAGGGAGGCAATCATGGGCTGTACTTGGGCCAGAGTTTCTGAAGCAGAAAGGCAGCGCATAAAATACCAGGAAATATCTGCTGCTCTAGGCATGAGTGTAGTTCAGTTTATCTTCAGAGTCCTCTATGAATTGGATTGATTCCCACAAATCCCCCAGCAATCATGAAAATGCATGAATCCTGCCCATTTTAGGGGTGGAGACGGTGAAGAAGAG
Source organism: Polioptila caerulea (assembly GCA_013397295.1). Taxonomy (NCBI): domain Eukaryota; kingdom Metazoa; phylum Chordata; class Aves; order Passeriformes; family Certhiidae; genus Polioptila; species Polioptila caerulea. The sequence continues at coordinate 371,993 of VYXF01003064.1, read as the reverse complement.
ATTTATGTGCATTTCAGAGCAGCTTCGTTAAACATTGACCAGCCAATTTTCCCTTGAGCGGTTCTACCACGTCACCTCAGCCCTATTTTTAGCCCCCAACTTGGATCTTTTCAGCACGGAGGGAGAAGAAATGTCTCTCTGGACTGGGAAGGGCTGAGAATAGCTGCTCCTTTGCCCTCGAGGAATAACATTGCTGCCAAAAAGTGTCCGAGGGCATCCTGGGCTCTGCAGCTGCCATTGGGGCACCAACCAAGAATCACCACGGCGGAGAAACAGAGCCAATGATGACTAGTCTGGTTTTTCCTACCACTTCCCAATCCTCCTGAAATCCTTTTCAGTTCGTTCTTGGAGAAACCCCAGATGAGGATGCGGGTTCTTCTTAGCCTCCCACATGTTATTTGAGGTTGGGCAACACCAATGAGTAACTGGGAGGTGGACTGGGAGCAATGATACCTCTAAGCCCTGGGAATACCTCCTTGTTGCAAGGCAAGGCCTTGATACTTGGATGACATCTCCTTGCTGGCATCTACCAGCCAAAAAAATCTTTTAAACCAAATCTCTGATTTATGAGAGCAAAATACAGCCTTGCACCTCAGAAGCTCCTTAGTGTGCAGTGGGTGAATAATATGTGACTCACCCTGCGGCAAATGTCCCAGATTAATCCCAGCCCATGCTTGACACTGGCATTCCTCTGACTTTTAAGATGCATTTTGGAAAAATCCTGCAGGTTCGGAAGGTTCAGAAAGCGTCAGATGATGGATTTGGTGCACAGAGCTTTCTTTTATAATAATCACATTATGCAGAGGTAAAACAAGACTCAAAACCGTCTCAATTCAGAGTGTGTTTGGGAGAAGTTGAGGAGAAAAATTAATACAGAATTTTCTCTCTTCATGAGTATAGATTTAATTTTAGTGAGACAATGGGAACCGAGATCATTTTCAGATCCCAATATGTGTTTATTTGATATCAGCAGTAAGGAGAAGATCAAAAGATGAAGCTGGGCAAAGAAAAATAAACACTCGGCCGTTGTTCTCCCATATTGTCCAGCAAATATTTGGAAGATGTAAATCAGACCTTTGATATCCAAATTTAGTTAAATGTACAGTGAAATACTTTGGGAAAACACAGTGGGATTTGGCTTATCTTGCTTGGTGACAGGATTTCTAGCATATTACTTCTGACCCGAGTTGTGAATAAGTTATTTGATACCTCCTGGTTTATGGTAATGGCAGAGCTGCCATGGGTCAGATTTGCTCCAACTCCCTTTTCCTTCGTCTTCTCTCAATTCCTTTTAGTTCCTTTTATGTTCTCATGATTCCCTACAAACTGTCTGAAATTTGACCTGTATTAATGAGGTCAGAGGTATTTCCTTCTCTTGAGAACAAGATTACTAAACCTCCCAGAGCCTCTTATTGAATTCCCCTTCCATAAATTAGGTTAGGAATTGCTAGAAGTCCATCTCCCTTCTTAAAACGATGATAGAGTGCAGATCGTAGTGGATCAAAAGGCATTTCCCAGGGCATTTTTAATCTTTTCCTATTTGGTTCTTGTGAAGTGTCTTAATTTCTTCCCAAATCGCCCTGCTGCCATTTTTGGGTGACGTGCTGCATACATGGGGATGATGGTGAACTCATGGCTGTAAAGAAAATTAAAATTAATGGCCATGAAGAAAAAATTGTGGTTGAACGCCTGAAGACTCACGGCTGTGAAGAAAATTCATTACAATTAATGGCCATGAAGAAAAATTCCTGGTTGAATTCATGAAGGACTTAGGCCATGAAGAAAATTCATTTAAATTCAACCAACCAGTTAGTTCTTGGCTTTTTGACCTGAAGCAGAGGAAGAATTGCTGAACATGCAATGTGTTTAATGTGCATCAGTTCATTAATTTTAGGTCTCAACTTCCAAGTTTGTAGCAAATCACTGCCTTTCGCTTTATATAATAATTGGTCATCGTGTATATTGGGGTGATGTAGGTTGGAATGGACCTTTTGGATGAAGTGATGATGGATTTTGGGGTTGTTTTAGGGAGGGATTTTTTACAGTATCAGCTTTGGAATATTGTAAATGAAAAGAAATTACTAAAATGAAAAGAGATAAAAAATTTTTAAATAGTAATAAATGAGATTTTTCCCCTGAATTTGAAGCAAACCTATTTGTGGTTGCCAAAATGTACCTCCATGGTGGAATTACATCACCAGCGTGCATTTGGGGCAACATAAATCAGCTCCAATGATCCCTATTTATTGGCACTTTGGGGGTTGGAGAGCACGGAGCTTCAAGGCCATCATTTGCCAAAAGCCCTTAAAACTCATGCTCTGTGTTTAAATGTCATAGCTGAGACATTTTAGAAAAACATGAGGTCATTTTTCATCATCTCAAGCAGAAAGTGCTCACTGACCCAGGGTTCACCCAAATTTTAAAAATCCTCACAGACATGCACTTTTAATCACAGGAATTTTTATATGCTAATTAATACAGTCACACTTATTAATTTTATATGTTATTTTGGATAAAGAAACAGCATTAACGAAACAAAACAGACTTAGGTCTAAATTATTAGGTCTAAATTTTTATCTTTGTGTGATTTCCCCATGGCACCTATTCAAAGGATGGATTTGAAGCTGAAGACTTAAAAGATTCGTAAATGTTAAAATTCCTTTGATTTTTTTTTTTTTAATATTGGACTGCAAATTTCATCCTAAACCTACCCAGATTACACATTTGCAGGCAGTTTAGTAAATTAATTCCTGTATACGTCAATGGAAGTGGTATTTTTTCACCTTGCTACAAGAATTGACTCTGTACTAGTACATTTGTGCTGCTTTATCAGGGACAGAGAGCAGAAAAATGGCCATAAATTCCAAGTTCCTCAGGTTTTAAAGTTTTCCCAAGTGGCATCTATTGGCCTTGTTCTTTTGGGAGCAATTTAGCAGAGGACAAACAACATTTCACTGTGGAGCTCTGCCCGGATTTCTCCAGTGTGAAGCTCTGCAAAATACCACACAGTTTAAAATCTGTATTCTGGAGGAGTTCAGGAGTTACAAACACAGGGATGTGAGAAAAATGCTGTTTTACTCTGTATAACAACCACGGCAGAATTAACCATCCTCCTCCCGGACGTGTGGTTTGATACCTGCAGTGGTTTTTTGTGAAATGCAGATTATTTTTATAGTTCTGGGTGTGTTTAATTTTAGGTGTCAGAAAAAAAATTATTAAAACACAGCTTTAAAATATAATATTTCCATAAAATTCTTTTATAACTGACAGGGCTATTTTTTGCCATATATGACTCTTCTGTTTTGCTTTATAAGTGTATTTCCACGCCCACATTGAAATATATTTGGTAGCAGTTTCAATGCAGTAAATGAACCAGGGCTGGAAAAAAGGGAGAGGGTTTTTGTGCTCAGTTGTTTCATATTAAATTAAGTTTCTGAGAGCTTAAAGACTTTGTTCAGCTTAAAGTCTTCACTCATGGCAGGGGCTTAACTATATCCACAGGGCATCAATGCGACAATTTTGAAAGCTGGTGTCAGTAAATCCATGAATAGTCTGGAAGTGTGAGCATTTTATCTTTCAAGACTTGTTTGTATATGGTGGAATACAGACTTTTATGCAGGGGAATTTTTTTGAACTCTTGTGGATTGTAGGGATGAGCTTGAACAGCAGTGGGGTGATTTGGGTCAGGATTTGCAAGGGTGATATGAAGGGAGATGAGAAAAGTCACTTTGTCTGTTTCCATCATCAATTTTTCCTTGGATAATATAGATAAAATATGATCCATTAATCACACATAGAGTTTAAGAAGAATTCCTACTGAGATGGATGTAATAAAGAGATGAGGCAGATTTCTGAGGGTTGCCACATCTCTTGGGACAAGCAGAAGATGCTGGACCTCAGGAAGCAGTGGGTGAGAGTGAATCCCTCTGCCAGGCTCCGTCCTTGCTCCAGTGGTTCCCAATTTCCATCTTCTGGTCAAAGAGCTGTTTCTCATGGGTGTTTCGCCAAGTGATGCAAGCTTCTGGGAAAGTGGCCAAGGGCCTTCATCCTTGTCATGGCATCAGGGAGGTAGAGACTGTCTGGCCCTGGAGTAGGGAGAAAAGCCTGGACAAAAGATGAAGTAGTCAGTGAGCTCTTGGAAAATGGGTTAGAGACTTATCTTTGTGCTTAAATGTTTTTTTTGTTGTTGTGTTTTTGCTTGTCCCAGTGGCCAGGGTCCAGGTCAGACAAAGCTCCAGCTCACGGCTGAGTGGCCGCTCTGCCCACGGCAGCCATGCCTGCTCCGGCCGTAGGTGGTTCCATGGTCAGGAGTCGGGCACAGGAGGAATATTTTCCTCCCACATTATGTGATGTGTTGAAAATGGACAAAAGGCAGTGTGGAGAGGCCTGTGGACAGTCTGGTTTATGTTCCTGGCAGTGGAATTAAGCCGGTCTTAGCAAGAAAGTCTTGAAACAGAGTTCAGGTTTCTTCAAAGATGGCCATTTGTTTGTAAATAAGAAAAAAAATCACCTCTCAAAGGGCTTTTCTCTTAGAACAAGCCCTTTTGTCCAGATATCTAAAGTTACATGTTGTCTCTCTGATTTGGAGGAGCCTTCCAAATGGCATAATATCAACAATTCCAGTAAAATTCCTGCTATTAAGTATATATAATTCTGCCTGTGTGCTTTTGATTATGTACTGTGTACAAATAATCCACTTTATGTGATTCTATTCTAATCCCCACTCTTACTTTTCTTGCAGACTTTATCCATTGGGGTGCTTGATATTTTTGGATTTGAAGACTATGAAAACAATAGTTTTGAACAATTCTGCATTAACTTTGCCAATGAACGCTTGCAGCACTACTTTAACCAACACATCTTTAAACTGGAACAGGTAAGTCCTGAAATATTTACTCTCTGATGCCATTGAATATTGACATGACTTTGTGGCCCTGATAAAGTTCTGAAATTGTTCCTTTAATTCTGTTTTGTTAAGGAATGTACAGTGAATTATTCAAATTTAACTTATAATTGACCATATGACGAACTTCCACCCGTAAAATAAAATCCAGCCAGACATTTGCTGGTTTAAAATAAACATTTTAGCTTCCAAAACCATCATGAAGATCTTAACCACTGCTTTGTTGTCTCCTTGATAGATGCTCAGAGGGCTCATCAAGGAATGAGCAATTCCTTCCTTGCCTTTGCCTGGACATTCTGCCATGCCATTTGTTATCACATAAAAGTTATTTTTTGGTATCTAGTGAAAAAATTACCCCAATATTCCAGTGTTTTTTTGCCTTCCAGTGTTGATTTGTGGGGAAGGAGGGGAAATGTCACTCTCACGTGTTCTCCAAGGTCAGACTTGAGAGCATTATGACCTTCAATAGCCCTGGCAGATTAGAAAGGCTGGACTTTAAGCTTTGTTTTACATTTGTTAAGCCAGGGAGTTGCTTTCCAGCCTCAAATTAATGCACTTAAGAGAGATAACAAAAGCACAGGCTGCAATCCAGCAGGTAACACACAGAAAATGGTTAGATGGATGGCAGGAGGCTTCTCCATTTGTTATCCAAAAACAAGCAGGACAAGAAAACTGAAAGTTTCTTTAAACATCTGTGTGTTGTTTCATGGATGGACAACTATAATTGGGCTGTAAAAAACAGGAAATCTATTAGAGACGTTCAAAATGCCTTTTTTTTTACATGCCAGTCTGCATGTCCTCTCTCCAGGTGAAATCCTTCTTCGGGGAGGCCAAGGGGAACCCTCCTTATCATCAAAACAGAATTAACCCAGCCCTTCCAAAAAACCTTGATAGTTTCATTTTGGGCTTCTCCAGTGTTCTCAGAGATGGGAAAATTCAGAAGAAAAAGTTGCCTTGAATATGAGGATGTTCAAAGAACAAATTATATATGGCTGAGTGGGTCACTTAGGGAGTGTTTGTTCATGAATTTGATGGTTTCTTTTTAGTCTCTTTGGTTTTGATCAATAAGGTGGAGCAGAGCTGCTCAAAGCCATTTAATTTCAGGTTTTGTAAGTGGCCTTTATATGCTGCTACTACTTAATAGTAGTAGTGCACCTGACTTAATAGATGCTCCAAGAAAGGGAAAACCTGTCTATTTCTAGGGACAGGTTTATTTTCCCATTGTCCACCATAAAAATACAAATTTTCCTATTATCACAAAGCCAAACCAGCTAGATTTTTTATAAACGTTGCCCTACACTTCCTAGAAGAGACTTGGGGAGGGGGGATCCTTCCTGAAAGCTGGAGACAGATGATTCCTCCATGAGGTGGGGTTTCAGCAGCCTCCTCCAAGATGCCATCATCCATGAGGGAATTCCTCTTATTGGGCTGGGATTTCTTAGCAGGTCAGTGCTCCCCCCAAGCCTGGGGGATACACAGAGGTCCCGAGTGCAGCAATCTAATTCTTCTTGGAGCAGCTTCAGAGCTAATTAGCTTTCTCCTGGAAGTGTGTCAAGCGTGTGAAGTCACTGGAGTCAGTGTTTGCTGTATGGATACGAGGAGTGGTTGTGGAGCCATCAGACTGCAAAGGGCCCATTGCAATTCTTAATGCCAGAGCACGTCATCCTCCCGGATCCTGGCTGGAGCACTGCGAGCTCTGCTGCTGGAAAATTCAGATATCTTGGCATAGATTGAGTCTATAAATATAAGTAATCTGTGCAGCTGCACGAGTGCTGATCCTTGGGTGAATGAATTGGATGGTTTAACCATTTACTTTCCCTAGAATTCCACCTACATGTGGAGGAGTGAATTTGATGGAATAAAAACTCAAGAACATATATTCAGATCTTGGGTCTTCAGAATGTCCTTTTCTTCCTCATTGACCCAAAGTTTTTTTATTGATTGTCACGAGTCTTTAAATAAAGAAGGGAATTAATATTCTGTTTCTGGGGAGCAAAATAGTTCTGTTACTTCAAAACATGAATTTATCTGAGGTGTTTGTGTCTTTATAAGGATTTCTTTAATATCTTGGTGATGGGGACCTGAAATGGATAGATCTTTCTCTGAATCCTCATCTCTCCAAAGCTTGCAGGAGGCTGAAGAGAGATTGCTGAGATACCCAGACACTTCTGCCAAAAAAAAAGTGACAAAATTAAATAGTCACTAAGGATTTTTCTTGAAATCCTAATAGAATTTGTCTGCCAGAACTACATTTAGCCATGATGGAATTGTTACCATGACATGCTCTTGATGTTATGGAAACCAAAATACCCACCCCAATCCTCTAGCAGAACCATGGGATTGTTTTAACCTTTATTCCCTTTTCTTTTTCCATGGTGCGATCTAATACAATGTGTCTGGTGACTCTTTTTTTAAACCTTCTGTCTGAAGATGACACTATTTCCAGTGATTTGCAAACAACTACCAAGGCATCCTCGATCTTTAGCCTGGTGTCTCCTAAAAATAAAGTGGCTCTTGTGCTGTGACTGAGGAGCTGCAGAAGTTTTTGCAGGAGCAGCCTCCTCTCTTGCAGCTGACTATGGAATAAGGGTAAAGATTTTATAAATCCTGGTCTACTCTCGGATCCAGATGGGTGGTCATCTATTTATTGCTGTAGAAAGGTGGCAGTGGCAGGAGTTGTGACCCTGCCCCCTCATGGAGCAAAGGTGGTTTTCTCCTCCCCGGGTATCTCGCAGGTTCCTGGGGAAGGTTGGGTGAGGGGCTGTAGCTGATGGCTTCAGCTGCTGCCTCATTGCTGTGGGCAGCACGAGGGTGGAGAGTCCTTCACCATCCCTCCCTCAGGCTGGTGGCATCAGGTGACACGTCCCTGTTGCTCTTGGGCTGACTGCGTGCTGTCAGAGCACCATCTCAGCAGTGATCCTCTGCTCCCCAGCCCCGCTCCACCTCTACCTCTGTGCCCTCATCAAGTGGCCTCCTCTGCAGAGCAGGTAAGCCCAGAGCTGCCCTGAAAATCAGAGAACACCTAGGGACACCCTCTCCCAGCTTCTGGAAGAGGAAAACAGCATTTTTGCATTGCACCTTGTGTTTTGTTAGGGCTTTTTTTAGGGTACTGCACTAAAGAGTTGCTGTGGATGAAGATTTAGTTTGGAGGTCACCAGTACCATACCACCCATGATGGGAGTTTCCTCCAAGTTTCCAGGTCTTTGGCAGTTTAAGGGCCAGGAGTATAAGTTTTTATTTCTTCATGCATCCCATTCTCCAAACTTTGCCATCTTTGTCCTCACCGATCTTCTCCCATCCCTGCCAAGGCTCATCTGGTTCTCTCCACCTCACCCACCTTTCCCTGGCTCAGCTGATGCTTTGCAAAGGTTGAGGACTCATCCTGTAGCTTTTCATGACACAAATCTTACTAATAAAGTTCTTTTCTACCCCTTTTTCCAGCTTTTGCTTACCCACCAAACCTCAGTTTCAAGGGCATGTTTTTATTGTTTAAAAAAATCGATACATAACCAAGGTTGAGGCTGAAAAAATTACAGAATTTGGAGTACAATCAACTGGCGGGAGCTCAGGTGTTCAATGAAATCTATTTTCTGGTGGGATCCCTGGTGATGTCCCAGCCAGCAAATCTCAGCCTGCTCAGACAGAAAAACTGAATTTTGTCATAGGATGACAAATCCTATGGAATGTTTACTCAGCCATCCAAAGCTCCATAAATATTTAGGGAGGTCTGTAGGGTTTACTGGTCCTGTGCAATAGGTGGAGAAATCCAATAGTCTGGACTAAGCTGTGGTGGTGTTTGGTTGAAGGTGGGATTTGATGGTCTTGGAGGTCTGGTCACTCCCTCCAACCACCTCTGAATTTCACCTCATCATTCTGAGGAGCAAAAGCCCCCAGGCAACATAACACTCTAAAATGAGTTTAGATATCTTACTTAAATATTGGTTTAGAAATTAATGTGAGAGTGAATTAATTTTAAAAAGCATTAATCTAAAATATTTAAATTTAAAATAAGTTATGAAAAAGAGGCTCTCTCCTACTGCTTGGCATACTCTTCCTTCCCTTCCAGCAGGGCTTTTTCTGTATCTCATCACTGGTTAGGCGTTAACACCTCTTTAATGCCTCTGAAGACAAAATCCAACCATCAGAAGTCAACCACTGAGGCCTGGGAGGCTCAGTTCAACTTTCTGTTTTCCTTGGAGATGGGAGAGCGGCTGCCCTCTGAGAAATGTTGCCGTCAGCTGTGGGCCACATGACCCGTGGAGAAAGAACAAGTTGCACAAGTTATTGATTTATTATTTGGCAGAATGCCATCGAATGCAGCTCACATTTGGGGGAAGAGGACAATGCTTAGAGCACATAAATTATACTAATAAAAATCAGGATGCCGAGAGATGTTTAAATGGTGTCTGCAGGGTAGGGAGATTTCAAGGCACATTAGTGAAATGAAGGACAGCTCTGATCAGAGCTGTGCCAGGGTGGGTTTGGGTTGGACATCAGGAGGAATTTCTTCAGGGAAAGGGTGGTCAGGTACTGGAACTGCCCAGGAGGTGGTGGAACGCCCATCCCTGGAGATGTCCAAGGAATGCCTGTGTGGTATGAAAGAAGGGCTTACAGGTGCCCCTGATAAGTCACAGCTGCACTGATTGCCAAAGAAGAGGAACAGCCTTGCTTTTGATGGGTCGCAACTGTGACTGATAAAGATAGTGATAAAAGGGGTGGGTTGGCTGGTCAAGAGGAATCTTTTGATGAAGAGAGCCCTTGAGAAGAGAGACTTGAGGAGGTAGAGGAGCCCTGAGGAAGAAGGAAAGATCCAGAGAGACACAGAGAACAAAACACGGTAGAGAGTTGCTGCTGTAAAAGATCTGCTGTGAGGTCAGTCTGGGTCTGATGGAGTCGGAGCCTGCTGTCAGGGTTGAGCTGGTGAAAGCCTGTGTTCAGAATCTGCTGACTAGTACTTGCGGGCATAGTCCAGCAGGAAATGACCAGCAGTCAGAGTCTGTAACTGGACCCTCGAGTACGGGCTTGCTGTAATCAGAGTCAGGATGGCAGAGCTGTAAAGAAGAATAAACCAGGACCCTTTTCACATTCTTAAATGTCTGTGCCTTGGCCCATTTCTACCCCTAACAAGAGGTCTGCTCCAATACATCTGGACATGGCACTCAGTGTTCTGGGCTGGTGATGAGGTGGGGATCAGGCACAAGTTGGACTTGTGATCTGGAAGGTCTTTTCCAAGCTCAGTGATTCTGGGATCCATTGTCAGTCCCCCAGAGCTTTGTCTTGTATCCTTCTAGCATCCATGGATGTTGCATGGCTGGGGCTGGGGGGGCTTCACTTGCTGCCACCCACTTATTTCTGGGTTTCTCCAGATGATGAGCAGTAAATATATAAATATAATATATAGTGTATAAATTGTAATAGGATATATCCTAATCTGTTATTTATATATCTTCTGATATGATAGAGTAGATTGAGTTGGAAGGGACCTGGAAGATCATCCAGTTCCAACTCTCCTCATATGTAATTTCCTAACCTTTCGTTTAATCCCGGTGCAGAGAAGTGCTGCATCTGGTAAGCCCATCCCTCATTAGCCTCAGAATAAAACCAAATTCACGTGGTATTTGCTGAGGAGCTGCTGAAAGAGTCATCTGGAAGGAGACCATCTCAAGGAGGACCTTGGCTTCAAGGGAAGGCTCATCAGCTCCCTTGCACTGCCTCATGCTGTCATAGACAGAGGGGGCCTTAAAAACCTGTTTATAGATCACATATTCATTGGGAATGTGGTTAAGTATTTATATTTATTGTGTCTATGAGCACATGGCTAAAAAATATATGTGTTATATATTTATGTCTGTGTCTATAAATTCCTTTTCTACTGAAATTGAGAACAAACAAAAAATCCTCATTCCTAAATGAAACCATCGGCCTCAACATCTTTTCCTGGAGGGATGTCGGGAACTCGAGGCATCCACCCAGTCTGCAGCACAAGCAGACTAAGGACCAGACATTGGTCTCACTCATTTAGGAACTTTCCACATCCCATGGATTTATCCTATCAAACTCATTTTAATCATCAGTTTATCTGCTGGGCCTGGCTCACAGTGCCCATTTGCTGAACAGGCAATTCAGCCTGCATGGGATGGGTTCATGCCTGGATGGATGAATCCTTAGGGGAGAGGTTCTCCCACACCTTGTTGCCATTTCCAGCTGTGGACAAATTTTCCCAAGCTCCCCAGGATGGATTTTAGGATGCAAATGTGTCAATACATAGCCAGAAAAGAGGTTTTTTGAGTTTTAGCACCTTTAATTTTTCACGTAACGACTCTTTTTAACATATGATACAAAAATATTTGGGGATTATTTTAAACTAAGGGATTCAGCTAGGAAGGGAGAGAGATGTGGAAGGGGAGTTAATTCCTAGTTTCTCACTTTGCAAAGAAGCTTGAAGCTGAAGCAGATGGTGTTCAAGGCAAGAAGAGAGGAATTTCACACCCTTCTGTTTAGTCGGGGATTTTTATGCCAAATATATACATTTAGACATCCAAAAGTAGCTGCTTGTTGATCGTATGGCTCTGGATTATACGAGTTTTTATGACAGGGGCACGATGGGAAATGTTCCCACATGGAGTTACGCTGGAAAAAGGGATTTTTCAGTTGATTTCTCACTTTATTCTGGGAATTTTCATTGTGTAAACAAGGTTTTCCTATGCCTCAGTAGGGAAAGGCTGGAATAGATAAACTCCTGGATCTACTCTAGCTCTGCCTGGGAGGGGGTGAATGGAGTTGGTGGAGGTTTCTGCTGTTCTTGTGAATCTTATTTCTGTTTCTCAGTTCTCACTGTGACTAATGGCAATATCCTTGTGGGATAAGAAATCTGCCTCCAGGGCACTGAAACACTGAGGGATTTTCAGGGCTTTTGGCTTTCAGGATGTGTGGATGGATGCCCAAAGCCCTGAGGACCTCTTTAAATCATGGGAAAATTTGTATCTTTGATATCCCATGATAGGGCACCAAATTCCCCATATCATGGTAAAACCTTTTATCTTTAGGTGGGACTTTTCACCACCTTTTTATTTGAATTTCCTAAACCCTGAGTTAAGTGCTTTTAGACAGATGAGGAATTTATTATGGTTTTTATTTTGTATTTTAGGGACCTCTCCTGTTTCATTTTTATCTCTGCATTTCCTCTTCTCTGAAGTTTTTCAAGCCCCTGGTCCCTTTCTCCCCACCTCTGAATTTTACATGATTTTGGGGAGCAGCAGCACCCAGGGACAGGATACTCCAAAGAGAGTTTAGATATCATATTTATTACAGGTATCATATCTAGATAAGTGTGAGTTTAAAAATCATGTTTAACTTTTTCTCCCCTAATTGTGCTTTTTAGCATTTGGGTTATTTACTGATGACTGGCTGGATACAGAGTAATTGATGATCCTATGTGGAGGTGTGAAGACATTTTCCAGCATCTCCAAGATTTTGTTGGGTTTTTGTTTTGTTTTTTTTTCTCACTCAGGATAAAGAAATCTGTAATTCCACCCTGGATTAGAGTGTTTTGGTTTGGTTTAGCACCAAAATAAAGTCCTGATAACAGAACTGGTCCAACTCTCCTGTAGAGATAACAGGACTTGGTTCTCAACAACTCAAACGATAAAATTACAGGATATTTCTGTTCTTAGCAGGAGGGTTTCCATCAGACCTTGCAGCCCGGTTGGGAAGGTTTTCCTGATGCTCAGCGTGTGTGTTTCAATTTTAAATTCATTATTCTCTGCCACGGGCAGCATTTGTGCTCTGGGTCAGTGTGGGCAGGCAGAGTTTGTCTTTAGCAGAGCTTTAACGGCTCCCCCTTTCCTAGAGTTCCAGTAATTTTCCTACTTAAAAATGTTGGATATTCTGCCCCATTCTGTTTGTTTGGCACCCCAAATTTTATATGCTGCTTTGCCTCAGCTACCACAGCATGAAAGTAAAGATTTACTCTCATATTCTATGGCATCTCAGAGTCTGCATCCCCATTTTCTATCTTATTTTTTAATATATTTGAACATCATGAACTGTGTTTTATTAGATCCCTTCAGTGACCCCATGCTGACATACTGCCAATGTCTGTCTCCATGCTTAGGGCAGCAAAGCTGTTTCTGAATTCCCACTTGAGAAGCGGGAAGCTCCTCGTGGAGTCCATAGAGGTCACCTGGAGAACAATCTGTAGCATCTCACCCAATAATTAAATGAAAGTATGGAGCTGCTGGACTCTAAAATAACCCCTAATGTCTTTTTTCAGTTCTTTGCTCCATTTCTTTTGCCAAGTCTGGGAGCTCAGTGCTCTTCTCTCTGGTGAACTTACATCACTCCACTTTCCAGCAGACCAGGTTTCAGGTATCCAGGGATGGGAGGAGTAAATCCTCATGTTTTTATTGCAAGTAAGGATGCCAAAACTGGGGCTCTGTGGACTTCACTGTGCTTGAAGCTTTTGCAGATAGTGGTAATGTCAACAATTTGGCTCTTAATGTAAAGATGATCTTCCAGGAATAGGACATTTGAATGTGCCCCTAAACATAACTTAATTTTAAATCAAGGTATAAATTTGAGCTGATTTTTAATCAACCTCCAGCTTGAAGGGGTTTTGTTTGAATGGTCTGAAAGTGTTTCACGTTTTTTGTTAAATGAAAACCTCATGTTGTTTGAATTGAATTCCCTGATATTCCAGTGCTCCGGGACCCTGCGTCCATCAAAGGATGGCAAAGGCTTTGTTGCCATATTCAGAGATGAAGGAATATTTTGGAGGTAGCTTTTAAGGCTATCTCCTGAATTCTGCAGGCAGATGGTCATTAGAATATAGGAATCATATGAAATATTAACAACTGCAATTTAATTAATAGACAGCAGTGATTTTATCCTATAGCTTCTGTCTTTCTGTGGACAATCTGTGGAGTGTTCTGCAGACCAGCAAATGTCCCAGAAATTGCATCAGGCCATCCCAAATTCATAATTGTATCTCTTGAGCTGAGATCCTAAAGGCAATGAAACAGAGAATTAGAAAAATGCTAGGAAAAAAGGAATAAGGGGAATTTATTTCCATTTAAGTTTTAGAGCAGTTGCTCTGGAATAGTTCCTGCTACCTGTCTTGAAATGAGGGCAAATCTGTGAATTATTGTGGAAAAGGTCGTTTGTTGAGGGCTTGAATCCCTCTTCACATTTGGCCAGAGTGGGAGCAGGTTGTGCTGGAGATGGAAGGGAGGGAAGAACCCCAGAGCCTGGGAGTGAGTGTTTCTGACCCAACCCAGAGGAAAAAAGGAGCAGAGGAGGGGAAAATTAGCCCAAATCCTTCAGCTAAGGGAAACAAGGCCAGGAACAACCTGATGACTGACCATCGGATCTGTGGAACACCTGAAAATGAGCCCAGAGAAGAAGAGACCTCGAACTCTGGTCTTTTTTGGTCATTTACTAGACTATTTTAAAAAACTCCTTCTCTGGCATTGCTGATTAGTGCTTTTGCACAGATCTCAGCAGCAATGTAAGTTTTAATGTGGCCAGAGGAGCTTCACAGCACATTTGCTGTGCAGCTGCTGAATGTCCCATGTGGAATTATGGTTATCTAGAGGCCTTCTGGAGCAGAGCAGTGCTTTCTCAGCTTAGATGTGTGGAGACGTAAAACTCTACATGATTGATGGCTTTTTGGGGGGCAAAAAATATAAAGCCCCTCCCCAACAAGTACTTCAACAAAGAGTCATGATGATAAATATGTAAGTCTGATAACACCTGCCTGTCACCACTGAAATAATGCTGCTCTTGGCTCATCACACCAAGGTTTTATTGCTCTCTGCACACTCCTGACCAGTCTTGAGCTGGCGAAGCTGGGCCTAATGGACCCTGCAGTCCATTAAGGGGCTGTTGGAAGCAGGCAGTTGATGGATGGTGCTGACTCCCAGTGACTCTCTGGGAAATCACTCGGGAGCAGCTCATGCCTGCTCTGAAATTTGCAGCCTGCAATCACTAGATAGAAGCCTTAGAAGCTTTATCCTGGCTTGCTCTGAAAATGCCACGAGTTTTAATCAAATCCGTGATTTTTGATTGCCTGTAGTTCAGCAGGGACTTGAGAATGTTGATGTGAGGTTCTGTTGTGTCCTGGTTGCTCAGCAAGAACTGAAGGTAAAAGATGAAAAAATAAAAGGAGAAAACAAAATTCATAATGCAGAGCCATTCCTTATTTTCAGGATATTTTTTACCCAATGGGACGTTGTATATTTTGAATCCTAAAGGCTTTAGGGATGTTAAAAACTTCTAAGGCAGCTCACATTTGTATTGTTGTTGTAAGATTATACAATGTCTCCAATACTGAGTTCAAGACCTTCTAGGGATTGTTTTAGCAAAAATTTCCTTGTGAAAGTCTCAAAGCTCTTCAGACTCTTTATTTCTAAGAATATCTGTAGAGTTCATGTTAATTTTGGATGAGGTTAGACATACTTTTTTTGAAGTTGTTTGCTCATATTAAAAATAAAGACAGAGGCAGCAATAATAATGAATCTGATTATTATTAGAAAGATGCATCCTGTTAGGATTTTGAAATCTGTTCCCTTTTTGTCTTTAATTCTGCCATCAAAATGTCCTGTGATAGAGAAGTAAAAAGGCAGCTGGATCAGTAGGACTTTGTCCAACAGATGGAGTAAGGTGCATTGTCCAATATCTCTGTTTAGACAGTGAGTCACAAGTCCTCAAACATATGATAAAAAATATGATTTGTAAATTCTACTTTCATTTAGATGCCCTAAAATAATTTCTGCATAAGACTTCTTGAAGTAATCCAGTTGCAAGTGTGTCTCAGAGGGGATAACCTTTATAGGAGAGCAAGGGTTAAAACTATTTTGGTGGAAAATTAATAGCTTTTTTTTGGCCCAGCTTGAATTTGGGGACAGATCTTCACTTTTATTGTAGAGGGTGGTGGTTCTGCTGGTCCTGGAGCAGTGGCTTTGTGTAGCTGGTGGCCATTAATGGTGGGAGATACGGAAGAGCAGAGCCCAGGGAAGCAGGAAAGGGAGGTGTATACTGCTTTTTCTGTGTAATTAATGTGTTGTACCACAATTTCCTTCCAGCAACTGAACATTAAATATTAATTGATGCAAATTATGTGATGCTTTGATGGGTGGGAAGTTCCACACACCCCAGCCACATGCACTGGGAACCCCAAAACCCCCCAGATCCCAAAGCGTGGAAAGCAGGACAATCTGCCCTTCTGCTCCAGTCAGGTGAGACCCCACCTGCAGAGCTGCTTCCAGCCCTGGGATCCAACATTAGGAAGATGTGGAGTTCTTGGAGAGAGTCCAGAGGAAGCCACAGAGATGCTCCAAGGGCTGGAGCCAGGCTGGGAGAGCTGGGGGTGCTTACCTGGACAAGAGAAGGCTCCAGGGAGAGCTCAGAGCCCCGGCCAGTGCCTAAAGGGGCTCCAGGAGAGCTGGAGAGGGACTGGGGACAAGGAATGGAGGGCCCAGAGAATGGCTTCCCACTGCCAGAGGGCAGAGTTAGATGGGATAGTGGGAAGAAATTATTCCCTGTGAGGGTGGTGAGGCCCTGGCACAGGGTGCCCAGAGCAGCTGTGGCTGCCCCTGGATCCCTGGAAGTGTTCTTGGCCAGGCTGGATGGGGCTTGGAGCAACCTGGGCGAGTGAAAGGTGTTGCTGCCCATGCCAGGGATGGAATGAGAAGAGCTTTAAGGTCCCTTTCAGCCCAAGCTGTGCTATGATTTAGAAGCAATCCGGGAAAAGGAAAAGGGGAGTCCACACACGTTGGACATCCTTGGCTGGCTTGGACTCCCACACAGCCAGCCCGTGTCTGAACAAATGGTGCATCTGAAATTGGGAAATGCTCTGTGGTTCACTTTGTTTCAGTTTGTTCCAGTGATTATTTATCCTTTTCTTTGGAATCACAAAAAGCTTGGAAAAATGGAATATTTACAGGAGAGATGTCTGTTTTGGTAAACGGTGTATCAATTTCCACAAATCCCTTTGGATTTTGTCTTTTATTTTTGCTTGCACCAAATCATCATTATGTCATCTGTGGGGTTGTTTTGGTTTTTTTTAGGAGGAATATAGAGCAGAAGGAATTAGCTGGCACAACATCGACTACATAGACAACTCCAGCTGCATCAACCTGATCAGCAAGAAGCCAACGGGGCTGCTCCATCTGCTGGATGAGGAAAGCAAGTGAGTAGGAAAATGCTGGCTTTGGAAATGAGATTTGTCTTTTCAGTTGAAATGTGTTAAATGTGCTTATCCTTCAGTTTTCTGGGGGGAAAAAAAAAATACAAAACAACTTCCCACAAAGGTGCTAATAGCTCGCTGGGCTGATTGGTGTTTCTAGTGTTGTTTTTGAGGTGGCAACACACAGAGTGGAAAATCAGCCAGCTGAGCTAAAAGCCTTAAAAAATAATAATTAAAATTCCTTTCCAGAATTTCTTCCATTAAAGGGAAGGGAAAAGATTTCCTTTGCTTCTCTTTTCATTTCTTTCCCTGTCTCTTGCGGTGTGACCCAAGACACAACTGAACCCAAGTTCAAATGACCCAACTCACTGAACCCAAGTGCATGAGTTAAAGAAGGATGTTTAGGTGCTGTTATTCAGTTATAAGGTGGATTTGTCTATTTACTGATAAAAATGGAGCCACAGTGAAGTGAGGGCACTTGACCATGGGGGCTGCATTTCCACAGGGTTTCCTGGGCATCAGGGACTTAGCTCAGATTTGTGTCCTTGATTCCATCCATCTGTCTCGGGAGAAGTTCTTGGGTGAATGTGGGGCTTCTGGGGCTGCCTTGGTGTGGAAATTTTGGAGCAGAACAGCTCTCCCATCGGATGCTCACGCCAGTTTCCTCCGTGTGAAAGGCAGGGAAAGGCCAGGTGGTTTTGCTGAGGTCACCTCAGATCCATGTGGCCAGGGGCGCATGATCTTCTCCCACCATTTACCTTGCAGGTTTCCACCCACTTCTTGTCTCGTTGACAAGAGACCAGCAGTGATGCTCTCCCAGTGATATTGAACTGGGTTAAAACAAATTGGGTAAAGTTGTGAAGGACATCCCCATGCTGCAGATTTCTATGATGTTTGAGGATGGAGAGTTGGCTTTCTCTTACCTAGAGGCTCTGCTGAAGCAGACACAGAAATGGAAGCTGAGAAGCTGAAGTCTCTGTTCTCCCTTTTGTGGCCAAGAAAGAAATAGAAAAATATTCCTGTTGGATTTACAGCTTCTTCCTTTCAATTCTCTCCACTCAGTTTTCCTCAAGCCACAAACCAGACACTGCTGGACAAATTCAAGCGTCAACATGAGGGGAACTCCTACATTGAATTCCCGGCGGTGATGGAGCCAGCTTTCATCATCAAACACTACGCGGGCAAAGTGAAGTACGGGGTCAAGGTCTGTCACACAGCTGTTCCCTGGCAGTTGCTTTCATCTAAATCTGGGATTGGGAAGGAAAGCCCCTGAGGGAAGATGGGAGGGTCAGGAGAGAAGCATTTGGGGGAAATGAAAAGATGGTAGGGACAGAGTCTTCCTGTTTTCCTCCACGTGGGCATTTCAGGAAGAATTTAGGGATGTGCAGTGAGTTCAGTGCTACACCCCAACAAGTTGAAATTGGGTGTCTGGTGGCCTTTCTGGGCTTGGTATGTGTAGAAAACCCAGTGTTTTCCTCATCGTTTGCCACTTTTAATGCGGGTTATATGTGCTTAGGTCTCAGCATCCCACTGCCTCAGGTACTTTCCGGAATCCCATGCAAATGATTCCAAAGCTGACCCTAGTTTTATTCATGGCAGTTATTAGCAGAAGGAATTCCAGTGGCCAGATGAGCCTGTGTGAGAAGCAGCCTCAGGATTTGCAGCTGCAACTCTCTCATCGTGTTTCTGATGCAATAAATACACGTGATACACATCAGAGATGGTGGTCATAAAGAGGTATCTGATATGGGAGCAGGAGAGAATAAAGAAACAGGATTCAATAGTTGTGCTGGCCCGGAGACAGCCTGGAAGATCCTACCTGGAGTATCGTGTGGATATTTATTTTCCCCTTTTCTCCTCCTTCTCCTTCCCTAGGATTTCCGCGAGAAGAACACGGATCACATGCGGCCGGACATCGTCGCTCTGCTGCGGAGCAGCAGGAACGCCTTCATCTGCGGGATGATCGGCATCGATCCCGTGGCGGTTTTCCGCTGGGCCGTCCTGAGGGCCTTCTTCAGGGCCATGGTCGCATTTAGGGAGGCTGGAAAACGATACGTGGAGAAGAAAACTGGTACGTGTGCCATCCTGGAGCCTGGTTTTCAGCAGCAGTTTGGGTCTAATATGTTCTTAGCCTGTTTTAATTAGCCTGACTTACTAGGAGTTTTGAATCTGTTAGAAAACTCATTGAAATAACAGGTAGTTTTTTTCTGGAAGTCACATTTAAAGGTACATTTGGATTTTAATGTATCATAAGGAAGTATTTTCATTTTACTGCTGCTTTAATTTTTCCTTTTTGTAGGGTGCATGGATAGGAAAACCCAAGTCATTCAAACAGAGACGTACAAATTATCCAGCAAAAAAGACAAATTATTTTTGTAATAGTTCTTGAACTGTGAGTTACATCTGGAAACAAAAAAAAAAGCAATAAATCTTCCTAGCATTTTCCAAGCTGTTCACCCTTTCAACTGCAGGAGAGCATGTCTCTTGTCTAGCAAAACTCATGGCTTTGCAGTCATCCAGAACCATGGATCACAGAGGCATTAAATTAAAGGAAAGTGATGGTGCATCATCATGCTGTGGCAGGCAAGACCTGACTGTGCTTTTAGACCATTTCTCTGCATAAAGCAATTTCAGAAAGACGGGTACAAGCTATTACTGTTCATTTCTGGGCACAAGAGGGCTTGAAATCCGTGATGGAATTAGAGCCTCAGCAGGGAAAATGCCAGCTGGGTTAAAATTAAAGGCAGAGCGGCCCCATGAGTTACTTTGTAATCAGTGAGGTTTGCATCGTGGAGAATGATGGAGCCTGGGACAAGAAGCATAGGGATGCAAATTCTTCAAGCAGAAAGATTCATTTTCTTGGGAGCAAATCCCAAGAAGAGCAGGAGGCAAAAATTCAACTTTCAGCTCTGGAGGTTCTTGCTCTGACACCTCTCAGATGTGACGTAAGAGAAGAGCTGATTCTCATAAGCCTGGATCTGTCTAGCACATCAAGGCAGCATTTTTGGACAGAGTAACCAAAGAGGGCGATGGCAAAGATGTTTGGCATTGGGAGAAAGCCACTCCAAAAAAGTGGCTTCCAAAATCTGTCTTTGCATTTTCATCTTGCATAAACCCCAGGCTGAACTCAAATGAGGTAATCCAGAAGATGAGAAAAGATCATTCAGTCTTGGGAAGTAAGAGCTGATTTCAAGCCCTGCTTCACTTTCTGTGTCCCTGGCAACTGGTCCTCTGCACTGCTGTGCTCATCTCCTCACTCCTGCTTTTCAGTCCAGAGTTTGTAGTGGTAACTTGCTTATATATCCTTTTCTATATATATCTATATCAATATATAGCTGTGATTATACATACATATATATGTAGTCCACGAGGCATTGAGACAATTCAGAGACTCAATTCTTGCATCGCCTTCTGTTTCCATACCAAAATTAACTAATACATGGTGATGGCTGAAATTCTAAACCTTTTCATGGTGCTGCTCCATTATCTGTCCATGTCCTTTAGCCTGTACTCAAATGGCTTTGCACCCTCTGGGGTTTGAGTCAAAGAAAAATTAAACCTCTCAGAAAGCTGGATAAGGTTTATCTTAAACTTACCAACAATCCTCAGATCATTTATACCCTGAACTTTTATGTGCATCAAATTGGGAAAAAGTCATGAGAAAGTGTGCTTTGCACAGGCAACACTGCTGGGAGATGATTACCTAAATCTAAATTCCATACTGAGGTACACCTTTTCTGGGGGAAAAACTTAGCCTACAAGCAGTGACAGAGCTGGGGTCATTGTCCTTGCCCTCCTTGGAGAGTTACCCATCATGTCCCAGCATGACCATCCAGGTTGGACAGGCCTTGGAGCAGCCTGTAGTGGAAGGTGCCCAACTCAAAACCCTTCTAGGATTCTGACTGCCCAGGTCACACTTGGCAAGGTGAGATCAGTAGCAGTGTTTTCATAGTGTTTTTGCTGGTGGGACCTTACACCCACCCCCTGTTTTGTTATCCTCCTCCAAAATCCTGTCATCAAAGCAGGTGCCTGTGGAAGAGGTAGACAAGGGCAGAAGGCTCAGCCAGTGTCAGGACGGTGTGGTGGGCTGGTGTAGCATGGTGCATCCACTGCCAGAGGCTGGAATTCTCTTCTTCTTTCCAGAATAATGCAGAAAAGCCCCAAATTGATGCTTTGCCCCTATGGCAGAAAACGTTTGTGAGTTATCAAAGTATCACTAAAATTCTCCCATCTTGATAGATAAAAGCAGGGAACCAAAGGCAGCATGTTTGAGGTTTATTTCGGTTTTTATCAAACCTTGATGGCTTTAATTAGCCTAATTTGAGCATCCACAGATGTGGAGCTTCTGACAAAATAATGGTAGAGTAAGAAAAGCCTCTCTCACACAGTCATCACAAGCACATACTTAATATATTTGTACAGATATTTTTTTCAAGACATGCTGCCTGTTCTTGATTTCTGAGGTCCTTTCCCCATCCATCAGGCAGGTGAAGTGAGGGAGCAGGGAAATATCCAAAACATGCTTCTTTTAGTCAAAGGCTCTTCACACTCTTTGAACCTCAGCTGGATCTCTCATCCTTTTACGCTTGCGATACCCAACAGGGGTTTTCCGGAAAAATCCCTGGCTTATGTCTAAGCAACTCTGCGAAATTTTGCTTTGCTTCCTTTCCATGTCATCCTTTTGGTCGTCTCCTCCATGCCAAGCAGATGCTTCTGGAAGGATAAATAAGCATTTTTCCTTGCTGGCTTTGGGGACTCTTCTTTTTTTGCGCTGCTGATACGCTTCTAGTGCAGCTTTTGGTGATTGTGTGATTGTCCTTGTTAACTTGAAGGTGAAGAGCAGCAAAGTGGTGTCACTGTGAATTTTCTTTGGTACCTTTGTGTTCTGCCTAAGTGATGCTTCTTATGGTGCTGCCAACACTCCTCCAATGAAAGATGGCAGGATTGGGCAAGCTGCACTTACCTGAAGGGTGGAACTCTTCAATAATTTGATTTTTAATTCTTTTTATTACTAAGTTTATCAATGAAGATTTAAATGGTCCAGTAGAACTGCGTGTTACAGCTGGATTTGTTTGTGAACTTGGATTAAAGGAACACTGTCAAGCTTTTTAAGAAACAAAATGTGGCTGATTGACTTTTTTTGCTGTCATCAATACACATTTATTATGCAAAACTCTCTAATTCATAGCAAAAAATTAATGGAAAAAATTGTGCTGTTCATACAAACTAGACTGCGGAGACTTGGTTTTGCTGGACCCAAATCCTTGCTCTGATGAAGGTTTTGTGGTCTTGAGGCTGTGCCTGTCCTCGATGGGCTCGGCAATTTGATTTGGCCAACAAGGGTTGCTCCTTGGGTAATTCCTGCTTAAAAATAATCCCACTGGCTTCTGCAGATTTATTCCTGAAGCTGGTCACCAAAAAAACCACTGCCCTCAAAATATTCAATAAAAAAAGCTGCATTTGCCAAATAAAGGTGACAGCAACCAAAAGCTTGTTGTTTGAGGTCTCACTGGTGTTAAGGTGAGGAAGGTGCCCCTTGACAGTGTTCCTGTGGATAATTCAGATCAGTCCTTTCCGATGGTTTGATGTGTTGATATGAAATGCTCCCAGAGATGCTGGCACAAAATGACTCCATGGTGACCTCCCCACACCTCACTGGGAGTGTGGCATGTCCTGGGCTTGGCCAGTGATGACAGAGAGGCACTGTGTGTTGGCACATTGTCACTGCTGTCACCTCTCTTCCACCCTATGCTCACAGAAGTCCTCTTGGCCACACATTGATGGTTTCTTCCAACTTAAACCCATCCTGCCGAACTCCAGACTGTATGTTCTCTGCCCTCAGGAAATATGGAAATGGTGCTTAATGCAAATAATTTACATTTTTCCTTTTAATTGCCAAAATCTGAGCAAAATGTAGTGCTGGAAGATGAGAATTCCAGGTGGTTGTGTCATGGAGCATCTGGACAGGGATTTGCGGGTAACAGCAGGCAGAGGCACAGAATGGATTTTAAAATAAGTCAATAAAAGTAAAGATTTATCCTCTTTTTGCCCAAATAATCTTGGAGCGATTATTAAGTGTTTATGCTCTGTCTAATGAGGAATATAATTGGGACTGGGACTTGGTCCAGCCCACTGCTCCCATGCCACAGTGTGGAGGAAACCACAGTTAAATTGTGTCGAGCACAAAAACGTGTGATCCTCAAGCTCCTTTGGGCTTGTTCCTTCCCCTCTCCTGATTTCTGCTTATAAAATCTTTCTCTTCTCTCCATTTTTTTTGTTTGTTTTTATTTTGCTTCCCAAGGGCATGATGATGCAGTGCCATGTGCGGTTTTGAAAAGTGTGGATAGTTTTAGCTTTCTACACCACCCAGTTCACCAGAGGAGCTTAGAGATCCTGCAGAGGTGCAAGGAGGAGAAGTACAGTAAGGCTCCACCACCCGCCCTCCCCTCTGATACCACACTCACACGTCCAGAAATGGAAACCAGGTGCATTCCATGTAGAAAGCTCAAAAAACAGCGCCTGAGGAGCCCTCCATGATCAAACCTGCTGCCTTAGAGCAGTTTTGAGCCTATTGGGAAATGATTAGGCAGAGTTGAAAGAGTCAAATTAAAAGCAAACCCTTATCTCTCAAGATCTCGCAAGAATCATTTTGGTGGCAATTTCCCCATTTACTCACTGACATTAATAAAGAATATTCCTGATACAAGGCTGGTACAGCTGAAATTCAACTTAATTTGGATTTCACTGGACTTCAGAAATATGTTTAGCTTGTGAAAATATTGCCTCCCAGGACTTTTACTTAAAAGAGAGGCATTGTCAGTGTTATTTTATGGAATGATGCACTTGGTCTCCATTTCTTCATCTTCACTCCTCTGTCATATAATAAACTCATCCTGCATGACAACATGGACACTCTTGCCTGCACTACTCTATTTTATATTTAAATAGATACTTGGTGCTCTCATGTTTAGATATATTATTTTCCTACCATTATTCTTTTCCTTCATGTTGCGTGTTAAAGTTGACAGAAGTAGAGCTGTTCTACATGGGCAAAGCCTCAGCCCAACTTGTTTAAACTTCATGAAATGTAGTGTAAGTGGAAACCACCTTTTTTTCTGTAGGGCTGAGCACGGTAAGTACAGTAGGTGCATGTTAAATCTTCATAAATATGGTTTTCCTGTTACAAACCTTCTGTCAGGTATCTGTGCTTCCTGCAGCATGTGGGGTTGGGGGAGCAATGGTGGTTTAAGTCTTAATTTAGGCTTTCATTTTTAATTTAACTACATTCTTTTCCCCTCCAAGTTCCCCACACTGCTATAAGAAAATATAAAGGAGTGATACTAAATTTTACTTGATTTTAGATTTTATTAAGTGCTGTTGTACCATGTGACCTTACTGATACTACTAAGAAACTATTGGAAAGGAAGATAGTTATCAGCAGAATAATTTTACTCGCAATTAATGAATCAATTTAACTTTAATTTTTAGGTTGGCTCAGCAATATGGGAGATTTGGGGGGGTTTAGTTTGTAGTTCCTTAGGTGAGAAAAAGGAAATTTGTACAACTCAAGAGATACTGAGGGGTTTAATTTAGTGGGAATCAGGAAGTTGAGCTCAGTGTTGAGCTCAACACCTCAAAACCTCACTAATATAGACTAATATAGTCCACACAATCTGAGATCTCTTAGGATAAATCCAACAAGTGGGTCTAAGAAGAACATTGCCACAGTTTGTGATTTGGCATCTGACCAG
The DNA here is from genome assembly GCA_013397295.1 of Polioptila caerulea. NCBI lineage: Eukaryota > Metazoa > Chordata > Aves > Passeriformes > Certhiidae > Polioptila > Polioptila caerulea. Next base: position 347,155 of record VYXF01003064.1, on the reverse strand, counting down.
GCAAACGAGTAATTCTTGTTCTGCATTCAGAGATCCTTCCCATCTTCCCACGGGCTGTGCTCCTGCTTCCCCAGGCTCCCAGCCTTGGCAAGCTGAGGTGGGCTTGGAGCGTGTGTAACGTTCCGGTTCAGAATCCATCAGGTTTTGGGCCCCACAGGTGAGCTTGGCTTCGGGGACTTGGCTTTTCCCACGAGTCAGATGAGGTTATACATCCACATCATCCTTGAGACAGGAACCAAGGTCATCTCCTTGTCTTGAACTGTGCAATTAGTTCTGAACAAAGAGAGAAAACAAGTTGGTTTGATGAGTTTATTGAGATTCCCTCTAAGTCCCTTGGTATTCAGCTTCTGGGGCCAACTGGTCACGCTTCCCTTGCCATCAGCTGCTTCCCCGGTGCCGTGGAGTCCACCAGTTCCTCCAGAGCAAGGCACTGGGTTTAGGCACCTCTGATTCCAGACTGGAGCTGTTCTGGTTGGTATTCACCCATAGGGAGTAGACGGGGTTTATCCAAAACTCTTCTCAACAAGGGCAAAGACCTGTTAGGTAAGCGAGTTCGTCTTTCCAAAGCACTCCAGCTGAAGGAAGGGGAATATGCTTGAAAAATCAGAATAATCTTCTGCCTGAAGTGTAAACCAGATCAGGCTGTGTCTGAGCTGGATGAAGGGAGTGAGAAGTTGTTGCTATTCACACGTTGTTGTTCTTTGCTGCTGAGTATCAATTCCTACAATTTAACAGCCCATATTCATCATACACAATTCTCAAGGCTATGTGCAACTCACTTAGTCCTTTTTGCCTTCCACTTATAAAAATCCCCTTTATTTCCTAGAAAAGAGGTTACATCAACATGTACATGACACATTTTTTTTGGCTGTATTCCTTCTTTAAAGAGCCAAGTGATGGCACAATGTAGAAAAGTCTTTATATTTGGTGTGTCTAAAGTAATGCTCTTTGACCCAACTTGTGCACTGTGTCCTTTGTTAATCAACAAGTCACTTACGGTGCTGAGCTGGCAGAACCATGATGCAGTTTAAATGCAACTGTTAGCTGAAAGCCTGAAATAGAAATTCCCTTTTCCTGAGCAATGCAAGGTGTGGATGCAGAAATAATTCCATACAACCTTGTCTTTATCACTTCAGCTTGACTTGTTGGGTTGGAAGGTTTGGGCCTTTTCTTTCTTTGATGGGAGCGCAGGGAAGGGTAGGAAGACAGATTTTGCTCCAAAAAGAAGGATATGCATTAAAAAAAATCTTGGAAATACCAATGAAATCTCATTTTTCTTGGACTCCTTTAGACAAGAAAAGCCTTTTTGGTCTTAACAAGGGAGTTATTGGAGGTATATTAAAATATATTTAATCTATATTAAGAATAGATACAGCTAGATATTAGGTGCTTTCTTAGTCTAAAACTAGCTACACAAAGTACTAATGCAACATTTTAAGCAGATTCCTGGTTATTCGCATTTTTCCTTCTTTACAATTGGGTTTCTGTGCTCTAAATCTGGACTTTGGACACAGAAATGCCAGTCTTGAAAGAGATATGAGGACACTCCTAGGGCAAGAAATGTAACCCAAAAATGGCTTAAATGGCAGAAAGAGGGATTGAAAAGATTTTTGAGGTTGGGTATTGTTAAGCACTCAGATGCATTGCCTGCCTTGCTTTCCAAAAACCTCCAGTTGGAGTTTGGAGTTGCCAAACCTTCTCAGCAGGAGTGATTTTGGTTGGTCCTGCCTTGGAGCACAGGCAGAGTTCAAAGATGACGTGGAACAGCACTTACTCAAATTTTCTTTTGTTGACATTTCCAGAATATTTGGGCAGCTTTAGATGCAGAAACTTAACCAGGTGGACCATCAGCCTTTTCAGGGATCTCCTGCCCAATTCAAGATGAACAGATTCTCCTGTTCAGCTTCAAAATAAGCTGTTACAACACCTTAACAGAGCAAGGAGGGTGGTAAATGTCCTGTTAAAGGGGTGTCACTATTGACTTTGGTAGGAATTCATCTTCTCCTCAGGAATTCCTGGCTCAGAACAGCAGGACAGGCTCAGGTCTCAGCGTATTTGCTTTGTGTTCATCTTTCAGAATAAAAAACTGCCAGGACACCTTTTAGCTCAGCACCTGGGCTGCATTAAATAGTGGAATTATAAATATGGGGAGGAGGGAATATGCCATTGCTTCCTCTTGTCCTGCTACAAACCACAGTTTAGACTTTTTTCTTTTTAGAAAGCTTTTTTTCTCTCCCTTTTTTTCCCACTGTGGATGTCTCAGGGTAAAATAAAACACATTTTCCCCATGCTGAGGTGAGAGCTGTGATTTTTCCTGTCTTCTTGTCTCACAGCAGTGATTTTGAGACAGTTATAAAATTGCTCAGCTGTTTTCATGTCAAACTCTGCATTATCAGATCTTTGCATTTCTGTGGTTTGGTGACTTGAAGTGTTTTGTTGTCTACAAAAATTATCTACTGTCTTCCTAAGTGCTTGGTTACAAAACATTTCCACTTCGGGGAAGATAACAGCTGATACTGTAACCATGTGTGGCAGCTTCCTTGGCTGAGTACAAAATGGATACTTTATTTAATATATATATATTTTATTACAAGTAAATTATTCTGGTTATCAAAGGATATAGGCTCAATAGTCAATCAGGCCTTTATAAAATAGTATATAAAGTATTTCCTACTTGCTGCACACGTCCATATATTTGGAGGGAGGAGAGAAGAAGTGTCTAAGGAATAAATGACCATTTTTCCAAGAATTCTGGTTATGTCCAGGTTTTGCCCATGCAGCTGGGTTATCCCATGCACAGTGGGAAGCTTGGCAGTCTCTTGGACATGGAGGGCATGAATGGCTGCTCTCCCCCCCATCAGCTCCTTCCCTCAGCCCGTTTGCTAGCTGAGACAGCGTGTCCCTAAACAGCCCATGCATGTGTGGGAGGGGAATTAGAGGCTGGAGCAAACAATGTTACTCACAAGGGTGATGACTCTGGCAGGGAGGTGAGACTGGGCAGCGATGGCATCCCTGGCACCCGACTGTGCCCGGCATGTGCCAGGACACGTCTGCACTGCTCCACGCCAGAGTCAGGGCTCAGCTATGGCTCTGCTAATTGTCTGTGGGGATGGCTCTGCTAATTGTCTGCTGGGTATGAGCCAGCTGGAAACGTCTTCTTCATGTGCTGCTTCAGGTATCACTCGGAAGAGCCCGCGGACGCCACTCTCAGACCTCCAGGGAGTCAACACCATCAACGAGAGGAGCCCACGGTAAGGTTCCTGCTTTTCCCTTTGCATGGCCAGGGGTCTGGGATGGAAGAGCACTGTCTGTACCTAAAAATGGCTGTATTGACACTTCTCCCATCTCTCCTATCAATCTTAGCTTCTCTTTGTTCTTTCCGTGTTCTATCCGTGTGATCGGATCTAAACACCTTTCCTGACTAAACAGCAGGCAGGGAATGCAACTTCCCTGTGTCAAAGGCAGTAGTTGGTGGTGGTGGGTGTATGAGGGCATAAGAAGCTTTAAAAAATGAATGAATGTGTCAATACCAAGGAAATAGTTATTTAAGGAGGACAGGTTTGAGTGCAGAACTTCATACAGCATGTGGTAGCTCCGGGCACCCTGGAATGTGGAAAACCTGGAAATTATGGGGTTTGAGATGGTACTTTCCCTAGTGCTTGTTTGTTTTCAGGGGGGGAAAGAAAGCACATTTGCTTCAAAGTTGATGGATTTTTACAGATTGTATGTATATTTTTATTTTTAAATCCTTCCTTGAAGTTTCTGACCACTTAAGCAGCTACTGAATGAGACTCAGGTCTACACTTGAGTTACAGATCTGCCTCTTCTGCAAAGCCCTCTCCATCCCCATTCCAGAATTAACTTGCTTGTGAAGTCAAAGTCTTAACTTCCAAGGCATGTGTGGGCACTGATCCCTTTCCCAGCTACTCTTGTGCTATCCCTCTGCACATCCCAGGAAGTCTGATTTTCCCAATACCCCTCTAAAGGTGTACAGTGCCTCTCTGCTTCCCTCTGAGCAGGTGTGTGCTGGGGAAGGAAGAGATAGGAGCACCCTCAGCTCCTACAACCACTGCTTGGAGCTGCAGATATCCAGCTGTGTCTTTGTGGCTGCTGTGGGGTTAATGAGAAGCCCAGAACAGGTCAAGAGGAGTCTGAATCTGTCTCCTGAAATGTGTCCATTAAATCAGACCTTGTATCTCAGTGGCTTCCCTTCCACACAAAATGAAATATCCTTCAAAGATATTATGAAGGCTCATGTTTAATGGCTTTGATGCCAAATGGCCACGACAAAAATTAGATACGCAACGTTCCTTTTTTTCTAGGAGAAGAAAAATGGCTTCTTGTGCCTGATTTTGTTCACCATGTGCTCTCTGAGTGTCATCAAGAATAGAATATCATTCTTCTTCTGAATTCCTCCCCTGTGAGACAGGCAGTGGCACCCTACTGAAGGAGAACTGAATGTTCTCCCATCGTTACAAGTCCATTTCAGTGGTTAGAGAGGATGGGGTTTACTTAAAATGGTGGGGTTGAATTCATAAATGTGTGCCACTTCTCGAGTTTGAGCAGAAATCCATGTGGTACAAGCAATGCCACCCTATCCTGGGAAGGTGATGCAACCCTGGCTGTCCTCACCTCAGTCTTTGCCACACTCCTTTCCCTTCTCATAATGCTGCAGCTGCTGGGACTCTGATGGGTTGGGTTGCAATGACAGTCAGTCCTTGGTAACACTCAAAGCAGGGAAGGTTGGTGTCTCCAGAGGTGGCGTTCCCTGTTCCACGCACCTCTGATTGTGCAAGTTTCCCTCAAGATAACGTAATGTGAAACTTTGTCCCTTTGGAGATCTTCCCTTGTAGATAAGAGGATTCTTGCAGTTTCTCTATCCAACCTTTGGCACATGCGGAACATCCGTAAACTGGGACAAGGCTTTTCTTGACTGCCCAACTCCAGCTTTGGAGGCGCTTTTGTGGGGGAGCTGGGGCTGACAACATTTTCATAGCCCAAAATATTTCAACTATCTCAGCAAAGCGACATTTTAAAGGCAGAGAAACTCCTCCTAACCCAGGCAATGAGGGGGATGTGTTTATTTACTGTGCAGTTCAGTGTGTGGTCAGCTCTGGTTATGTGGCTTAACCCCTACCAGCACAGCAGACAAGTCAGCCTAAACAGCCAGAATTGTGGAACTGTGTTTTCCTTCCTCATCCTCAGCAGCTGTGTCCTACCAGCAACCTCAATCTGAGCCTTTATTTGCAGAAAAAGTGCTTTTGGAGTCATCCTAACTCCTGTGTTCCTCCTCCTGTGGTGCCTCGATAGCGCAGTCTGTGATCTTCCCTCGGGCATTATCAGTAATGGGTCCCCAAATGTCACCTTTGCCCCTTCCTTCTGGAAATATAAACCAGGTATCTCATAAGATCTCCAAGGTCCAGCCTGTGCTTTCAGGATAGGCAGGTGATTTTGATCCCTTTCATTGTAGCTGCTTTTGATCTGGAGAGTCGTGTCAGACTTGATGAATGTTGGTATTTCACGTAAATAACACTTGTGGAACAAGAGGAGGTGAGCACAGGAGTGCAGGTAATGTGTCTGGAAGAGAGATTTGCTTTAGCAGCTTCCCAGAAGATCGACTGGCAAGCAATTTACGGCTCCAAATTATACAGGAATTGCTTTCAAAGCCATCTCATGATCATGTGGTTGCGCATGAGTCTGGTTGTGCATCCAGCCTACAGAATAGCTTGGGGCCTGTTTCTAAAAGCAATTTTGAGGCGTGACATCACTCAGGAAGTCACTGTGGAGGGTTTAGGGAGCCAAGTGCTCTCCTCTGATCTCAGAAAAAAGTGGACGGATGGTTTGCACATGCTGGGTGGCAAACCAGCATTCAGCGGAGCATTCTAAGTGCCTTCCCCAGCTGCTGAGAAATGAAGGCCAGGCCAGGCCTAACCAAAACCATCTGGGCTGGTTGGGATCCTGTTGGTTTGTGCTCACTAGTGACACTTTTATGGGCAGGGGTGTCTGAGCAGGTGTTGGTCTAGAAAAAGCTGACTGGGTTCGGTGAGGTGATTGACCCCAAAGTACCAAAAGCCTGCATCTGTTACCATGTGAACATATCCATCCTAAGTGTCCATAACAGAACAGAGCTGTCATTTTATCTTTTGGGTTTTTCAAAACCACATGGGAATTTCTAGGGTTTTCCAGAGAGGCTGGCCAGGATTAATGGTGTTGTATATCCCAAAAGTGACTGTTGAGTTTTAGTGGTTCCTGTCAACTGGGGATGTTTTTTTCTGCAAGAGAGGGGTTTTTGATGGATGCTACCTGAGATGTAAAGAGAAGAAAGGTGAACAGGAGGGATCACTTGGATATTCAAGCTTCTCACTGATAATCTGTGAATGGAATGCTTAAGAAAGCAGGTCCTGGAGCACTTAGCCAGGGGTTTTACTATGCTGTGATTGATCCCTCCTTATAATAGTGGTCCATGTCAAAATGCTGATTTAATAGGATCAGGAAGGAATTTGGGAAGTGCTCAGATGAGGCAGCGAGGTGACATTGCTCCGAGGATCTGGCTCCAGGCTTTGAGCTGGCTGAACATACAGCCTTACATCCTTTATTTTTTTAATTTCCATGTAGCACTTGAGATTTGCCTTTCCTCCAAATCAGGGCTTTAAGGCAAAGGACTGCCTTGTTGTCAGACCTCAGAAGTGGCCGGTGCCTGAGGCCAGGTTTAAACCACCATGTCCTTCTGCATCCTCATGATCTGGTGCAGCCTGGAGTCTCCTCCTGTTCCTTTGCCTCCTGACTGACATAATTTGGGGAGGGGGGTGTTGTGTGCGTTGCAGCCCCCACATCCTTCCTTAGATTGCTTTTATTTATATGATGATTTCTGCAAGGCTGATAAAAGATTTTGAATTAAAAAACCCTAACAAACCACTAAAAACCCACTGAGCCAAAAGTGTTTTGTTGAGTGCTGCCCATAAGAGGCTTCATGTCCCCCAGACACCACTGGAAAGCTCCTCATCTCTGGAAATTACTTGTCTTATATGTAGTTTGGTCAAGTGTCCGTTTCCATCCCTCCAAGAGAGGATTTTGGTTCCTCTCCTTGTTCCCTTTAGCCCTTCTGAAGCCGGGTGAGCATTTCTGGAGACCACAGCAGTTAGATTCTGTGGCAGAGTCACTGATGTAGTCGCTCCAAATTGAGTGACTGATTTGTAATCATGTCCCAGAGAGTGATTCTGGGTCATCAACCCATCCATCTAGCTGTGATTGACATCCATCTTTGTGGCAAATAATGAGTTTACTACAGATAAAGTTGCTTTTTCTTTTCTTAATGGAATGAATTGTGTGAATTTGAGGAGACAGAGCATGAGATATCATGGCCTTGTATCCTTCAGACCACCACAGGTATCTAGAGATACCTGCAGACTCAAGGTTTCTGACTGGCAGAGCTGGTAGCTGTTATTGTCCTGCTGAAAACTTGTTCCTTTTGTGAATATTTGATCTTTGAGAGGTGCTTTAGTAGACGATTGCTTCATGTGCTGTCTGGCACCAGGGACTCATCCCATGGGAGCGAATGAACAGTGGAAAGAAAAAAGCAGCAGCTCATTTTCTACCACTGGGTTATTTTGTGATCTATTTTTATCATAGGACCATGTTTTTTATCTCTTCCTGTCTGGTGTTTCAGGGATGCCTATGCAGTTGGCTGGAATGGCCGGATGGGGATGAGGCACAACAGGCTCGCTAGTCCTGGCACCTTCCTGGACAAAGATGGGATATTCGTCAACGCGACCAACAGCAAACTGCTGGAGAGGGCCCATGGCATCCTCATGTCAGTACCCAGGAGGGGATCTGGGCTTTGCTCCTGGAGCATAATGGGCAGCTTGGGTAGTTAGGGGAATGTAAATAGCCAGGATATAAAACTCTCAGGGTGCCAAGTACACTTGGAGGTGTTTCCCAGTTGGGTCAAAGCAACCCCAGTACATTTGACATGTCTGATTTAACTCGTCTCATTCATTCAGAATGACAGAAAAAGGGAAGCAAGAAGGAACAGACCTTCTGGTCACACCAGTCACAGCAGCCATGTAATGCAGTCACACTTATAACATCATATCAAAATTTCCATTATAAATTTTCTGGGCAGTTGTTGTTGATGATTCCTGCTGCAGCTTCCTCGAAGGTTCAGGGAGCATCCCAGGATGGCTGGAGTGAACATGGGGTTTGGAAAGCAGGAGGCTGGTCAGTCGTTTCGTGACGTGGCTTCTTTGCTCTTCCCAAATCCCCAGCGTGCCATCATTTCCCATGTAACCATTCCCATTAATTGGATCCATTCCTCTCAGTCTGCAATATGCCCCATTTCAGTGCCCCCTCCAGGCAGCAGCTGCTCGGGGGGGTTTGGAGGGGCTGCTTTCATAAACTCCTCCATTCCACAATTGCACTGTGGATTAACCTGAGCTGTTTATTATCCCCCCAGGCGAAATAAGAACTTCAAAGCCAAACCCAGTCTCCCAAAGGTGAGTGAGAAGCAGCGTTTTCCCCCTTGTGGTCTGTGGGTTAAGGCTGCAGCCCAGTGATGTGATGCTGCTGGATATGAAGACCATTGTGTCTGCACCAAGACTTTGGTCAACTCAGCTGTGTTCAGGGCTCTTTAATTCATATAAACCCAAAGGATTTCAGCCCTGATTTCTGCTGAGAGAGAAAAGTATGAATGCTTGCATCCTCCTTGGAGCTACTCTGGCTCTTTTTTCCTCCTTCTGAGATGGAGTATATAACATGCTGGTGAAATTTGATAACTAAATCTCTAAACTAAAATGAGCAAGTAAATGATGCAGGAGAGGTGGTACCTGATAGAAAACAACCTTGTTACTTTCCCTCCATCTTGGCTACATTTATTGTATTTTAAGAGATGCCAGGAGATCTGTTATCCCTAGAAGAATAATGCTTTTTGTGATCCTTACTGTTGCTGCATCCATGATCAGGAACAGAGCACCAGGAGAGGAGCAAGCATTGTTTTTACTCCTCTCTATGTCCATCTTGCACCTGGAGGGGCACCAATGCAATTAATCAATGAACTGCTCATTAACAGTGAGGAGAATCATAGAATCATGGAATGGTTTGAGTTGGGCAGGACCTTAAAGGTCATCCAGTTCTACCCCCTGCTGTGGACAGGGACACCTTCCACTATCCCAGGGTGCTCCAAGCCCCATCCAGTCTGGCCTTGGACACCTCCAGGGTTGGGGCAGTCACAGCTTCTCTGGGCAACCTGTGTCAGGGCCTCCGCACCCTCCCTGGGAAGCCATCCCTCAGTGTTCCCTGTTAAAATTACACCACCTAAGGAAGCCCTGTGAGGGTAAAGGAGGGATATAGCAGATGCTATGATGGTAACATCAGGATTTTCTATGGGTTCTCTCTTTTTCCGCAGCACTTGCTGGATGTGAAGTCCCTCAAGCACCTCACGAACCTGACGTTGCACGACCGCATCACCAAATCTCTCCTTCACCTCCATAAGAAGAAAAAACCACCCAGCATCAGTGCCCAGTTCCAGGTGAGCTCTTTCCTTTGATGGAAAGAAGGGAATCACCTGCTCCAGGCAAATCCTGCCCCATCTCCTGCAGCATGTAGGCCATGAGTCCCACTGAGGGCTTGAGGGCACTGGGAGACACGGCAGGTATTTAAAGGGTGCAAATAGAGAGAAGTAAGAGTGAGGATGGGTATCATGGGGATGACATGGTGGAGCAAGGTGGGACATGAGGGTGAGCTGCAGAAGGAGATGTTGATACATCCCTGTCCTCTGGTACCTCATATTGTGGTGCTTTCTCCTCCAAATCCAGAAACTGCAAAATGCCCAAATCACGCTTTTTGCAGTCTTTTTACTCTGATCCAGCAAAATCTGTTCTGAGACAGAATGGGAATTTTAATAGGGGCAGAAAAGTCAGAATCCTGCTGCATTATCTCCAGGCAAGCAGGGGAACTCAGAGGAGGGATCGATCGTGTGTTGTCAGTGATGTGTGCCAGGCAGCAATCCCTAGGGTTGGTGCAGGGAAAATAATCCTCCAAGGACTTGGCAGTGCTGGGCTCACAGTTGGGCTCAATGATCTCAGAGGTCTTTTCCAACCTAAATGTGATTGTTCTGTACGTGCATCACGGATTGGAAACTGCTACAAGACACGTGCACGAGCAGGTGGTAATAATAGAAAGCAGCTTTTCACTTAAAATCTGGGTTCTAAGAAAGTCTGGGTTGGTTTTGACTTGTACTTTTGACTGCTTTGAGGTTTTTTTGGGATGCGGTTTATATTTAGAAAGTCTCTGTGTGTAAATGTGGGTAAGATTAAATAATTAAAAATACATGCACACACACGTATATATAATTTGCAGAATGCACATATGTGTATTTATATATTTAGCCTTATCTAATCTAATGGTATTCTGGTCAAAATTCACTCCTGCAGAGTTTAAGTCATACCCGTGAAGGGGTTGAAACAGAGATGTCTTGGAGTGAAAGGCCTTCCCAAAACTTATTTATGCTCCAGACAAAGCTCTGAAATGCCCTGAGGGGCACAATTGATTTTTTTTATTTTTTTTTTGGGTGTATTTTCACAGCACATTCAAATCAAAGACCCCTAATTTCATTGAGCAGTTGTTAAAGAGAATGATTTTGAGGGACAAAACAGCAGCATTGCTTTTTTAATCAAGAGTAAACTAATAAAATTGCAGTGCATGGAACTGGGTCACAGGCAGGAAACACAAATGTTTCCTGCCATGTTTTTTTTTGCAGAGAAACGCTGCTTTGTGGCTAATGCCTCAACACCAGGCTTGCAGCTGCTCCATCTCCTATGGATTTCCACTGCCCCTATACTTAGGGTAATCTATAGGCGGATCAGCTGCCTCAGAGTGTGCGCCAGGAGCGGGGATGGCTTTCATGATGGAAAACTAAACCACCCATACCTCAAACTGTAGAGCTCCCCTTTAACCCACATGCAGGTTGTGCCCTGGAGACAGGGATGGAACAGTTCCCAAAAGGCTGAGTACAGGTGGAGAAGGAGAAGGCGGCTGGAAAGTTTTGCTGGCACAGGGACAACGGAGATGGGCGCAGGGTTAATCCAGCGACCTCACGTGTCCTTTGTGGATTCCCAACCACCAGATGGCAGAGGGTGCCTGAACCATCTGCCTCACACAGGATGGCACTGAGGGAATGGAAATGCCCCCTCCTATGGATCCAGCACATCCCATTCCCACCATTTCCAGCACTGGAAGCACTCTGCTGGGCTTTCAGCAAAGGGGTTGTGTCCCCTGAGTACCCCCTTTCCCTCTCACTAGCCTGTGTGGGCTTAGAGGCTTCTTTTGTGTAAAAAAGAGTAATTTCAGATTTTAGGAAAACCAGGAGCATGCCGACAGAGGTCTGCCACGTCAGGGCATTCCTGCTGCTCCCTGGGACAGGAGCAGCAATATTTGCATGAAGTTAATGTACATAACACAGCTGCATCACATGTGCCTGGGATCCATCCCTTGCTCCTTCCAAAATCTTGGATCTGAATGAATTTTTCCAAACATGAAAGGCTTCCCATAAAGATGTCTTTGAAATGATCAGAAGGAAAAAAAAGCTTCCTGTGAGCTGATCTGTGGTCAAAATACTTCTTTGTAATACCACGCCAGTTTATTAACTCCTGTATTCTGAAATTTTTAACTCTGCTTATAGTAAATGTGACAGTATATCCTTTACATGACTGAGTTTTAAACTCTATTAAAATCAGGAATAATCAACTCTGTAGCACCTTACCAATGCCATATTTGTAATGTGCTCAGCAATTAGAGATACACAAAGTATTTATAGGACACAGCAAAAAAACATGGCTGAGGAGCCTGGCCGGCACCGATGGACTCAGCACACTCTGGTTTTCATCCTGGTTTTATTCCAAGAGCTTGTGATTGATCCCAAAAAGTCAGAGGTTTGCAAGGTGAAGGGATAACTGAGCCTGACATCCCACTGGAGCAGCTAGCTGTAGAGATGCCAATGTAAATTCATTTTTATGGGAGACACTGTTAATGGTGATGAATAAATAAGGGGAAATCAAAAGATGGAACCAGGAAACCCCTCGATTCTCAGTGATTCTTCAGTCAGGAATATGCCAGCATTGAGGCCCTTCTCTAGAAACAACCTCTGAAGTATTCAGGGTTGCAGGCATCAAAAATTACTGTGAATTCCCGATTTTCCCCTTGGCAACACATTCATTAGAAACAATTCATTTTTAGGCCAACAGTAGTTTTGACAGTTAAAAATCAGGAGTAAATCCAGCCTGGAGTCACTTTTGATAAAGGAAAATTTGATTTGTGTTTAAAAAACATCAGTGGTTGTTTGGTGCTTGGTGTAAATTCTTGTCTTGGAGCTCCCATTCATGGGAAGAGGTTTGTGATGTGGAGTGGGATGTGAATTTGGGCTCCAGGCGAGCCAGAGATCTGAAAATCCAGACCAGCATTATATTTATCTTTGGTTTCTTTGTTGGGGGCAAAGACAAAATCAGGCAAGTTGCTTGTACTAAAATGCTCATTTGGGGGAATAATTTCTGATGTGCCTCATTTACTCATAATTAATTCCAATTTATGTTGCTTTATGGTTTAAGCATTCAGATTTTCATTATCCACTGTGGTCTCCTCTCCCTTCCCTTTTCTTCCGTTGCAGGCATCCCTCAACAAACTGATGGAGACCCTTGGCCAAGCAGAGCCATATTTTGTCAAGTGCATCCGATCCAACGCCGAGAAGGTAAAAGCCATCCTGTGAAAGCAATCCTGCTAGAAATCAACTTGGCAATCTTTTGTTCATTTTTACCGGGAGTTAGATAGGAAACAAAGCCTCAAATGGAGCTGGATTTAGGAAGATTTGAGCAAGGGGAAGCACGGATTTATCACTTGAGTGTCACTCTTGATAAACTGCACTGGCTTTTCTTGTATTTGTAGAAACACATGTATGCAAATGTAGTGTTTTAATTTATATGAAAAATATATTGGCTTTAATAAATGAATTTGACTCTTTTGAAGCTTCTGGCCAGCCATAAGAGAGATTTGTAGAACCATAAATTCACTTGTGCTAGGTCTGAGCCCTAAAGCTTCCTTTAAATAAAATTTCCATAAGTAAAAGCAGGTAGTTTTAGAATAAACTAAATTGATCTCACTGACTCATATTTCTTGAATTTTACTTTGTGTGATTGTGTCATGGACCGAGGATCCTCAGTTCAAAATGGAGCGATGCTTTGTGGATTAATCCTTCAGCGTTTTACCCAGGCGTTTAAAGCTGAAGCCTTTTGCATTGGAGATTATTTAGTTGCTCGACATCTTACCCATTAACTGTGCCTTTGGGGGGTCTTATTCAATTCAAATGCAAAAAATCTTTTTTTATGGCTTTATTTCTCTAGTTAGCTGTTTGAAAGTCTCAGAAGCAAACAGGATTCAATCCCAGTGGGATTAGTTCAGTTCCTGGGGACCCACGTTCCCTCCCTCCTGTAACATCGCTGACCTTGTGCGTGTCATGCACATGTGCTACATCTGCTGAACCCTTTACCCATCCATGCACTTAAAAGCTTCAGTGAAAGGAAATACTTGCTATTCCTTGGTCTGGTTTTCCCCTTCTAGCTGCCCCTGCGGTTCAACGACAGCCTGGTGCTGCGGCAGCTGCGCTACACAGGGATGCTGGAGACCGTGCGCATTCGCCAGTCAGGATACAGCTGCAAGTACTCCTTCCAGGTTGAGTACAACAGGCTCTGTCTTCCATCACCTTTAGCATCATTAGCAGAGTTGTCTGAGTGTTGCTAGTTCATTTTTTATCAGGGTAATTAATTTCTAGCTCTTGGAAGGCAGTGGATGTAACAGGCTGTTCTCTGCCTAGGAGCCAATCTAGACCTCAGGGAGGGCTGCGAGCCCCCTGCACCATGATTTTTAACAAAACCAGTATTTTTTTGCAACATGGACTCCCTTTGGAAAAAAAAATGTCTGATTTGCACATTCTCTTCTGCATCTGGAATTACTGGGAGGAGTGTTTGCCCTGTCGTGTGGGCTGTGTCCCATCAGGAGGGTGATCAGCATCCTCTGAACTGCTGGAGTTAGCCACCTTTTCCTGTTTTCTTCTTTTCCATGTGTTTGCCAGGTTTTGTGTACATGTCAGTCCTTTCATGCTTTGCTGGTGCTGATTGGTTTCCTGCTTGCGGCTGCTTTGGGGCAGACGTCGTGTTCTGCACAGCAGCTGTTTAGAAAAAGAAAAATGCTCAAAATTTTTTTGCCGGAAGCAGAGATCCCAGCCTTGCTTGGGAGGATCTATCCTCTTGTACCTCCTTCACTCTTTGAATCCTCGCAGCAGTAACAGCTGGAGCATCTCAGAGATGTTTTGCAGATGTTGGTAGTAGTGGCCCTTGCTGAGGATTTGGAGCATTTTTTTGCTCAGGATGACCCTGTGGCTCCTGCAGAACCTCTCCTCCCACGCTGAAAAACGTTTGAACCTTGCTGTGTCCCTGCTTTGATGTCTTTCCCATCAAACCATAAGTGTTGGATGAAACTTGCTGTTCCTCAGTGCATAAAATGTTATCTGTCCTTCTGCTCACTCCAGAGGTCCCGTTTCATGTGGCCAGTGGAGCAAATTTGTTATTTATGGGAGAAAGAAGCAGCAGAACCCAACTAACCAAATATTGGTGTTGCTTTTTTTTTTTTTTCCCTTATCAGGATTTTGTGAACCATTTCCATGTCCTTTTGCCACAAGGGATCAGCCCATCTAAGCACAATATCCATGATTTCTTCCGGAAGATAAAACTCGATCCAGACAATTACCAAGTTGGAAGAACAATGGTAAGTGTTCATCCTCAACTTAGCCTTTAAGACACAGATATAACATTTGCCCATATTTCTGTCTGATAAATTAATATCTATATATAGTTTTAATTAATGAAACTATTTTTCTTCTATTTACCAAAAATCAATTATTTAAATGAAACTTTTAACATTATTAGCATAAAAGAGTAAGGAATAATTTTGTTTTGATATTGATTGTAACGAGGCAGCCTAAAAAAACTCAGGTCCTCCAAAATCTCTGTGTGCGTTTGTGTAGACTTAGCTTGATACAATGGTCCTCATTTTGCCTCAGCTGATGTGAAAGCTCTGTAAGTCAGAGCTTGGACAGTCCCAGGCTGTTGTGAAACTGCGCAAACCTGTTAGAGGTACCTTCACAAAAATCAGTTCCTCAACTTTTCCTGGGAGCATCCAGGACACAGCAACCAGGATTAAATCATTTGACTCATGGTCTGGGAAGCTTTCCATGCTAGTGTTTTTTTGGGTTGTTTTGGCCAGGTTTTCATGAAGGAACGGGAGCGGCAGCTTCTGCAGGACCTGCTGCACCAGGAGGTGCTGCGGAGGATCACGCTGCTGCAGCGCTGGTTCCGCAGCCTGCTCTGCAGGAGGCAGTTCCTGAGCCTGAGGCATGCGGCCATCAGCATACAGGTGGGTGCTGGTGCTGGATTCCAGTGCAAATCACCATCCCCAAATCCTACAGACAGAGCCCATGGGTAAAATCAGGTCTCCAGTCCAAGGAAGGAGCTTGTAATCAGGATTGACTGCTACTGCCATAATAAGTTGGGAATGGAGGGCAGCTGGAGAGGTTGCATGAAGGCAGGAGCTGTCCGGTCTTCACACAACACCCGCTGCAAGGAATCCCCTGCTGTGTTTGCAGAGATTTTGGCGTAGCTACCAGAGCCGGAAAAGAGGCAAACCATCCCCAGACCCTCTGGCTCTCAGCAAAGCCGCTGTCATCCTGCAGACCCACTGGCGAGGCTTCGTGGAGCGGCGCAGGTTCCTGCAGATGCAGTTTGCAGCCCATCTCATCCAGAGCTGCTGGCGGGAGCACGCCAGGCGCCGGCACGCCGCAGCCACCAGCATCCAGGCAGCCTGGCGGGGACACCGCTCCCGGCAGGCGTACACAGCCCGCAGGAGCAGAGCCGTGTGCCTGCAGGCGGCGTGCCGCGGGTATTTGGCACGGCAAAGGTAACACCGTGGGCCTCGGGTTAAGAGGAACATGTTTTTTGGTGATGCTCACAGGGGAGGAAGGTGATTGGTATGAATCAGGGCACTACAGTGACTCGCACAGGGCAGTGCCCCTCATAGCATCCATGACCCTCTCCCGACCTGCCCTGGTCCTTTGTTTGCCCACGCTTTCTAACAATTTATCTGCACATCCTGCTTTTGGAATAAGCAGAGCCTATTTCAGGTTGGAGCACGTAGGCAGTGCAAAGCCAAGGCCGTAAATACTCGCAAGGGTTTTTTTTTCCCCTTGGCAGCAGCACCAGTTTAAGTAGCCTATTTTTAACTCAGATTGCCTCACCAATCTGGTTGCTGCGCTGGCTCACAAGGACAAGGGATACCGGAGCGAGCCTCTGTGGAGGGCACAGGCTTTCCAGCCATGCCTTGGCTTGCTGGCTGGGGAGCAGGTCACGATTCACTCTCCAGAGGTGCTGCCTGCAAGGTGTGGAGCACCTTAACATTGCTTGGAATATTTGGGAGTTGCAGAGAGCTCTTGGTGCCAGGCACAAGTCCCTGCTAGTTGTTGCAGACGCAGTCCGGGCAGGATGGCGAAGATGGAGAAGCCAAGGGGGTGTGATGGGTTAAGCTTTTCTGGCTCTGACAGCTTATGAAGGAGCTAGACCAAGGATGGAGGCTGGACCTGCTGCTGTCGGCACAAGGGGAGCTTTCAGGTGCGTTGGGGCAGCCCTTCGGTTGCAGAGATGGCAGAGGAGGAGAAGGTTTAAAACCAAACGTGCCTTGCCTTGTCTTGCAGCAGATGTGCAAGGAGGGTTGCTTGAGATGCTGGTGGTGGTGAGGTGATGGTGGTAGTGATTATAAGACACTACTAGTGCAGTGTCTTGAAGAGTCCTTAGTGGACACAGGGCTGAATATCCTGATTTTCTGCTTTCTTCCAGGTTTAGAGCTCTGAAAGAGCAGCAGTTAAAAGAGATGCAGCTGGAGAATGGCCTGGCAAGTAGAGAAGAGGATGGACTAGAAGCAGATGTTTTGGAAATTAAGGGCTCTGACCCATCTAAGTGGGAGGACAGCTCATTTGAAGAGCGAGTGAGAGCTGTAGAACAACATAAATCACTGATGGAGAATAATCGAGTGAATCACATGGACCCACTGGATACTTCCCTGTACAAAAGGCATGAGAGAGCCAGCAGCCAGAGTGGGATGGACACTGAGGAGGAGATCATCGTGAGAGAAAGGCCCAAGTCGCTGGAGGATCTCAACCAGAAAAAAGTGGTTCGCGCAAAGAGGGAAAGCCGGAGGATGCGGGAACTGGAACAGGCGAAATTCAGCTTGGAGTTGCTCAAGGTCCGCTCTACAGGTGGGCTGTCACCTTCGGAAGAGCAGCGCTGGTCCACCGAGCTGGTGTCCGAGGCTTTGCATTCCCCTCAGGGAACCCCAGAGAGCGAGAGCTCTCAAGGGAGCTTCGAGTTGTTAAGCAGTGAAGATACCTCAAGTAGTAAACTCATTCCCTTAGTCTTAGACGAGCATGATGCACAGTCATTTTCCATGCACTCCCTCCCTGGCAGTCCCCAGGCTCAGCTGCAGGAGAAGCCTTTCTGTGCAGCAGATGGGAACAACGATTTGCCCAGCTGCAGACAGACCCTGGCAGACATGGTGCTGCCTGATAACCTCACCAGGAAGGAGCGTGGGGTTGGTGACCCCCAGAATGTTATAAAGGCTCATCCAAGAGAAACTCTCCTTTCCAGCAACCTCGCAACTTTCTATGTTCCACCACAAGACAATGTGAAGGTGAAGATGGTGGAGAATAACCTGAGGAATAAAGCAGTGGAAAGAGAGGAAAGGACAATTACGTTCTCCGAGGCCAGGAAGGACTCTGAGCCAGACCAGGGTAAAGCCTTGGGAGAAGAAGAGGAAGAGGATAAATCCTCTACCAAGAGAGAGGAACGTGGGACAGCGACAGCAGCACGGGCCCTTTCTCCAGGTTCTGTCATCAAGAGACTGGAAAAGCTCAACGTGGAAAAGGAGGAACGGCAAAAGCAGCTTCAGCTGCAAAATGAGAGGGAGATGATGGAGCAGATTCGTCAGCAGAAGGAGATTTTGGAGAGACAACGCAAAGCCTTTGAGCAGCAAGGGAGGGTAGAGGCTTTGCAGAGGACAGAGCAGAGCAGAGTGAAGGACCTTTCCCTCAAACCAGCCAAAAAAGCAGACAGCCGGCCTCAGTCAGTCCTCATCCTGCACCCCCAGAGCAGAGGGGAGCACAGTCCCACGCCAGGCATGGTTCCAACCTCAGCAGTGGACATCAAGGGTCTCACTGTTGGGACCAGGGGAAGCTCTCCAGCCCACAGTGCTCCCAAAGATCGACCTGTCAGCCTGTTCATGGAGCGAAGAGAAGGTCTGGAACCCCACTGCCATTCCAAACCAGCACTGGACCCCAAGGACCACCCAGGCAGCCATTTCTCAAGGACAGAGCGCTTCCGGCAGCCTCGGATGCCCAACCAGGCCACTGAGGAGACGAGGGCAAGCTCCATGTTCTTCACACCAAAAGACAATCCCTTCGGCCTCCAGTGAGTAAAGAGATAGTGGGCTTTCTCCTAGGCTTTCTCCATAGGTTTTCTCCAATGGAGAAAACTTTTTCTTCTCTTTTCTGGAGAAACTCTTTCTTCTGCTAGGCACCTTTTTGTACAAAGGGTCCAGAATGTTGTTTCTGGAGTCTGCAGAAAACCCCATAGTAAACAAAGGGTTCTTGATCTTGTAGCAACGAGGAGGCAGAGGTCAAAGAGAAAGGAAAAAGACCTGGAATATCATTTTTCAGTCTCTTACGTTACATAATCCAGGGGAGATAGTCTTGGACACTAGCAGGTGAAGAGAGTCAATAAACAGGCTCAATACTGTTATTATTTACCCTACATGAATGGAGATAGGAGTTTATTTCTCAAGGTAAAACATGATTAATATATTCTTAGGATTTTTGTGTAGTTGGAATAGAAATGACTCAATGAGGCAAAAAATTCGAGGATTTTCCTTGTTTACCATATAATTAATACATCCAGCAAAACCATGTGGATACTCTGACCATTGCAGATGAAAAAACACCAGCTCTCCAGAAAGAGCTTGGGAGTGAATGCTCTTTGGAGACCGTATCATTCACATATGTAATCAATTACACCTGTAATGGACTTAGCAGTTGCTCAGCTCCATCATGTTGCTTAACCTTGGGGCTGCTCCAGGGTCTGGAGATGGCAGCAAGATCTTGGGACAATGTTAGCTCCCACTCAATTGTGTTGCTTAAGATGCCTTGCCAGATTTTGGGGTGATTTTGGCCATGTAGCTCAAAAAGGATATAAACCACCCCCCTCCTGATTCCTACTGCACCCTTTCCAAGGAAAAAGCTCCCAGTGAATGACTGTTGGTAACTTAAGGTACCTCCAAGTGTAGTAGTCTTGTAAACATGTGACGTTGTGACAGGAGAAGATTCCTGTTGAAAATTTATTTTCCTTGTTCATGTGCAACATGAACAAGCAACAGGAAGAAAAAGACATTAAGAATTGCTGTATTTTAATTTTTGCTCTGCAACAGAATAGTCACATTAGAGAATTGCAAAGTAAAAAGTTACGATCTATAACCACCTTGCTGTATAAAGTTGACAGGAAGAATGTTTTCTCTTCTTGTCTTGTAATATTAAGTGCAATCCTGAAGAATTCCAAGCAATTCCAAAACCCCATGACCTCAGACTTGCCATTTACTCTTGACTGCTTGGACTGTGTGCTCCCAGGATCTGGGCTAGCACGGTGGGAAGGCTTTTGGGAGTGGGTGAAATATTTCTGTTCTGTTGTGTTTCAGCAGAGAGGCAAATCATCAGTGCCTTTCCAAGGGTGAACTAGCACGGAAGCCATTTAAGATGCCAGGGTCTGGCAGAGGCGAGGTGAGTTGTGACTTGTTTATTTTCTCTTTCCATTGAAAAGGGAGGAAAATAACTTACTTTGCCAGTTTTTTCTCAAAAGCTTCAAAGAAGTGAGCTCTGAAGCACAAGGGCTGCTAGACATGGATAGGGAAGGGGGATATGACAGCACAATAACCATCACACCTTCTCTTAAAATAAAAAGCCCTGTAGGAATAATTTGTAGCATCTCTGGATAAAAGGATCCTGTGATCCTGATGGCAAACACTGTCCAACACCGTCTTGTCTTGGTTTGGTTTAACATCCGTTTGAGTAACACCCATGATTGTCCATTTTCACGTCCTGTCTTAGTTTTTTGTTCTTCCTGGTCCTTTACTGTTTTCACTAGACGTAATACTGCATCCCCTCCACGGGGTGCAGTGGCACTCAGAGATGTCTTAAGGCTACATGAGTAGAGTCTTCTTTTTACTTTAAAACCCTTCTTTTCGTTTTGTTTTGTTTTGTTTTATCCTTTGGTCAAGCAGGTGCCCAGACCGAGCCATAAAAAGAAAGCCCGCATGGCGCGGACGCGCTCCGATTTCTTGACTAGAGGTACTTTTGCTGATGGGGAGGGGGATACGGAGGAAGAGGATTACGATGGCAGTTTTGAGTTCCTTCTCTCCTCTGAGCACCCTCCTCACGCCGAGGTGGTGCCTGCAGCCCGCCTGGGGCAGGCCTGTTACAGTGACTCCGAAATGGTAATTGTGTCCAGTGTGGTGGGGGAAATGAAACTGAGGGAGCGAGCGGAGCTGCGGGAGCCTTTCTTTGCTAACTTTAGCTGCACTGATCCCTCCACTGCTTCTTTTCCCACTCCCAAGGATGCTGTAGATGGGTAAATTTGGCAAACACAGCAGAAACAGGCAAAATCATGGAATCACAAAATCACGGAATGGTTTGGATTGGATTGGAAGAGAATTTAAATTTCAATTCCAACCCCCTGCCATGGGCAGGGACACCTTCCACTAGACCAGGGTGCTCAGAGCTCCATCCAAACTCTGTTTCTTGCGTCTGGGTTGATTAGATATCCACCACACTTCCTGTTGTTTCTCTGGAGCATTACAGCTTGTATTGCACAGCTGCTTGTTTTGGGGGCTTTAACCTCAATCCTCCCCTTGGAACCTTTTGCTCTACAAATGGTCTAAATACACATGTAAAAAAAGAAAGTAAATACTGTCCAAAAAACAAAAGACAACAAAATTATATCAATCCTGCAGCTTCTTTTACTTTTGATTTTTTTATACTTAGAGACAATATCCAGTGATTATTCAGTCCTCAATTATCAGAGTGATGCTGGCAGACAGCAGCTCAGAGAAAGCAAAACCATGGAAATTGGGCAATGAAAACATAGCAAGAGTGAAATAGTGGGTTTAAAACAAAGACAACCAAGCTAAGAGATTTTTCCAAGCACAGTGACGAGTATCCCTTGGCAGGTCTGACACGAGCCAGCACAGTGCAGCTTTTGCATCCCAGGCTTAATCTCCCACCCACATAAGCTGCTTTTGGAAAATCACAAACCGAGAGGTTTCAGGAGTGGGAGAGGCCAACAGATTCCAACACGCTCATAGTTTTTTTCCTGAGATGGTGGAGATGGCCCAGTAGGAGTGTGGATAAACACCAGGAATCATGTCCTGCTGTGAGAGTTTGGGTGGAGTGCTGGGTAGGGCTGCCATGTTCCTCTCCTCCAGCTGCAGTACAGGATGTGGAGCTGAGTTATAAAACCAAAGAAAAGCCTGAAACCCAAAGCCAGAGATCTACTTTGTGCCACAGCGTTGCTGTGGGTCCAACAAACATCCTGTGTGATCCTAAAAGCTGCTTTTCCAAGAAAAGCAGGTGGCTGAAGAGGGCTTTTCATTACTTTCTTTTAACAGCTCTTACTATAAAGATTAATTTTTCCCAGGATAATTTCGTCACTGGAAGAGGACAGAGATTTACAAATTCCATGAATTTTTAAGCCTGCTCTTGATAAATTTGCTGGAGGGTTGAGACAGGAATACTCAAAACATGATTGAAAGACACATCTCTATGGACTGAGATAACTTGGCTGCACCTTTATGCAAGTCCCTGCTTGTGGATTGGGAAAGGGAGAATTTTATGTAGTAAAATGTACTTTTTTACATAGAATCATAGGAATGTTTAGGTTGGAAAAGATCTCTAAGATTGTTAAGTCCAACAAACCCAGAACTGCCTTGTTCACCACCAAACCAAGGCCCCCCATGCCATGCCTGGAGTGCCTTGCTGTGATCCTGGAGGCTGCCCATGTACAAAGGGAATTGTAGCTGTAGGAATCATTCCCTCTGGGGTGTGAAAAGTGCTGTGCTGGTGCTTGGCAAACTCCATCTTTGGGAGCATCCTGGGTCACTGTGCTCCTTGGAAGTGTTCCTTGGGACTCTGCTCACCTGGTTTAACAGCTCTCACCGCATGCGAGTAGTAGTAGGTGTCCCCTCTCTCCTGTCTCTGCTGTGTCCCTCTTCTCCTCTGCTCTCCAGCACTAGTTCTAACTAATGGTCAGGACTTTCACCCCTGGTGGGGTAAGTTCTGCTTTCTAGACCAACACTACCCCTGACATCGTGTGCTCCGCGCTACCCTCCATCTGTGTGTCCTGACAATGTGTCCAGTGTTTCCATCTGTATTTTGTATTGCAGGTTTGGGACCAGCCCTTTGGCTTGGGGCTTTTTTGGGTCAGGATCATCACAAGTAGCAAAATTAAGGGACTGTTTATTCATATTTATTAACAGAGCCCAGTTGGGTGTTGCAGATGGCGGAGCATCTGTGATAAAGCCGGACTGGTGCTTGTTGGGGTGTTTTGGGTACAAACACAAAGGTGCAGGGGTTGATGTCTGTGCAGACACATTGGTTGTGTCTTGTGATAGTCACATGAAGGCGAGTCTGGCAGCCTCCATGCACGGGCTGGTTCCTGTGAGGGTGAATAGCTCCTTCACGCTGCTCCTGCCTCCAGCTATGACTTTCCAAAAAAACTTTCCTCTTTCCATGTCCTGCTCAGCAGCCGAAGTTGCTGGCTCGATAAAGGAGAGATCGCCTGCAGCCCCATGCAGCTGAGCATATGATAGGTCACCAGCTGCACTGCCTGTTTTGGCCATCAAGTCACTGATTGTGTACCTCAGCTGTTGAGTAGAGGCCCACTGGAATCCAATACTCCTGACCCACCTTCAGGGTATCCCAGAGCATCTAACACCCAGAGCATCTGCAGCCAGAGCTGAAACCCATGGGGTACCAGTACATGAAGTGGCTGCTGCAGGTACAGTTGACTCTGAGGTTCTTTAAGGACTAAGGACTTCCTGACAAGACCAAGACTCACGATTTTTGGCTGGTGAATAGTCAAGGATTAACCTACCTTGCAGTGAGACACAAGTGGAAGGAACAGCTCCTGTCTGTTCCTGTCAGCATGTTAACACCGCTTTTGTTCGGCACCTAAGCCTGGAGAGCTTTCCTGTAGCAGTTGCGTCAATGGAAAACCTTGGCTAGAGGAATCACATCAGAAATACCCTCTGGAAACATCCTTAAAGAGTGGGACCTGGATAATAAACCAGTCATTTTGCTCCACCCTCCACACTAAAGCCATGAATTGACAAACATGAGTCCAAGTATCTGCTACTAGCTGATCCCAAGTACAGCTGAAGAGCGAGCAATAAAAGATCTCTTGTCCTAAGCCATTCAGAGGGAGCTTCAGGAAGTTTTTCAGTGCAGCACACAGCACTGCTGCCTGCTGGGATTAATTCCTTGGCCATAGTTACCCTATGGGTGGGTGAAACACAGGTTACTCTGTCAGAGGAAAAATACTTGGTCCCTTCCCCATCCAGGTGACAAATTCAGACCTCCAGTTATTGCCATTTGCCCTCCTGATGCTTTGTGGTGTTCCCTAGCAGGGGATTTTCTGGTGCAGATGCTCATCTGAGAAGGTTTCCCACCTTTCTCTTCAGAGTTTCCTGGCAAGGAACCTCAAACAGAAGGATCTTGTGCCATAAATGCCTTTACTAAAGCTGGAAACTCAAAAGGTTGAAATTACTCAAGAACAAAACCATATTGTGGGAGCAAATATTTAACAGATCATTTTTAAAACAAGCAGTAGGTTTGGGCTGGACGGAGATCACTTTTATAGGTTTTGAATTGCTTTTTTACCAGTATCCATCCACAACTTCTGTGTTATACATCTTAAATGTAAGAATGAAGGGAACAAAATCTCTTTCATTGTTTAGGCAGTTTCTGACTTTCCCAGTGGTAATTTTGCCTTGCATGCTGCCATCTCCTGGCTGGAAGAGATGTTAGTCCAGGGATGGGGGGAATAAAACATGGAAAAAGAGTAAATATGGTAAATGTGACCCCTTTGCAACCTACTCTTTTTCTAGAATTTTATTTAAATATTTTTAACAGAAGTAAAATAATTGCTTTAAAACATAGAGCATCCAGTTGAGACACTGAGGTGATAGGAAAGCTATGGGAGATATTTGACCATCATCTCCCAAATCCTTTCATACAACCTGATTCTCCACTTTCCTCTCGCTGAAAGTTTCTCCTCCAGGATTCCAGCTCCCAAATCACTGCTGCAATTGGAAAATAGAACAAAAAATTAGATCTTCTTTAAATATGGCAAGTCTATTTCTGGGCTACTTCATGGGATCCTGTTAGGTTGAATTACTGCAAATTCATCCCACCCTTAAAAATGATCCAAGGGCATTTTAAATGGTGGCAAAGGTGGAGATATTTTCTGTTAAAGCTGCAAAATTTCTTCGTTAAGAGATTCCTTTTGGTGTGTCCTTGGCACAAAGACTTTGGTCTTTTTTTCTGTAAAGTGCTCAACATGAGTTGGAGGAGAAAATTCTGCTGAGACAGATCCAGGTGGTTGAAGGTTCCCTTGGGGAATCACTTCATTGTGGCTAAAGGGACAGTCTGGATGGAGAGCTGGTGTGTCTGGATGAAGATGGTGGAAGAGCAGTGCAGGCTGAGCGATAAGGACCCGTGGCTTGGTGCAAACTGATTTTCCTCACCAATTGCTCAAGGAAAAAGAAGGTTGGACCTGGCTGGAGAGTTGGAGCAAGGGAAATGCCCTCTTTATTAGGAGTAATTAAAATATTTCTCTTGTGGCTCACCAGGACTGTAGGTTTTCACTTGTAGGCAAATAGAAATAAAGATATAGGAGATGAAATAGCTGATTTTTGATAGGGGAAAAAAAATCATCTGATATCCGAAGAGCTGTCTTGTTTTTAAATACTTTGTGCTTGGAATCATTACAGACCGTGCAGCGGTTCACCTCCGGGGAAGGCCAGGCCAAACTGCACAAAACCATGTCCCAGGGGGAGATTGGGAAGCTGGCAGCCACACAGAAGGGTCTGACTCCAGATGGGAGGTAGGAATCATGACTGGAGATGGCAGATAACCCCTTCCTGTGTCCCTCTTGCTCTCCAACACCTTGTTGAGCCACCCAGGCTCCTTTGGAGCTCCACCTGCAGCCTGAGTTACCCATCCCACCTTTTCTACATGACCATGGACAGGCCCAATCAGGTCCAGCTCACACCACAATTAAGTTTTGGTGACAGGGGCTACACGTCCTGTCCCAAACCACCCAATCTCATGCACAAAACTGAAGTTTCTTGCCTTTGCTGAGGGCAAGTAATGGTAGAAATTTCTCTGGTAGAAATTGCATGGATTTATCTCCTCAGGAAGGTCCAGAGAATTGAGATAGTTTTGGGTAGAAAGACCTTTGCTAGCTAAGGCAGTTCCTCTTTCCATGACTCATTTCCAGGCCTCAACGAGCCAAGATGAGGTTTTGGGGGAAGGGAAAGCAGGGGGAGAAGAAGACCCCCCGGGAGAAGCTTGCTACCCAGTCTGAGCTGCTGGAGCTGTACGCGGAGCAGGACGCCCCTGGCAGGGAGGCCGTTCCTGGCTTGCAGCTTGGTGAAGGTACGTGGTGGGGGGAGGACATGGGACCAGTTGTAAGGAGAGGGAAACTGAGATGGGAAGTTGGGATATGTCCATGCTTGTTCATGTCTCTTAATTCATGGATGGTGTCAAGCCAGAGTGATGGCAAGTAGGTTAGAGGGTGGGATCCCTCCATAACATATCTCAAGGAATTCCATGTTGCTAATCCTTCCAGCCACCATCTGGACATGGACAGATGTTTCCTCTCTTGAGGGAGGAAATAACCAAAGCAGAAATGACATTTAATCTTTCTGTCGGTTCTACACTGTGCTTTTCTCCTCCACAGGTTTATTCCAATGCCTGTTTTAGTGTCACAATTATTTTTTATCTGTTCCTGAATCTCTTTCCCTCTTTCCATTTATCATCAGCAGAGTTGGGTCCTCATCACCTGACGCCCCCGCGGAGTCCTGAGCTGTCAGGCATCTACCGGCGGGAATTCAAGGAGAACAAGGAACCCTCTCCCAAAGTGAAGCGCAAGCGCAGCGTCAAGATCAGCAACGTGGCTCTGGAGCCCGTGCAGTGGCAGAATGACTCCCTGCAGATCATAACCAGTGCCAGCGACCTGAAGAGCATGGATGAGTTCCTCCTGAAAAAGGTAACTCCTGCCCTCACTGCTCCATAAATCAGCGCAGAGACCCAGGAGCAGACGGAGGCAATAAAGTAAAAATGATCCTGTAGGTAGCTGTAGTAATGCTAATAATTCATCTAAGGGTGCCAGGGCAGGTTTAGAGAAGTTTCTGGTTTTCATGCAGGAGAAACCACCTGGTAATCATGGTGGAGCAGCTGCTTCTTAGTGCTGCTTCATCTCACGCCAGCTCTGCTACAGCAAAAGAGACTTGGGTGCAAAAACCCCCTTGTTTTCCCAGATGAATGAACTGGACAACGAGGATAGCAAGAAGGACACACTGGTGGATGTTGTGTTCAAGAAAGCACTGAAGGAATTCCGACAAAACATCTTCAGTTTTTACTCCTCAGCATTGGCGGTAAGTGACCAGATGATGGGTAGGTCTTCCACCTCCAGTAGAAACCGGAAATTCTGGGTCCTCCTGGTGGAACAGCTGTCGCCAAACCCTCCATTTCTGGTTTGCTTATCCCAAAGGATGGATGTGCCTCCTTTGTATTCAGTCCCATGATCTAAATTTGGACTAACTCTTCCTCATGAGCCAGCTCTCAGGATACGTGGGGTGTAGATTCCTGATTCTCATTACAGCTTTGCTCCCAGCCAAAGTGGAGATGACAAAAAGTCAATAAACTCCAATTAGTCACCCAAAGTGCCTGGAAACCTTTGTGTTACCTTTGCTAGTGGTGGAGATGTCTGATCCTTTTTTACTTCTCTTTATTGTATTTGGACTTTCCCCAAGCAGCTGGAAGCCAGTAAGGCTGAAATAATTGTCTGGAGAAGAAAAAGTCTCAGAGAAATCTGGGCTGTATAAAAATCACTTTTCTTTTTGCTTCTGCTTCCTTAAAAGATGGACGATGGGAAGAGCATCCGCTACAAGGACCTCTATGCCTTATTCGAGCAGATTCTGGAGAAAACCATGAGGCTTGAGCAGAGGGACTGGAGTGAGTCTCCAGTTAAAGTCTGGGTCAATACCTTCAAAGTCTTCCTGGATGAATATATGATAGAGTACAAACCCCTGGACTACACCGTGGGAAAGGTACTTGGCACTTTTCTTAAACCCCCTTGAAGGTTTGGGAACTATCTTTCTGTGGGATTGTGCCTCTGCAGACACCTGGGACCCTCTGTTGTTCTCTGCTTTAAGCTGAGCTGGACAAAGCGAGGTGTGACTCACTGGTTGTGTGTCCCTGGGCTCAGCGAACCCCACATCACACTAGGCTGAGCTGGGCTTGGCCAATGCCAAGCATTGGATGTTATCTCCAGGGCAAAGCTGCAACCAAGTGTGGATGGTTGGAAAGGCAGCTCCTGGTGCTTCTTTAGTTGTGGGGGTTTGTTCAAACTTCGAGGGACACTGAAAGAGATGCACCCTCTCAGGTCTCCTGACCACTTCCCAAGTGACCATACACACCACCATGGGCTGGGTTGCAGGAGAAGGGGATGCAGACAGTGGCTCAGGTCTAGGTACCAGTCTTAGGCAGTAAGAGCCTGCACTGTCACAGACCTGATCTCACTTCCTGCTGCATATTGTCCATGAGGCCAACCACAGGATCTGAGGCTGGGCTTGGGAGATGGTGTCTGTTGTACAAATATCCCATCTCCTGGCTCTTCTGCTCTGAGCCCTCTGCAGCCTCCTCTCCAGGCAGGTTTTCTTCAGAGCAGGCTGAGCACCATGTTCCCCTTGGGTTACTGCTGGTGGGGTCAGAGCGGGAGCAGCAGCTACTCCCAGCTCCATGATGAAGATAGGAAGAGCTGTCCAGGGAAATTCCCAAACTGGAGTGATCCATAGGAGAGTTTTCTAGAATGACTCTTCTGGGGCTGCAGGTGCACTGGAGGATGGGGCTGGAAGGCACTGGACAATGTTAGATATGAGACCTCTGCACTCTTTACCTGGCAAAATTGCCCAAAATTGAGTTAAATCTCTTTCCCTCACCAGGTGCCAAAAACAGAACGAAAAAAGAGAAGGAAAAAGGAAGCAGATGTGGTGAGTTAAGCCTGCACATTAAAAAATCAATGTCCTTGGGGCCAGAATGTCAAGAGACCAGCTTGTGACACATTCTGGGCTGAGATCTGAACATCAGCCCTGAAAGGACATGTTAGAAAGGTGTTTGAGGTGGATTTGCTTTCCTTGATCAATGATCACTTGGGTTGGCTCTGAAAACACATCCCTCAGCAGTCAAGACATAAATGTAATATCGAGGGTTGTTAGAAAAGGGCTGAGAGCAAAATAAAGTCTTGCTCTAGCTTTCTGCATAAGTTCATAGTATGTGTTTTACATCTCTGGGATCAGACGTTACATCTCCTGTTTTCCTAAGGGATATGGTGGTACTAGGAGGGGTGCAGGTGCAGAGCCAAAAAAAGAGGGCCACAGATGCATAGAAAGCCCTCTTAACATGAAGAAGCTGACCTGCCAAGCTCAGTCAAAGAGTTTTCAACCTGCTTCTATGATGATTCAGTTCCCCTACAAGATGGACGTTGGTTTGGGTTGTCTATGGGGTTGCTGGGCTGAAAAGGAAACAAAAATACCAAATAAAAGCAAGAGCTGAAGTTGAAGAGCTGTCTGTGTTCATCTGTCCATTTTGCAGCAGGCTGAGCACTAGCTCCCTTTTCTCACCATCCGACCTTTATCCTCCAGGTGGAAGAGCACAATGGTCACATTTTCAAGGCGACCCAATACAGCATCCCAACATACTGTGAATATTGTTCCTCCTTGATCTGGATCATGGACAGGGCTTCTGTTTGTAAATGTAAGCACCCTTTCTTTGATCCTTCTCTTGTGCTTCTATCACAGTGGTGAGTTTGAGGATTTTGAAATGTGTTTATTTCTGTTTCCTCCAACCCCATGCTCAATTAATTTTGATTTTCGTAACACCTGAAGAACTTTAGGGACAGCTCTTAACGTTTCTCAAGTCAACTAGTAAGTCCATCCCAGCAGTCCTTCCTGGCACAGTTAATGAGCTTTGTGTTACACATCTTAGCCGTTAGGTTTTGTGGCCATCCCATACGGTCAGACACATTTAACTGTCCCTGCGGGAAGGAGGGTAAAGTCAGGTATGGAAATGTGTCTCTAGGATGCCTGTGGAGATCCTGACCCTGGCAAACTCCTTGGCTTTGCCTGTTTGGCCTCCAGGCATGTTTAATTTTTGGGAGATAGGAAAATGGAGGACGGAGGATGGAAAAGCCTGATCTATCTCTTTTTGGAAAAACCCAAGTGATGGATCAACCTTTTCCATCATCCCTTCTCCATTTCTGTGATTAGGTTGGCAGCATCAGCCCTGGAGCATTTCAGGCCCAGTGCAGGAAGAATACAAAGGAGGTGCCATTTCCAGTCTCTGAGGGTATCACTCTGATAGCTCGGAGTGACTCATGGATTATAGTCTGAGTTGATCTGGGAGGGGGGGTCAGCATTTAATGTTTCACAGATGTAAATATGGCACCTTTAATTTCAAAGGCTTCATTATTTTTGTTTGAGTGGATCTAATACAGACTTGGCCCCTGGAAACTGCAAATCCAACATGCTTTTAACTTGGTGGTTCTGAGAAGTGCTACTCAATTCATATGAATTCCTGTTTCTCCAGCAATGTGACTTCTGGGATAATTAAACACTCCTTTTCTCCATTGCAGTATGTAAATATGCTTGTCACAAGAAGTGCTGTCTTAAAACCACAACCAAGTGCTCCAAAAAGGTAAATGTCTCTCATTGCTTTGCTTTCATTAAATACCTTGAGACAATGATCCCAAGTTTGTATAAAAATTATTGGAGGTTCAAAGCTTGATAGAACGTTGGAAATAACCCTCCTTTCAGCCGGAACTTAGACCAGAGATCCCCAGAGGTCTCTGCAACCAGAGTTTTGTAGATATTTTGGGAATTACGCGGTGATGAGTCACTGTAGATCTGCCCAGTCATGCAGCAGATGTTGCAGTGTCATTCCCTGCCTTGTAACCACACGGAATAATAGGAATTTCCCTAGCTTTGTAGCTTTTAAGGATTTGGAAATGTGGAGTTATTCTTGGAAATACAGGCTTTTTCTCACACTGACAGTCCTTGCTTGCCATAGCTGAGCAAGGAAGGGCAAGTGGAGGATATTCACTGCCCTCTTTAGAGGGGAATTAAATATTGTTTACTGGATTTAAGGGTATGGGGAACAGGGAATGAGTGCAGCAGGTCATCCCAGCGAACTATGAATCATCAAGATTTGGTGAGGATTTTTTAGCCAGAGGCTCCAGTTTCTCTATGCTTGGTGAATTTGTGTTTTTAGGGTTGTTCTCAGTGACAGGGAGCCTACAAACCATCAGTCATGAGAAAGAAACAACATGGGGGCCTTCCATACATCTGCTCCTAAGGTTTGCAGGATCAGTGAAAAGATGACATTGAGTGTGAAAAAGAAAAATGCAGAAGTGATTGTAAGGGGAGCAATTGTCTTGCTGAAGGCAGAGTTGCATCTCACCTTTCTTAGGCTAGGACTGAGAATTTGTGTCAATATTTTATTGGACTTTTCCCATCCAGAATCTGTGCAGAAGGACTTTATTCATGTTTGAATTTGCCCGGTATCAACTCTCCAGTGAGCATTTGCAGCTGGCAAAAGGGCCCTTCCTGACAGGTGTAGATGGGTCTTTTCATGTTCTTTTTTTGTCATCTTGTTTGTCCACTGAAATTTTTAAGTGTCAATGCTTCGAGTTGATCGAAACAACCAAGATTCAGATTTGCCTATTCTGCTTCGTGCATCTTTGGGAGGTAAAGTCATCCCTGGAAATGGTGCCAGAGGGGCAGGAGGTGGAGGAGGCCAATGCCCAGCTGCATTGGCTCTGCCAGGCTGGGAATAGAACTACAGCAGGGTGGTTAAAGAAAGAAAACCCAAACTTTTTGCCTTCAGATGCATGTGCAGAGACCAGGTTAGCATTGCAAGACCTGTGTCCTGTCCTGTCTTCCTTCGTTAGACTCACACATCTCCTGGATCTGCCGAAGGACTGTGAATAGTCGGATCCAAAGGTGCACCAGCATTGCGTCACAGAAGGATTTTAATCCCTTTTTCCCTTTTCCTGTGCAGCACGACCCCGAGCTCTCGCCGCGGCAGTTCGGCGTGGAGCTGTCCCGGCTGACCAGCGAGGAGCGGGCGGTGCCGCTGCTGGTGGAGAAGCTCATCAACTACATCGAAATGCACGGGCTGTACACGGAGGGCATCTACAGGAAATCAGGGTCCACCAACAAGATCAAGGAGCTGCGACAAGGCCTCGACACTGGTAAGAAGAGGAGGGAAGAGATCCTACCTGGGGAGGAAAATCTCTGCAGCAGCAAAGTTGGATGGGAAGAAGGTGGAATGCTTCAACATTCCTGACTCTGGGCTGTGCGAGGAATGATTTCGCAACAGCAGCCATAACTCAGGTCACCAGTTCATGGGTTTTTTGGGAGCAATCCATGAAAAAGAGTCATTGTAATTGAGGGAAAGTGCTGCCTTACTTACACCCAGTGAAAAATCCTTGTTCCACCTGAAGTTATTTGCCCTGGAAAATGTATTTCTCTCTAATTTTACCATGTGGAGCTGAAATCAGCTACTGTGTTTGTTGCCATTAAAGGCACGTAAACACTTTTTATTTTAGAATACTTTATGATGGAGCTCTTTGGGTTAGAAGGGACCTTTAAAGGTCACCTTGTCCAGCTTTGGGCTTCGTATTGATCATTGTCTCTTGTTCTTTTCCTTCTTGCTTCATCTGGTGCCAAACCCAGACATCGATAACGTGAATTTAGATGACTATAACATCCACGTCATTGCCAGCGTGTTCAAGCAGTGGCTCCGAGATCTGCCCAACCCCCTCATGACCTTTGAGCTCTACGAGGAGTTCCTACGGGTGATGGGTGAGGAGCTTCCCTTGGTATCCCATTCCTTTGGCAGAGGGAAATGGTGGCAACTTAGTGCCAAACTTTTCATTCACTCTTTGAGGCCAAACCAGCTGGTTTTGCCAAATTGTCTTTACCTGGTGTCAAAGTCTGATTTTCTGGTTATAGAGGGTTTTTCATGCAAAATCTCAGGCAATTTGGTCTCACTTTGGTGGCTTTTGCATCTTGGTTCAGGTAAATTCAGCCCCAAAGTTCAATCTTTTAAGTAGTAAAATTAAATGCTAAGAAGTACCATTTTAGGAGGAAGAAGTAGAAGCTGCCCCTAAATGCTGGTGGTTTCTCCACAGGCCTCCAGGAGAGGAAGGAGACAGTGCGTGGGGTGTACTCGGTCATCGACCAGCTCTCCCGCACCCACCTCAGCACACTGGAGCGCCTCATCTTCCACCTGGTCAGGTATGCTGGGCCTGGGCAGCTTTAGGCAAAGGCAGGATGGTCAGGAGCCCTTCCCACCAGAACAGCTGTGGGTTTTACATCCGCCGTGTCTCCCAGGAGGTGATGGAGCTGTTTCTCCAAGGGATGTTGTGCTGATGAGTGACCTCTGCTGTGTTCGGGTTCCTACAGCTCTGTAGTGCCTCTCACCACTGCAGGGACATACTTTTGGGTGGAAAGGGCTGGTTGTTGCCTTGGGAATATCTGAGATGTCTTAGGTTTGTCTTGCTCCCTCAAAGCAAGATTGTACCATAGAAATACCATCTCCTCTCTTCAACCATGACCATGTGCAAGAGGTGCAGCAGAGGTGCCTCCACCTCTGACTTCTCTCTTAATCCCTATTTTTCAGGATTGCCCTCCAAGAAGAGACCAACCGCATGTCAGCCAACGCCTTGGCCATCGTGTTTGCTCCCTGCATCCTCCGCTGCCCCGACACGACAGACCCACTACAGAGTGTTCAGGACATCAGCAAAACCACTACGTAAGAGCCTGGGGCTGTGTGAGCTAGCTCCAATACCACATCACCATTCACATCTTGGTAACCCTTAGGATGGTGAAATGGCTCAAAAATTGAGAGCTTTGTCATGAGGGGATAAACACATAGTAATTTATGCATCTAAAGGCAAGTAAATGAATCTGCGTGAAGATATTTCAAATCCTCTCAATCCCCAAGAAGTTGTTCAATGAGGATTTTTAAGTGATGGAGGATCCCCAGGAGTGGATAAGCTTCTGGCAGGAATAGGTGGAGCTTGTACTGAGATGGTTTTATAGTTAATGTAGTTCATTTTTGGCAAGCAGATTTTGATTCTTACTTGATGTTGGCTTTTTTACTGAAGGAGGTGAGTTGTTTGGTTTGCAGCAATAGTAATATTAATATACTTAGATTTATTTATGGTGTTTGCTATAATTGGAGAGGTTTTACAGAGAAAAAGTGAAGCACTTGCCCAGATTCAGTTTGGCTCATAATAAATAGGTTTTAAAATAGATACTGGAGTCAATCACAATAATGAAAACCCTCTAGTGAAGGACTAGGCTTCTGAAAGAGAGGTGGTTTTACCTCCAGTAAGTATTAAAATTGTTAAAGACCAGAAAATGTTCAGAGACAGAGGTGGCAGGAACACCTGTCCTTTGACAGGATTTCATTGTAGCTTATCCCTCACACTTAAGTCCAGCACATCCTCTCGTTTTATTACAAGGAAAGGACTATTGTTTTTCTGCAAACACCCTCCTGACAGCATTAAACAGTCAGCTCAGTTACACAAGCTGCTGCAGAGCTACTGCGTGCAAGTGAGTTTGAATCAGCCTACTTTCTCCAGGTTTGTATTCCACCACTCCCTCTTCCAAGGGGGGTAAATTTCTCTGGTGGGCAATCTTTAATATCTCTAGGCTGTTCATCAATCCACCCCTAGCCTGTGATCACCCCTTTTAGGAGAACTCTCACCACCCTCTGGCTTCCAGCTGGAGCTTTCTTCTCTGTGCTCTTCCATAAGGGCAGATCTTCAAAATAATCATTTCTTTGTAATAAAATGAGAGGATGTGCTGGAACTAAGGGAGAAGCTTCTAAGAAATCCTGTTGAAGGACAAGCCAACACAGAGCACCTCAGATCCAATAGCTTCCTTCTCCCATTTTGTCTTCTTTTGGGTTTTTTCTCCCTTAGTTGTGTGGAATTAATTGTCATCGAGCAGATGAACAAGTACAAGGCTCGGCTCAAGGACATCAACAGCCTGGAGTTTGCGGAGAACAAAGCCAAGAGCCGCCTCTCCTTGATCCGCAGATCTATGGTGAGACGCCAGTGCCCTCTCTGTCCTCTCCTGTCCTCTCCTTGCCCCTGAAGCCACCCTACCTTATCTTCTCCTGCTTATCCTAGCCTCCCAAACCTCTCGCAAACTCCCACACCATCTCCACCAGGACAGGGACCCTCAGCCCTGTGGTGGCTCCTCACCTTTGCAGGGAGTCATGCCAAAGCACAAGGAGGTGGGAACAGTCCATGGAAACGTTGTTGTTCCTGCTCAGATGTTCCTGATCAGCATTTCCGCCTTCATTTGAGCTTGTTTGGTCCTGAGCTGAGTCAAGCCTTTCAGTGACCAGCTCAACATCACCCAACGGGTGACCTGGACCATTGTTTGTTGTGCTCAGTCATATTATCTGTACTCAAAATGAGTTCCCCAAAAGCTCTCCCTGCTCCCGCACGGCCTTTTTGGGAGCCTCAGACCCATTTCATTGAGCTTCCATGCTTGTGGGGGGCTGGCAGGCTGCAGATGCACCTGTGCTTGGCTTGTTGGGCCGCAGGAGAGGGATGGACCCGGCACAGTACCATCAGCACAGGCTTGGGCTGAGGAGCCAAGCGGCCCCTCTGCTTGGACCTGCCCCCCACCCCGTGATCCTCAGGGACACGTTGCTTCTGCTTTTTGGGGATGAAATCCAAGCAGGGGCTGCCCAAGATTGTGGAGCTGGTGCTGCGGAGCTGCCCCACTCATCTCAGTTAACTGAAAAACCTCAGACTGAGCAAAGCGGGTTTTTGGAGGGGCGGCGGCATGTGCACTCTAACCTTCTGCTTTCCTTTTCATCTCCTCTCTAATCCAGAAGCCTGTACTAATTGCAGTTAGATTTATGAGCATAACCCGCAGTTCAATCCCGGTATGTATCAACGGCAGCTGCCGCGTCCCTCGTTGTGTGTCACCGTCGCTCATTCCAGCTCTGTCCCACCGGCCATTGTCCGTGACCTGTCCGGTCCCGCCACTCCTCGAGCCGCCGTTCCTCCAGCAGGTCCCCCGGGCACAGGAGTTTGGGGCTGGCGCTCAGCCATCCCTGCACGCAGCTCCTCACAAATACGCTTCCCACCCCTGTTCCCTTCTTACTTACTTTAATTTTCTATTTTATTTTCTTTTTCCATCCTGTGCTTCCTTCTTTTTTGCTTTGCTTGACTCATCCCTTCCCTTCCCACCTCAATTTCTCCTGGCTCAGGATGCGTTTCAGCATCAAGTTGCTTTCACAGCACAGCTGTTTCTAAAGATAGTGAATAAAACCCTCAGCTTGGATGCCTTGGAGACCACGAGGCATCCAAAGGTCTCCTCCACCTTCTTGGAGGAGGAGCACCACCACCTTGAGCACAAGGTCAGGTCACCAAAGTTTGAACGAGGAGGAGTCCAACAAGTCCTGTATTCCCCAACTCAATCCCAGCTCTGAGTTCTCTGAGATTGTGACAGGCAAGAACAGCACCTGCAGGATTTTGGGAATGCTCACAGGGCTGTTTCCTTTCCTGATAGGCTCAGCCCATGATGAAAGTTTCCTCAGGTTCCCCCCATTCTTCTACATCCATGAATGTCAGGAGGTGGAGAAGAGCAAAATTTGAGCTCTGCTCCCCTGAGCAAGGCATTTCTCAGGGGCTTAAGTCCACGAGCCAGTGGGATCTTTGGATCTTGGGGCTTTTGGCTAATAGGATTCAGGGAGCTGTGCTTCAGCTCAGGAGCCCACGTGAAAAGTGTCATCAGAACAACACCAGGGCACAGGAGAGGCTTTGCTGACAAAGAAAGATCTCTGAGACGTGGCGTTAAAAGATAAAAGAGCTAAAATGGAGGAAATCTGGCTTTTAAAGGAAAAAAGGGAGAAGCCTTTATCCTGAAAATTTGTTCTGGGCACATGGGTTGTCAGGAAGACCCAGGGATGCTACAGTTGCAGGGGTTAAATAGAGGGAGCAAAACTGAGCTGCAACAAGCTCTTCAGCCCCAAGGAGATGCAGGTTCTTCCTGGGTGATGGTTGTCAGGGGAGGGCAGCAAGTGATGGACATCTCCTAGTCCTGGTCATGTCAGGATCTGGAATGTAGAAGATGAGATGTCTGGTCATGATAACGGTTAAAATAAAAGCTGTTTAGTCTCCTCCATGTCCCTCTTCTCCAAGAATCCTTCTTTTTCTTCTGCTCCATAGAGCTGGTCCTGATAAGATTAAAACAGTTGCATATCTCTCCACCTGTTCCACCGCCGTTTGCGTCCTTTTTCGTTTTCGGTTTCAGTATTAAAAAAATGAGATAGTTATTCAGAGCTGTGTTAAATCAGAGTGAGTTCAGCTGTGGGCACAGAGATCCACATTGGTTGTCTTGCAACGGACCAGTGGAGGTGATCCTGGTTCCTGGATCTCCTGTACGTGAGGCTTGGCAGGGCATGGACAACATAATTAGGTGGGAGTTCCTGTTTGCTGTAGGGGTCAGCGAGACCCTTGTGATGCTCAGGAAATACCAAGGGTGGATGAGGGAAGGATGTGAGACTTGATCCAAGGATTAAATGGGAGCCAGGTGCCCTGAAATCAAAGCCTTGGTGATGCTCCCACCCAAAGCCACCATCAAGCTTCCATGGCCCAGGCTGTGGGCTTTGTGGGACCCTAGCCTGCTGCCAGCTGGACTTGCTTGGACCTGGACCAAGTCGCACTTGGTCCATCAGCATCATCCTCACCAGTGCCTTCCTCACCACTTCCATCCCCAGTCCCTCCAATGTGTTGAGTCCTTCTGGTACTTCTCCCAGCCTGAGGTTTTGGAGGGTCCAGGGTGCATCCGGCAGCAGCACACTGAGGACCAATATCTGGGACCTTCTTCACTCCTTGGGAGAGCAGTGTGGTTGGCACCTGAGTGTTTGCCACATCACCTCAGCTGGTGGTGGTGACACCATTGTCTCTCTTCAGGGCAAAGGGCGCGTGCGGCGCGGCACCTTCCCCAGCCCCGCGTCCCCTGTCACCGGGCGCTTGCCCTCAGTGACGGACGTCCCTGAGGAGACCATGAGCAGTGAGGAGGCCATGGAGATGGAAGTGACCGAGCAGCAGCAGGTGGCCATGCAGCAGGAGGAGAAGGTGCTGACTGAGCAGATCGAGAGCCTGCAGAAGGAAAAGTGAGTCTGGC
Organism: Polioptila caerulea; assembly: GCA_013397295.1. NCBI lineage: Eukaryota > Metazoa > Chordata > Aves > Passeriformes > Certhiidae > Polioptila > Polioptila caerulea. The sequence continues at coordinate 309,469 of VYXF01003064.1, read as the reverse complement.
CAAAGGTTCAAGCCACATCCCCAACCTCTGGATGTTGCTTGATACCATGTGGTTGATAACTGGAGTGCTTCACCCCTCCGTGATCTCTCGGTACATGTGCATCCCTTTCTCCTCTCCACCTTTTTGGTCCTGTTGGGTCAATGGGGCTGGGTTGGCTTTGCAGGGAGGAGCTGACATTCGAGATGCTGACACTGGAGCCCCGTGCCTCTGACGACGAAACCCTCGAGTCTGAAGCCTCCATTGGGACAGCTGACAGTTCTGAAAATCTGAACTTTGACTCCGAAGGAGCCATCTCCGATCGCTCGGGTAAATCCAGGTGTTCCTGAGTTTGTGATGGAGTGGTTTGGGTTGGAAGGGACCTTCAAACGTCATGAAGTCCATCTCCCTGCCCTGGGCATGGACACCTTTCACCATGTGTTTCTGTCGCTTTAGGAAGGGTTATTCGGGTTTTTCAAGTTTATTTAAAGTCAACAGTTTAAATGTATGCAGAGAAAGGGGTTAAGGGTTCAAGCATGTGGCCCTGGGGCAATGGGTGGGAGCAGCCAGGGTTGGTGGGAAGCTGAACATTCTTCCAGCGCTACCACATCATCTGGGGTGATGTTGGCCCCACCCAGATGCTGGGAATGTTGTCCTGGCTTCAATGGCATTGTGTCCCCAGGGAGCTGTTTGCATACTGGGTGATGTCCAGGTGTTGACCATCCATGGTCCTTCTGCCCCTGCAGAGAGAAGTGTAGCACTTACCTCCCTGCGCCCCGCCAAGGCCGAGGGGCTGAGCCGGCTGCGACGGCACCCCAGGATGCGGCTGGACCCGGCGGAGCCAACCGACACCCCCATCTCCTCCTCCTCCTCCTCCTCCCAATCGTCCACCTCCTGTTTGCCCCACCTGCCCAGGAAGCGCTTCCAGATGTACTCCAAATCTCCTTTCTACCGAGCGGGGGGACACAGTGAGGCCCCTGAAACTCGGGCAAGCCCTGAGGGCCTGACAGGGTCTCTCCGTTATCCCGAGGACCGGCCGCAGTTCACCACGCGCGGGACCTTCAACCCGGAGAAAGGCAAACAGAAACTGAAGAGTGTGAAATCTTCCCCCCCAAAAACCAAAGAGCCCCCGGATGGGGGGCCTGGAGGGGGACGCAAGAGGAACCCCGAGGCCGATTGCGCCGCCGCCCAACCCCTTGTCCTCCTGGGGAGCAACGAGTTCATGGTCTGAGATACTCCACCCCGGAGCCACATCCATGCCGGGGCATCCTCCCCTTTGGCAGTGCTCTGATGGCTTCCTCGTTAACGTCGGGAGATGAATTCTTAAAAAGGCCGGGAGGGGACGGTTTTAACGGTGGCCTTAATGATCTGGGGGGGTTGAGACCTTCAGGTGGCCGGGGGGTGGCCGGGAAGGGAGGCACTGACCAGCTCCTGGCCCTTCCCCTCAGAGCATCCTGCGTCTCTGAGCATCCGCCTCCAAATCCTTGTGCCGAATCGCCATGGCCTGTTGGTAGGAGTAAACCAAGCCTAAAAATCTCACAGGAGCATCCCAAGCCGGCTCCACTGCAGCCAAGCCCTCTGCGCTTCAACCACCTCATCCACGCCAACGCCAAGTGCATGGAAAAGTGTTAAAACCTGCCAAAAATCACCTTTTCCCTTTGTTTTTTTTATTTTTTAATGAGACCTAACTGTCTTTTCTCTTTATTTTTTTTTCCCAGAGATCATCAGTATTAAAAAATAATAATAATTAATAATAATCGAGGACTACTTGAAGCGATATTTGTTTATATGCTGGTTCCTGGAGTTTCGTGTAAATATATATTTTTTTATTTGGTTTTTTTTTTATATATTTTTCCCTAGACAGAACTTCTTTTTTTTTTTTTAACTATTATTATTATTGTTATTATTTTTGGGCTGGAGACAAGGGGAGCAATTGGCTGAGCCATCCTTGGTGTCACCACTGGTGTCACTGGCCATTACTCAATAACACATGAAGTTTTATTTTCAGCAAGAAATCCCTAGAGGTGTAATTAGACCATCATAACCCATCATGGGGCTAATTAACGATGCTAGTTAATGACTCAGCTTGTAATCCCTCCCCAGTCGTCTCATCATCATCCTCGGTGGCACCTAGAGAAGCTCCAGGTACCAGAAAACCTCTGGAAAGGCAAAATTAGGAGCCCCAGGGCACTTATTAGATTTATAAAGGCTGGATCTGTCCTCCTAGGTGGGCTGGCCTGGGACTCATCCTTGCCCAAAATGCCATCAAAAATGGGGAAAATAGCAAAAAATTGAGTTTTCCTGAGTATTTTGTCTTTTCCTGGCATGCCTGAATGCCAGCTGCTCCTTAGTCCCTTCTCCCCCTGCCCATTCCAGGGATAGTTTATTTATTGAGGTTATTTTTTATTTGATATTTGAAATGTGACTTTTTTTTTCATGTTACCTTTAATTTTTTTCCAACGGGGGAGGCGACAGATGCCGCAGGGAGAGTGGGAACAGCATTGGCCTCGGCGCTGCATCCTGGGAGTGGAGCAAGACCAAGTCAATCACTCCCATCCACGGTGGGGAAATGGGATTTTCCCAGCCCCAGAGGGGCTTTGGGGACCGACCTGAATGCACTGGGAAGGTGGATGGTGACCACAGTGGAAACTGCCAGGAAGCCACCCCAAATCCTCTGGGAGCTAGGATTGCCGGGAGCAGCCGAGTGCTGGGTGCCAAACCAGCCTTTTGAGCCTCTTGAACTAAAAACCCCAGAACTGCCCTTAAAATGGTCCTAGGGGAGGAGATCCTGGGGAGCAGTGAAGGGTCCAGCCTCACCCTCAGGTTTCTCATTCCTGTGGGATGAGAGCAGGGATGTCAGATCTGGCTTGGGCAAATATATATATATATATA
>VYXF01003064.1:209213-288985 GCA_013397295.1 Polioptila caerulea | reverse complement strand
GCCCTGGGCAGTGTCCACTTCTCTCTGATACCCAGGCAATGTCCTCCAGTATGACAGTGTCCACCCAGTCCTGAGCCCCTGGCACTGTCCCCCGCTCTGGATGTGCCCTCCATCCATGACCTGCTAGCAGTATCCCCATGTCATAGTGTCCCCCCCTTTCCTGACCCCTTAGTAGTGTCCCTTGCCCCTGTCTGGCAGTGTAACACTCCCTACCCCTGGCTGTGTCCCCCAGTATGACAATTTCCCCCAGCTGTGATCCACTGGCAGCATCCTACAGTCTGGCAGTGCCCTCTATCCATGACCCACTGGCAGTGTCCTCACCTCAGAGTGTGTGTCCCTCCCATGAGCACCTGGCAGTGTTCCCCAGTTTGTCCAATTCTCCCCCTCTCTGACCCCTCCTTGGTGATAGGTCCCGGCCTGGAAGTGATCCCCTGCTCCCATGTCTGCCAGTGTCCCCTGACCCCCACTGGCAGTGTCCCCCACTCTGGTAGCATCCCCCAGCCCTGACACCCTGGCTGTGTCCCCCGCTCTGTCCAGGTTACCTCAGTGATCTCCATCAGTGCCTCCCATTCTGGCAGTGTCATCACCCTCATACCCCTGACCTCCTGGCAGTGTCCCCCACACCTTCAGTGTCCCCCACACTCACAGTGTCAGTACAATCTGCGTGCTGCCCTTTGCCACAGCCACACCAGGTCTGTCACCACTCCTGTGAGCCATCCATAGCATCCATGGCACTTGGGGCAAGACAAATGCACCAAGTGTGACCCCACCACCCAGGGCGGACACCCACAGGTGCCCCATCATGCCACCCTACCACCCAGGTAGAGTGTCCCACCATGATGTGTGTTCCCTGCCCAGGACTGAGCCACTCACCGCTGGGGAAGGAGCTCCCTGCATTATCCCCAAGTCCCAACTGCAGGTCAGATGTCACTTTGGACGTGACATCGCAAATTTGCCTCATCCACTGGGAACTAGGCTGAAACCCAACCCCAACCTGGGCATCAGGTTTCAGCCCACTGTGCTGGGCAGAGGAGCAGGGCCACAGCCTGTCACCATCCCCGGGGCCACCACCGCCAGGCAAAGCCATGATGTCCTTGCCGCCAGTGCAGAAGCTGCTGCGGCAGCTGCCGGTGGGGCCAGCTGGCTGGCCGAAAACACCAGAGGGGGCTGGTGTGGCCGAGGAGGTGACAAGCCCGGTGCTGGCCACCGAGGCTGGACAACCCACCTGCTACAGCGCCCTGCGAGCCGATGAGCTGCGGCCACTCGCCGGCACCAATCCCGCAGTGGACACTGGCACCGGGCCACCACCGCGGTAAGACTGCCCCAAGGAGCGCCCCCAGGACCCTCTGGTGATGGTGGCTCTGGATGAGCATCATCCCATGGGTGTCACCCTCAGTTGCTGCAGATGCAGCCTTGCAGGTACCCCCAGTGTCCCTTAGAAAAGAGGACAGTGGTGACAACTTTACAAAAGGCTGGTGGCATTTTCCCAGCTTAGGGAGGGGACCAGGGAAGGGCTTTGCATCGGAGTGTGCTGGCACATCCGTGCCACTATGTCACTTAGGGGACAAGGGACACCCAGCCAAGCAAGAATAGAGCTGGTGGTGGGCACCTGTGGTTTAGGGACAATGTAGGGTGACAACCACAGCCAGGATGGGACGAGGTTCTTGTCAGAGTGCCTGGGATGAGGATGGCACTGGGTGCTAGCACCATGCCAGTCCCTCCGGTTCCTCTTTCATCTGGCTGTAACCCAGCTCCTCTCCCCATAAATATTTCACAATGAAGGGTTGGATTACTGGCCTGATGGCAGGTTGGGAGCAGAAAAAAAAAAGACTAAAAATAGTAAGAATGTGAAAATGGGATTTTTTTTTCCCCTGGTGTGGTTCAGGCATGATGACCTCAAGGAGATGCTCGACAGCAACAAGGATTCGCTCAAGCTGGAGGCCATGAAGAGGATTGTGGCGGTGAGTGTTGTTGTCACTGGTGGGGACAGCTGCTGGTGCCGAGCTGTGTCGTGTTGTACCGACCCCTGTGATGCCAACTGCCCAGTGTCACACCACTTCTTTCCCCCGTAGATGATTGCCCGTGGTAAAAACGCCTCCGATCTCTTCCCAGCTGTGGTGAAAAACGTTGCCTGCAAAAACATTGAGGTGAGGAAGATCTTGGGTGGCCCTGGTGGCATCCCAGGGTCTGGCACTTTCCCTATTTTTGGCTGGAGTTTGGGGGGCTCTGAGGTGGCACCTTCACCCTGCAGGTGAAGAAGCTGGTGTACGTGTACCTGGTGCGCTATGCAGAAGAGCAGCAGGATCTGGCCCTGCTCTCCATCTCCACCTTCCAGCGAGGACTCAAGGTGGGCTGGTTTGAGGACCCAGGAGAGGTCTGGAGGAGCACTGAGCCTGCCACAGCTTCACTGCAGCCCCCACTTGCCCCCACAGGACCCCAACCAGCTGATCCGCGCCAGTGCTCTGCGGGTCCTGTCCAGCATCCGCGTGCCCATAATCGTGCCCATCATGATGTTGGCCATCAAGGAGGCCGCCTCGGACATGTCCCCGTACGTGCGCAAGACAGCCGCCCATGCCATCCCCAAGCTGTACAGGTAATGGGGGGGTCATCTGCTAAATTTAGAGTATACTTACTTAAAAGGGTCTTGGCTGCTTGGTACAGGCAGGAATGGGGAGGAGTTTGGTCCAGCATCACCTGCCCTGTTCCTCCCTCACAGCCTCGACTCAGACCAGAAGGACCAGCTCATTGAAGTGATTGAGAAGCTGCTGGCCGACAAGACCACGGTAAGCAGGGTGCTGTGTCTCCCCCACCTCTAAATCTGGGAACATCACTGGCCTGGTGTCCTCATAGGGATGGAGATGTTCCCACCAAATTGGTGTCATCCTGAGGATGCAGCCATCCCCTCAGGGCTGGCACCCTCATAGGATGCCATTGTCCTCACTGATCCAGCATCCATGAAGGGATGCAATTATCTCCCAAGCCAATATCTTTGTGGAGATGTCACTGTCCCCAGCAACACAGAATCCTCATGGGGATGCCACTGTCCCCACCAATCAGCATCTTCACAGGAATGCAGATGTTCCCACCAAATTGGTGTCCTTGTGGGGATTAAGCCATCCCTGGAGAGCTGGCATCCTTGTGGGAGTGCTGCTGTCCCTACTGTGCCAACATCCTCATGCACCAACTCCACTGAGCTGGCATCCCTACAAGGAAGGGTTGTGTACCAAACCAGCACCCTCATGGAGATGCCACCATCCCCACTAAACCAGCATCTTGCTGATGATGCCAGCACTCCAGTAAGTCACCCTGGGCTTTCCCTCTGCAGCTCGTGGCTGGCAGCGTGGTGATGGCATTTGAGGAAGTATGCCCAGAGCGCATAGACCTCATCCACAAGAACTACCGCAAGCTCTGCAACCTGCTCATCGATGTGGAGGAGTGGGGGCAGGTGGTCATCATCAACATGCTGACCCGCTATGCCCGCACCCAGTTCCTCAGCCCCAACCAGAACGTGAGTTCAGGAGCACAGGATGCCCTGGGAGCCTTGGGGTGTCCTGGGAGCCCCTAGGGAGGTGGAGTGAGGAGAGAATGTTCTTGGGGATGCAAAGAGTCCCACCTGCCAGCAGGAGTCCTTGCTGGAGGAGAACACTGAGAAGGCTTTCTATGGCTCTGAGGAGGAGGATGCCAAGGATGCCAAGGCAGAGGCAGCCTCGTTGGCCAAGCGCAAGCCCTACGTCATGGACCCTGACCACCGCCTGCTCCTGCGCAACACCAAGCCCCTGCTGCAGAGCCGCAATGCCGCGGTGAGACCCTCACTACCACTCTGTTCATCCCCCAGGGCCACTGGTGGTGTCCATCACCCTGGGCTTATGATGGTCAAGGACTCACTGGGGTGCTTGAGGGACACCCAGGGATGGGTGTCCTCAGAGTCAGGCTACCTCACAGTTCTGAGAGTGGGACTGGGCGACATGGCCGTTCCTCAGAGTGTCCCCCATTCCCACCAGGTGACACTTGGGTGTGTGTCCATAGGTGGTGATGGCCGTGGCACAGCTCTACTTCCACCTGGCACCCAAGGCAGAGGTTGGAGTCATTGCCAAGGCGCTGGTACGGCTCCTGCGGAGTCACAGGTCTGTGGCACCTGGGTTGTGGTGGTGTCCTGCCCCTCCACCCCTGTTGTTGGAACCCATGGGGAACTCCAAGACCCTGTGAGAGACCCCCTAAAAGCCCGTCCCTGGAAGGACATCAGGTTGGAGGCCTTTTTGGGCTGGCCCAGTCCAGACATGGGGTGACAGCATCTTGGTGGCACCAACCTGGTGGTGGGTCCTGGCCCATATTCACAGGGACTTACTGAGAGTGTCTAGCCCTGCCCCACTGATCACGGTCCCCTCTTTGTCCCCACAGTGAGGTGCAGTATGTGGTGCTGCAGAATGTGGCCACCATGTCCATCAAGCGGCGGGTGAGTCTCAGACTTGGTGTGGGAGGAGTTGGCCCTGTTGACTACGGAGCAAGATGAGGATTAGCCAGCAAGGTCACCAGAGCCTGGAGGTGGCCTTGGCAAGGTGGGGGGGACAGAGATGACACTAATGTCTCTGGCTGTGCATGCAGGGGATGTTTGAGCCCTATCTGAAAAGTTTCTACATCCGCTCCACGGACCCCACACAGATCAAGATCCTCAAGGTGAGCTGGAAACACCTAGCAGAACCTGTCAGGGGTGGGCTTGGGCCTTCATGGAGCCCTTTCCTTGGGTCATGCCCGGGAGACAGGAGGAGATCAAGGCCCCTGTGCCCTGTCACCATGGCTTTATGCTGCCCATCTCTTCCTCTTTCCCGCAGCTGGAGGTCCTCACCAACCTGGCCAATGAGACCAACATCTCCACCATCCTGCGAGAGTTCCAGGTATGCCACAGTCATAATGAGGCTGCCACCCTGACAAGGCTCTTGGTGCCAAACTACCACCATGGAGGGGGCAGAGGAGAGCCTCTCCAGGAGGAATGGACTGAGACCATACCAACCCTGTCAGTGGGGCCCCAAGGGCCCCAATGTGTGACCACTGCCAGGGGGGATGTGCCGTACTGGCACATGGGTGACATGTCATGTGTGCCCTCCATGCCTCTGCAGACCTACATCCGCAGCATGGACAAGGACTTTGTGGCGGCCACCATCCAAGCCATTGGGCGCTGTGCCACCAACATCGGGAAGGTGCGGGACACCTGCCTCAATGGCCTGGTCCAGCTCCTCTCCAACAGGGATGGTGAGTACACACAGCAGGGGTGAAATGGGAGCTCCATCGCTCTCAGGGCAGGACCCAACTGAGGCTGGGTCTCTGCCCGCAGAGCTGGTGGTGGCCGAATCTGTGGTGGTCATCAAAAAGCTGCTGCAGATGCAGCCAGCCCAGCACAGCGAGATCATCAAGCACATGGCCAAGCTCACTGACAACATCCAGGTTGGTTGGGGTGTTGCTGACCCACAGGAGCAGGGGATGGCAGCAGTGCCACATGTCCGAGGGCATTTCACAGGTGCCAATGGCGCGGGCCAGCATCTTGTGGCTCATCGGCGAGTACTGTGAGCATGTGCCTAAAATCGCGCCTGATGTGCTGCGCAAGATGGCCAAGTCCTTCACCAACGAGGAGGATATCGTCAAGCTGCAGGTCATCAATCTGGCAGCTAAGCTCTACCTGACCAACTCCAAGCAGGTACCGGGGATGTCATCCTTGAGTGTGCCTCAGTTTCCCTGTTAGGGAGGGAGAGGCCAGCCCTGAGCATGTTCTTTGCCACAGAGCAAGCTGCTGACCCAGTACGTACTCAACTTGGCCAAGTACGACCAGAATTATGACATCCGTGACCGGGCTCGCTTCATCCGCCAGCTCATCGTGCCCACCGAGAAGAGCGGGGCCCTCAATAAGTATGCCAAGAAGCTCTTCCTGGCCCAAAAACCAGCTCCCATCTTGGAGTCTTCCTTCAAAGGTACCCACCCCTTGTCACAGGGCATTGAGACATGGGACGAGCTGTCACCACAGTGCTGCATGGCTGTCCCTGAGTTGCTGTCTCCTCTCATCTCATTGTAGATCGTGACCATTTCCAACTGGGCTCCCTGTCCCATCTGCTCAACGCTAAGGCTGTAGGCTACCAGGAGCTGCCTGACTGGCCAGACGAGGCCCCTGACCCCTCTGTGAGGAATGTGGAGGTGCGTGGAGCACCCTGGGTCCATGGGGGAGGAGGGGCCAGGGTGGGGACACTGACTCAAGATCTTAAGCCACACAATGTGCCCAGGTACTGCTCATCTGCCCCTGTTCCCTCTCCAGAGCTCACATATCTGCTTGGGGATGGGGGGACAAGACTGGCTGTTAGAATACCCCAGTCATGGGTGATGGTCCTGCTTCATCAACCCTGTGCCAGCAGGTTCCTGAGTGGACCAAGTGCACCAGCCGAGAGAAGAGGAAGGAGAAGGTGGAGAAGCCTTTCTACTCTGACTCAGAGGGCGAGTCAGGACCCACAGAGTCGGCAGACAGTGGTGAGGACCTGATGGCTTGAGACATTGGGCAGTGGTCACTGTGGCCATTAGGCAGGTGCAAAAATGGTGGGGCATTGGACAGGGGGCATGGCAGTGAGGACACCTTATCATGGGAGGGACATGGCAGGAGACATGGAGGGATGCAGAGGTGGGCAGTGGGGAAACAGTGGAATGCAGTGGGACTATGCAGGGATGCAGTGGGAGGATGCAATGGAGAAGCAGCAGCAGGTGTGGGATGCAGTGGGAGGGTGTAGGATGTAGTGGGATGAAGTGGGAGAGGGGGTAATGTGGGGGGACACAGCAGCAGGGCTGAGCTCTGCCCCCACAGAGCCTGAGTCCGGCAGCGAAGAGAATGGCAGCAGCAGCAGCTCTGGCAGCTCCAGCTCTGGCTCCGAGGAGGAGGAGGAAGAGGAGGAGGAAGAGAGCGGGGAGCAGTCAGAGGACAAGGAGGAGGAGGAAGAGGAGGAGGAGAAGAGGCCAAAGAGGAAGGACAAGGAAAGTTCTCATAAGGCAATCTCAGGGAGCGCAGGCAGGTATGCTCTGGGAAGGCAGGGGTGTGCTCCCAGCAAAATCCCTGCCCCAGCCCCCTGAGCTGGGCTCTCCCCGCAGCCCTAGTGAAGAAGAGGAGGAGGAGGAAGGGGCAAAGAAGGCCAAGAAGAAGGCCCCACAGGGGAGGAAGGGCCGTGCCGAAACCTCATCAGAGGAGGCCAGCACCTCCGAGAGCAGCTCCTCTGGCTCTGACTCGGGCTCCGAGGCAGTGGCCAAGCAGAGGAAGGCGGTGAGGGCTGGGATGGGCTGGGATGGAGGGCTGCACAGGGATACCTGGAACCCCTTTTGAACTCCTCATCTCTGCCCCCTTGCAGCCCCCCAGCAGCAAGGCCAGCCCCAAGGAGATCTCCTTGCTTGACCTGGATGACTGTGAGTGGCTGCCTGGAATATATGAATGGCCATGGTGGTGGTGCTGGGGAAACTGAGGCACGAGCACTCACCCCAGTGTGATCAGGACTCCATGGGTCCTTTGGGAGCTGCAGAGCTGGGACAAGGACAGGTGTGGTGAGGGGTCCCTGTTCCCAGAGGATGGCTGTGGGACACGTGGCTGTGCCTATGTGGATGTCCACAGGGACAGCCTACAGGGTTGTGTGTACATCAATTGAGCTATTCCACTGGGCTGTCCTTGTGTGGCTCTCCCCATGGAGCTATGCCACCAGGGCTGTCCCCACATGGCTGTCCCCATGGGGCTATCCCCGTAGAGTTGTCACAATGGCACTATGCCACTATGTCTGTCCCCATACGGTTGTCCCCATGTGGTTGTCCCCATGGAGCTGCGCCACTGGGCCTGTCCCCATGTGGTTGTCCCCATGGGACTATGCCGTCAGGGATGTCCCCACAAAGCTGTCCCCATGTGGTTGTCCCCATGGGACTATGCCATCAGGGATGCCCCCACAAAGCTGTCCCCATGTGGTTGTTCCCATGAAGCTGTGCCACCAGGGCTGTCCCCTTGTGGTTGTTCCCATGGAGCTGCGCCACCAGGGCTGTCTCCATGCCATTGTCCCCATGGAGCTGAGCCACTAGAATTGTCCCTGTTTGGGTGTCCCCATGGGGCTATGTACACAGCCATGGGGCTGTGAGCTCTGTTAACCCTTTCCTCCCCCCTCCTCACCCTGCAGTCACTCCCCCTCCTCCCCAGCCCATCCCCTCCAGCAGCATCATCTCCACCAGCCTGGTGACTGACCTGGAGGGCCTCACCCTGACTGACACCTCCCTGACACCCACTGTAAGTGTCCCTCATGCCCTCCCTGGGGAGGTCCCAGGCCCCTGACACCTGTGGGGGCTCCTGGGCCCTCTGCCACCCACAGGGGTTGCAGGGAGCCCTCAGCAGCCCCCGCTGTCCTCTGGCGCAGCTGCTGAGCCCGGCGTTCAATGCGGTGAAGACCTACGAGCTGCTGCACCGCATGGCAGGCGAGGGGCTTGCGGTTGAGTACTGCTTCAGCCGCCGGCCCTTCCCAGGCGATCCCCACATGGTGGCCGTCCAGATCCAGATCTCCAACAACACCGACACCGAGGTGAAGAACCTGCGCGTCAACGAACCCAAGCCACTGTCCGGCATGCGGATACAGGAGTTCCCTGAGATCGGTATGGCCTGGCATGGCATGGCATGGCATGGCATGGCATGGCATGGCATGGCATGGCATGGCTGTGACGCTGTGGGAAAATGGGGACAAGGGGTTGGGTGGGAATGTGGGATGTAGTGGCAACCCTGTGGTTCTAGAGCGTCTGGCGCCAGGGGACACAGCCAGCGTGGTGATGGGCATTGACTTCTGTGACTCCACCCAGGCAGCAAACTTCCAGCTGTGGTGAGCATCTGGCACCGGGCAGGGCAGGATGGGTGTCCCCAGGGATCAAGGCAGGGCAGGATGGGTGTCCTCAGGGATCAGGGCATCAGGTGCTCCACAGATGGGGAAAGTGGGATAGGTATCAACATCCCTCCATGTAGCAGGGGACAGGGGACAGCAGAAACAGAGCATGGGGTATCCCAGGGGATGGCAGGCAGCAGGACAGGCGCCAAAGTCCTTCCAGGGAAGAGGAGACACTCAGATGGGCATGGGGTGGTTGGGGGCCAGCAGGAAATGCACAGGCCTCCCTGCAGGGGACAAGGAGGCAGCAGCAGCTCCAGGTCCAGTCTGGATGTTTCCCCATTCCTAAGCCCTTTTGTGCCACAGTTTCCCCCAGCCACCTCGGCCCAGGGCAGGGACGGGAAGCAGGACGTGGAGAGAGGACATATTCTGAGCATGTGTCCCTCTCACCACCTGTCTCCCCAGCACCCACACGCGCCAGTTCTACGTCTCCATCCAGCCACCCGTGGGGGAGCTCATGGCCCCCGTCTTCATGAGCGAGAACGAGTTCAAGAAGGAGCAGGGTGAGTGGGGCCAGGGATGCAGACAGAGTGCTGCACGGGCACCCACCAATGACACTCACCCCCAATTTTGTCCCCTCTGCCGCCCTTGCCGTGGCCCTAGAGCACCTGGCACGGCCGGGTGAGGGTAAGTGGCTGCTCAGCTGGCCCCTAGACTAGCTCTGCTCCCCTCACCCTCTCCTGCACCCCTAGCCTGTGGGCTGGGTTGACCACCCTGGTGCCAGGGTGGCCTTGTTGGGTCCTCACAAAGCATGAGGGGCTCATGCTACCCCTGGCACTCCCAGAACTGTGTCTGGTAAGTTACACCCTGTGTTCTCGTGCTTCTGGATCAGCACATCCCCACCCTACCCCCATGGATGAGAGCTGTCTTGGGGGGACATGCTTGCTCCCCTGCAGCACCTGGCCCCATTGCTGCCACTGTCCAGAGGAGCCCATTCCCAAGGACATGTCTGCTGCTTCTAGGCAGGGATATGGGGATGAGCTCAGGAAGGGTTATGAAGGATTTTCCCAAATCCACTGAATCCTGAACCAAGAGCCGGCAGAGCAGCCAGCTCAGGATGTCATGGGGAACCTGAACGCAGGGAGCTGGAGGGGATTGCTTTGGGCATGTCAATGCAGGGCGCAGCAGGGTGTGTGGCCAGAGATGGGCAGGTGCCTCTGTTACCTGCTCTAGGGAAGCTGATGGGCATGAGCGAGATCACAGAGAAGCTGACGCTGCCTGAGAAATGCCGAAGTGACCACACCATCGTCCAGCAAGTGACCTCGGCTGCCAACGTGGGCCGCGTGCCCTGCGGTGCCAGCAATGAGTACAGGTAGCTGGACCCCAACACCTGGATCAGACAGGTGCTGTCACCTCTCCATTCCCTCCCAAATCACAGTGGGGATACTCAGGGCTTCCTTTAGGATGAGGAGCCTGCATGAACACAAGCGTGACAGTGGCTGTGGGTGGCAGGTGCCTGCCTGTCCACACCGGAGCATCCCATGGGACCAGAGGGTGACAGGGGACAGCTTGCCTTGAAGCCCTATGTTTACCACCCAACAGGTTCGCAGCCAAGACAGTGACTAGTGGGAGCCTGGTGCTCATCACCCTGGAGCGGCGGGAGGGCTCCACGGCCCAACTGACCATCAACAGCGAGAAGATGGTCATTGGCACCATGCTGGTGAAGGACATCATCCAGGCCCTGGCACAGTGACAGCTGGGCGCTGCTGCACCCATGGCCCTTCCCTCCCACTGCTTCTGCCCCATGCTGCTCACCAGGACACTCCCTTGCCCCCATTTCTGCCAGGTTATTCTCTGCCCTGATTCCAAAAGGCGCAGCTTTGCTGCTGGGCGGAAAGAGCAGGATGGGGCAGATGGGATGCGGGGAGGTGTCCTACTTGGAAGGCCGGAAGCAGTTCCAGCCCCCAAGGAGCACAGTGTCCCTCACCATGATCTCCCAATGTAATCCTTATTTATTATGTCCAGGATCTCTCAATAAAGTTCTTCTCCAACCTGCTTCTTTTCCGTCCTCTGCTCTGTGGACACATCAACCCCAGATTCCCCCCACACCAGGCTCTGACAGCCTCCCCAGGGCAGCCCCCAGGGGACATCAGGGGACCAGCCATCCCTTAGGTGACTGGAAACATGCAGAGACTCCCAGGGGTGGGTGGCTGCTGGGTCCTGGAGAGAATCTGGCACATGGTGTCGGAGTGAATCCCCAGTGCAGGAGGTGCTCAGCTGGACCAGGGACCTGAGGAGTCTTGGGAGGGTTCCAGCTATTTATTCAAGGCAGAATTGCTCATGCTTCAACCGCAGAAATACCTGCTACGTCAGGGCTGGGTCTGTTCTGCAGTGTCACGGGAGGGATTCCTGGGGCCAGTTCAGGGAGGCTTTTCATCTCCTAACTGGGATTACAAAAAAAAAAAGAAGAAGGAACCGTGCTCTCCTCCCAGCACGGTCTGGGTGGGATTTCAGTGAGCACGGTCTCTCTCCATCCAAAGCTGCAGCCCAGCGCAGAGCCAGGCCCAGCACCAGAGGCAGAGGGTGAGCAAAGGACGTGTGGGAAGGTCTGAACCCCGAACTGCCTCCGCTACCACAAAAAGGGTGAGGGGCTCTCTGCTTTTTCTGGGCAAGAGATGAAAAAATGCCTTTGTGTTTTCGGATGGGTGAGGAGTCCCTGGCTGGAGCAGCAGCACCAACCAACTGGGTATCAAGTGCTTGGTCCACAGGGAAAAGCCCATTCCCACGAGGACAGGGGTGGAGCCACAGCTTCCTCATAGGATGCAGCTGGGGGCCACAATGATGCCACCACTCTATTTCCCTTAGGGAGGCCAATTTAACCCTTGGCGTCCTATCCCTTCACAGGCTCAGCGAGTGCCTGTGTGTGGAGGGATGCCAGCACACTGAAGCTGCCCTTGGGGACCCCACTTTAACCCGCTGACGGTCCCATTCCCTCATGAGGGGCTCGGTGAGCATCACAGCCTGTGTGCGGGAGCTGCCAGCACTGAGGCATCCCTGGGAGGGAGGCTGCAGCCAGGCATCACAGTGCCACCATTCCACTCCTTAGGGGAACAGATGTAAGCCCTTGGGGGTCTCATCCTCCCATGGGGAGCCCAGAGAGTGCTGAGCCTGTGTGTGGAGAGCTGCTGGAGCCAAAGGGGCTCTGGAAGGGCTAAAGCCAGATACCACAGAACTGCCACCGCCCCATTTTCCCTGGGGAATCCATTTTAACCCCTTTGGGTCCCATTCCACTCAGAGTGGGCTCAGTGAACACCCAGCCTGTGTGTGGCAAGTGGCTGGCACTGAGGCGGCCCCAGGGATTCTGAAGCTGAGAGCCACAGCACTGCCACCATTCCAATACCTCAGAGGAGCTGATTTAAGTCCTTAGGGGCACAACTTTAACCCTTGGGGATCCCATTCCCCTCAGAGTGGGCTTAGCAAGCACCACAGCCCGCATGCGGGAGCTGATAGCGCTGAGGTGTCCCTGTGAAGGTTCCAGCGGGACACTGCAGTGCCACCACCATGCCATTCCCCTTACAGCAGCTCATTAAACCCCTCTGGGGACCCATTCCCTCATGAGGTGCTCAGTGAGTGCCACAGCCAGTGAGTGGAGAGCTACTGGCACTGAGGGTGTCCCCTGTAGGGCTCCATCCAGGCACCACAGTGCCATCATCCCATTCCCCTTAGAGGGCTTGTTTAACCCCTTGGGGGTCCCATCCCTTCCTAGGGATCACAGTGAATGCCACAGCTCATGTGTAGGACCTGCCAGCACTGAGGCTGCCCTTGGGGAACCCCATTTTTAGTCATGGGTTGTCTCATCCCCTCAGAGGGGGCTCAGTGTGTGCCATAACCTGTGTGTGGAGAGATGCTGGTGCTGAGGTGCCCCTGGGGGGCTTCAGCTGGGCACTGCAGCACTGCCACTAACATACTGCACTCACGGGGTGGGCTCATTTGAGAGCCCTTTAGGGGTCTCATCTGTCAGAAGGAGCACAGCGAGTGCCACAGCCCATAGATGGAGAGCTGCTGGCACTAAAACGTCCTCAGAAGGGCTCCAGCCAGGCAGTGCCACCATTGCATTCCCTTTAGAGGGAGTGACTTAAGCCCTTGGAGGTCCCATCCCCTCACAGGGGGCTCAGTGAGCATCACAGCCCGTGTATGAGAGTTGCCAGCACTGAAGCTGCTCTTGGGGAACCCCATTCCCCTTGGTAGGAAAGATGTGTGCTCATGCATTTACACACAATTCCGTGGGTGAGGGGGTGGCAGTTAAAGTCTTTGAAACGGTTCTTAATGTCTCCATCAACTTCCAGCCGAAGGTTCGTTACAGAACCCAGACAGCTTGACTCCTGAACTTTCGAACTTTGCAGGGAAATGACATGTTCAAGGGGAGAATATGCGGCCGGGAGTTTAGGATAAAAGGGAGGCTGCGCCCTCAAAACAGAGAGAGAGAGAGAGAGAAAGAGAGGAAAAAACCCACGGGCATATGCCCCAGTGGACAATCTCAATTCGAATAAAGTTGCAGGACTCCTATGTCTCCTTTATGGACACAGGCTTTTTGTGGCGTGATTTCCTGCATACCCTCACAGGGCACTCTGTGAGTACCCAGCCTATGTATGGTGAGTGGCCCCAGAGGTGCTGAAGTGAAGAGTCAGAATCGCTACCATCCCAGACCCCTCAGAAGGGCTGATTTAAATCCTTAAGTCCTGTCATTTGCCCTCATTCCCCTCAGAGGAATATGGAGTGTTGCCAGTGCTGAGATGTCCCTGAGGGGCTCCAGCTGGGTAGTGCCACCACCATCCCACTCCCCTTAGAGGGACTGACATCCCTCAGGACTCCCATTCCCTCACAGGGCATTCAGTGAGCAGCACAGCCCATGGGTGGAGAGCTTCTGGTACTGAGGTGTCCCTGAGGGCCCACAGCTGTGCACCACAGGGCCGCCACCACTACATTCCACTCGGAGGGGCTGATTTAAACGCTCAGGGGTTCCATCCCCTCTGAGGGGGCTGGGTGAGTACCACAGCCCATGCGTGAAGAAGAGATGACACTAAGCCTGCCCTTGGAGAGCTCAATTTAATGCCTAGAGGATCCCATTCCCCTCATGGTGGGGGAACAGCGAGTGCCACATCCTGTCCCTGGGAGGGTGGCTGAAGCCGGACAGCGCAGTGCCGCCGCCGTCCCATCCCTNCCCTCGCTCCCCGCCCCCAGCCCGGCCCGGCCCGGCCCGGCCCATAAAAGCCGCGGGCCGGACAAAGGGGCCCCGCAGTTCGCGGTGTCGTCGCTGTCGTCCACTTGGTCTGCCTCTCCTGCGTTCCGGGACCGCCCGCAGTGCTGCCTATGGCCTTCCCGCCGGTGAGTGCGAGCACGTGCTGCCTGGCGAGGCCGCCCCCCCACGTGGTTCCGCGCGGTGCAGCTGCTGTGGGTGCTGTTCCCGCCTGTTTTAGCTGTGTGAGGAGGGGCTGGGAACCCCGAGTCCTCAGGACTGCAGTGGATGGCGTTCTCCCGCTTCCTGTGGGAGCGCTGGCACAGTGTCCCCGTTCCCTGTGACTGGCCTCGAGGGGGTCCTGCTGCTGAGGTGCCCCCGGGGAGCAGGGGGCTCTGACGGAGCTCCGGGAACCCATCAACTGACCCCTGGTGCCTTCGGGAAATGCTGCAGGAAACCGGACCCTAGCCTAGCAACCCACTCTTCCCGGGGCTTTAGGGGGCTGGGCTGAAGGTGCTGACCTCAGGTTTGGATGGTGGGGCTAGAGTGGGCACTTGTACTCATGCAAGTGGTATTTTTGCATGCTTCTAAACTGCTTTTTTAAAATTTTTTTTTGCTATATAAGGTAACCAAAGGTGCTGTTTTATTCTTAAGCCATATGCTCAAAGCTCCATGTAGTGTCTGGGTGGGGTGTGACACAGAATACTCAGTTCGTACCTGGGTACGGACAAAGGTGACTTCTGAGTGAGACAAGTCTGCTGAAAAACAAGTGCTTTTTTTTTTTTACCTTTCGTTATTCCCCAGCTGAAACCAATTAATGCTCATTACTGGTGCCTGTGTCATGGGCTAACAAAGTGTGCTGGCACCTGGGAGTGCTGATGAGAAGATTCAGGTACAGCTGTGCACAGCGTAGGAGCTGGGCTCAGGGGAGAGCTCCAGGACCCTGTTCCTTTGCTGCAGTTTGTCTCAACTGGAGCCGTCTCCCTAAACCAATTAAAACCTTACTCAGCTTTGATAATCTGCTGCAACAGGCAGCTGGGGGTATTGCTGTACAAAGCTGCTTATGTGAGTGATGGCTTCAAAATGTTTTGTTTCAAAAAAAATTACAAAAAAATAGCTGCCATGATGGTGAAACGCCTTTAAAAACAGGGATTTTGGCAAAACCGGTGTTGTTCTGAAGTGCTCCCCTGTGAATTAAAACCAGTCTTAATTCCAACTAGGTATGTTCAAGATGCTTCTACTCAGTAAACCTTGAGACAGCTGCTTAACTTAGCCTTGCTGATGGTGGGAGAGTTGGTACAGCCTTGCCTAACCCTTTTTGGAATGAGCTAGGTGTGGGAGCATGTTGCTTGGTGGAAACAGTTACACAAATGTCATATTTTGCATGGTATGTAGACTTCAATTTGGGAAGCAAAATATATGACCAAAAAAGGATTTTCTGAGCTGCCTTTCATTGAAGTATGGAGCCATCTTGGCTTGGTTATGTTGACATGGGCACCATCTTAACAGCATTAAGTTTTAAGTTTTGCCTTAGGATTGAAGGCCCTCTTGGCTGTAGCTACAGCTCCAACAACCCGTCTGGGCATCACCATGGTGCTCCCTGGGTGAGATTTCTATCAAAGATGTAAAAAGCAAAGGCTCGATTGTAGCTGAGGTGGATGAGCCTTGCCTGTTCCACAGCATCCCTAGGAGCTAATGCACATACTGGCAGCCAAGCTGTGTTTAATGACTTCCCTAAGGATTAGCCTATCCTAATCCTGTGCCAGTGCTGTTGTGATGCTGCAGGTTCTGCCTAGCCCTGGGATTTCATTATCTCTAGGTTTCCTGCAGGTGTGTGTGCCTCGGGGCTGTGGAGGTTCCTCATTTCCACTTGCCTTGGACAACTTGGGGTGTTTTGCTGCACAGGTGTGTGTTGTGCCACTGACTGAGTGCTGCTGGTTGTGCCTGGAGTGGGCCCTCCTGCAGGTAATCTCTGCAGGGTGTGGGGTCTGCTTGGGGCTGGTGGGATGGGAGCTCCAGGGACCTGCTGGCTTCCTGATGCACAGCCGGCAAACAAGAGCTCTCTGCCGTGGTGGTAAGGCTTGCAGGTGCTCTGTTACTCTGAAGGAAGGGAACTCCACCCTGTTTCTTGGCACTCCTTTTTCCAATTCCGTATGTTTGTTTGAGTTGCAAGAGGGGTCTGGAGCCTTTCAGTACCCTCCTTGAAACCTCAGTGTTCTGGGGATGAATTTTCTCGCTTGGATGTAAGTTCTTATTTGAGTCAGGATGTGGAGGACTGCCTCCTGCCTGAGCTTCATCTTGCTGTGTTTCTGTGCATGATGCTGCTTGGGTTTTTTTCTGACCCCCAGTGACTTAATCTGCCGTCTCAGAACCATTTGCTCTGTGACACTATGTGCCTGCTCCACAGAACTGAATTGCCCTTCTCCTTTGGTTCTGAGCCAGGGGCTTCCCTAGAAACTGCCAGCTCTCTGAGACTGGGTGTCTTACCAGGTGCTAGGAAGTGGTGTTTGACTCCTTTAAAGCACTTGTCAGCTGGATCTGCCTCTCCATTGACTTGTTCATCCCCTGATAAAACTGTCTGTGCCTCTGTGTTGGGATTGTGAGGTGTAGCAGGATGGAATAGCTGAGAATGGCTGTTGGGGTGCTGGTTTCACCCCTGGATGTATCACATGGTGCCAGGAGGACCCACCAGTGCTGTTGGACTGGTGCCTCTGGAAGCAAAGGGGATCTGCAGTTTGTCGCTGTAGTGTGGAGGGCTTCCAGGGAATCCTGGAGAAGCAGTGTGTTGAATTTGCCAAATCCTTCCAGGTAGGGTAGGGAAAGCAAATCCTGCCTGGGCTCTGGAGTGCTGTATTGCTCGTCTTGACTGGGGAGGATAGAGCCGCCTCGGCTCTGGGGGGAGCAGCCTCGGGCGTGGTGTTTTTACTGGGCTTTGATGCTGACTCCCAGACGGAAGCAATTGGGTTTCTCCAGTTTGCAGACTCGTTCCAGCATCCTCTCCAGGCTCTTGGGGGTGGTTTGGGCTCTGAGTGCTCTCAAGAGCTGCAGAGCTCATCTCAAAGGAATATCTTACTTTAGGGATGAGGGAGGAGGGGAGGGTGAGCCACGAGCCCCTTCCTGTGAGAGGTTGCAGTGCTGCAAGGTCCCCCCTACCCTGTGTGCAGGATGATTGCAGTATCCCAAGGATATCCTTGACAGTCTAGGGTTAAAAGCTCTCTAGCAGAAGGGATTTCTGTGGAAAAGCTTGGCTGTCGTCTCGCTGGTTTCTGTTCCGGTTTGCAGCAGGACTGGTGCTGCCAGTTGTGGAGGCTAAATGAGAAGGAACGGGTGGGGCGTTCAGCT
Source organism: Polioptila caerulea (assembly GCA_013397295.1). Lineage (NCBI taxonomy): Eukaryota > Metazoa > Chordata > Aves > Passeriformes > Certhiidae > Polioptila > Polioptila caerulea. The sequence continues at coordinate 271,546 of VYXF01003064.1, read as the reverse complement.
GGCTGCTCTGGGTTATTTTGTCTCACTAGTGCGGACCCCTAGGGAAAAGCTTTGCCTCCCGCTGAAAGTGGTCCTTTTACAGGAGCAGGAGTAGAATGCAGTTTTTCATGCTTGTGCCAGGGCAGCCTGATGGGGCACTCCTTTTTATTAAAGATGACTGGCAATACTTTTGTAATTTGAGCTTCTGTATTCCAGCTGCTCTTTATAAGGAGGACTTAAAGCATGCTCTGCCTGTTCTCTAAACCTGCAGCTCGCTTTTAGCCTTACCTGTTTCACTCTTGTAAATGTTCCAGAGTACCGGCGCCTTGTCTAGCGGTGGGCTCTGATGTGTGCTCGTGTATTTACAAACAATTCCATGGATGATAATGTCTTTGGAATGTCTCGACCAACTTGAAGCCACGAGTTTGCTACAGAACCCACTCAGTTTGACTTATGAAAAAGACAAAGGGTCTGTTCAAGCCTGAGTTTCTTTGGAGGAAAAATGACATGTTTAAAGGGGGAATATGTGGTAGGCGGTTCGGGAAGGCTGCTGTACCCTCCTGGTACCTCAAATATGGGGGAAAGGAAGAGGGCAACAGTCGGCCGGGAGTTTATGCTAAAAGGAGGCTGCGCCTTCCAAAACCGAGAGAGAGCGAAAACCCCGCGGGCGTATGCCCAGTGGACAGTCTCTCCCTTTATTTGAATAAAGTTGCAGGACTCCTTTGTCTCCTTTATGGACACTGGCCTTTCATAGCGTGATTTCCTGCACAGCTCTGAGCATTTCAATAGCCAAAGATCCCAGCCCTCAGCGCTGAAGAGTTGCTAATAGTCCTTAACAGGCTGTAGTTCTGCAGCAATTGCTCAGGTCCGATCTGAAGGTACCGTGCTGTGTTGACCGTTCGGTAGCTTATTCCTGCTGCTTCCAGGACTGGGTTTCCTTTGCTTTTTAGCTATGTGGTGGCGAGTTGGATAAAGTGATCCGATTGTGCTTGTCTAGTGACGAGGTGGGGGGTAGAATGTAAGTGCCAGGCATGGGTTGGGCTAATGTTCTCGTCTCCAAGTGAAGTTCGGTTTAGACCAGCCTCCTTGAACGATCAGCAAGCGGTCATTTGAAAGTCAAACCAGCTCGGTGCTTCAGACTTGTTGGCGAGTGAAGCAGAGCTGTGGAGGTAAGTGCGGCCTGAATCTTGCAGAAGCGCATCCCAGAGGTGCCTGTATTAAGTGTCTTACTGACAAGTACAAATGGCCCAATTTAGAGCTCCGGTGTGTGTTGGAGGAGTAGGGGCTCGTTTGCCAGACTTGATGCTCTTCAGTTCTTTGGATTTGAGTTTAACTTGGTTTAATGGGCAGTATTCTGCTCTGGAGGCCAGGACTGGCGGGGTTGTGCCTCCTTGCACCTCTGTTTAAAGTGGGTCCTAATTGCTGGCGATACTGATTGCTCATCATGTTTGGGAGCAGAGTTCTGCAGTGGCTTTTGGTGGGTAGACCTGTCTTCAGCCTCAAAACGTTGGTAGTGATGAAGCTTAGCAGCATGTAAATTGTCAGAGGCTCAAATGTGGTGCAGCTGTGCCTGAACGGGCCTGCATGTCAGTGGCTTGCGAACAGAGCTGGGAAAGCAGCTGCCCTTCCTGATTTTCTGGACAGGCACCAGAGGGTGCAGGAGGGGTTTAATGCTTTTCAGGCAGAAACCTTACAAGAAATAATCCTTTTTTAGGTTGGTAGCAAAACCTTGACGCTGGTGGATTGGTGCCTGTGGTGGGTTGTGCTAAAGCAGAGATGATTTGGGGTTACTAGCTTTGTGGTTTGGAGCTGCTGCCTGAAGGGAAGATCAGGATTTTGTCTTTTACCTTTCCTTAGGATTTGGGGCTGTTTGATTAGCTGGGAAGCAGTGTTGTTCGGTTTTTTTTTTTTTTCTGCAAACCTGAAGTGATTGCTGCTGACTTGGATCATTCCAAGATACTGTTCAGAACTCAAGATGGGTAGTGAGGTGAGCCTTGCGCTCCTCTGCCGTGCCTAATATGAGTTGCTGTGGTTCCTTGTGGTGTTGACCTGGACCATGAGCATCCCACTTGTCCCTTGGCGTCAGGAGACTGATGTTGGGGTAGAAGGTGTGTGCCCTCATTAATCAGATCTTTGCTGGTGTTGTGGTGTGCTGGAGAAAACCAGCAGGGAGCTGTGTTCACAGCCCAGCTAGCTGGTTTGATGTGACTGTCAGTCTAAAGTCCATCCCCAGTATCTGTATGTGATGGTCAGTAAGCTCCAGTGTGCTTCACTGACAAATTGCTGACCCGTTTGCTTAACTGCTTCTTTAATGCCAAGAATTGGGTTTGAGTGTTGCTAAGACCTAAGCTAATGTGAATATTGGAGGCAGTCCAGGCTTTCCACAATGTGTTGAAAGCTGAGTACTTGCCTATTTGACACACATACTGGTTCTTTTTTACCAGAAAGAAGATCCTGTGAGGAGCATAAAAGACTGCTGGGATAGCCCGAATACCCCTGCGCTTTCCACTTGCAGCAATGCAGATCTATTCCGCCGAATAAATGCCATGTTGGACAACTCTCTGGATTTCAGTGGAGTCTGCACCACGCCTGTCACAAAAAGCAAATGTGACACCCTTCCAGGTGATGGAGGGGGGCTGCTGGAGTGGGGAGGCACTTGGTGGGGCCTGGTGGACAGATGGTGATGTGGTAATCCTCAGTGGTGTGGGTGTTGGCATGCTTGGAACTGGGGGGCTTTGCTTGTGTGCCTGAAATGAATAATCCATGTATTCCCTGGCAGCGTGGAGGTGCCTTGGAAGGATTGCTTGCACCCTGTGGTGCTGTGGGTCACTGTGGGCAGGATGTGAGTGCTCCCTGCCTGACCTGCCACCTTCTGGTGGGAATACCTCCAGCAGACTCCTTTAGTCTGCCTCTCCTGGTGGCAGAATTCACCTGCTCTCAAGGTTAGCAATGCTGAGATGCTGCATACATGGAAATTGCAAAAGAATTTTGAAAAACCATATTTGGCACAGGTCAGTTAACCTGCATGTGAGAGCACAGGTGGGTGCAGACTTCCCTGCAAAGCAAGCTTGGTGTGATGAAATCAGTGCTGCAGGCTTCTGTTTCCTCCAGGCTGATGGGAGTGGGAATGTTCTGCTGCCTCAAGACAGAAGTTCTGTGCCAAAGCAGAGAGTGTTTCGTCTGGTCTTATTTTTATCCAAATGAAGGACATGCTTTTGTCCCTTTGCAGCAGCCCAGGTCTGCCAGTAATTGTACCTGTGCCTGATATTCCTTTTGCCAGCACACCTCTGAGCAGCAGTGCTTATGCCAAGGATTTGGGCGCTTGAAAGGGATTGCTCTTGCCTCTCCAGCCTCTGAATTAAAGGGTCAATAAACCCTTCAGCCATTATTGGAAACAAACTGGCCCCTCAGGATATGTCCCAAAACAAAGTTTGAAGTAAAGGGCTGAAACTCCCCAGCTGATGACCTTGCAGGGTGCCCTGGGCAGAGCAGGTCTCTCTGCAGTCACATGGAGACTGGGTTGCCTCATGGGTAGTCTGAGGTTTAATCAAATGGGTGTGGAAAAAAAGCTCTAAATTAGTGTCTGGGCACTGTGTGGATCTGTATGCCTGTACAGTGCAACTTTGTTCTGGGCTAGTGAAATGACTGCTACCAGATGACTTCCAGGGCAGTTTAATCTCCTGGGTATTTGAGGACTTAGCAGTGTGGACCGGGGGCTGATCTGGCCATGTGATCCCATGCTGGCGCTGCAGAAATACCAGAGGAAGTGAATTGCTTGCTTCGAGGCCTGGATCCATGGCCAGCATTGCTTGAAACCTGCATGGTGAAATGGCCTTGGAGGCTATGCTGGCTACTCCTGAGCAATGGTGTAGTGAATATTAGCCAGTTCAGGTTAGTGGTTCATTTTTAGAGGTTTGCTGTTGAACTGAGCTTGTTTGGCTATTTTTTTTTTTTTTTTTGTTCCCTGGTACAATAGTAGCCACTGCTGTATCTGATCTGGATGCAATGGAAGCACAAAGGAGAAATAAACAGAAATACTTTATCTACTTGCAGTGGGTTCATGGAAGAGTTGTTTCTGGCTCCCTTGTTGAAATCTTGGCTATAGCCCTTCCTACTGCATTTGGAATGGAAATATTTTGTAGAATCTTAGAACGTGTTCATGGTATTTTCTGATTGAGTTTCAGCTTGCCAAAGTTAACCTGGTTTATAAAGGAGATCTCTGCCTGCTAGAGCAGATTAATCCTGTGAAGTTGTGGGTTAGTTCTGGTTTGGGGTCTGGGCTTAAGAGCTGGCACAGCAATTTTAACTTGCAGTGCTGTATTTGACTTTGAAAACTCTTCTCTGAGGTGGGTGTCTGCCTGGCACAGAAACAGAACTTTTTACTGACCTACTGCTTGCAAATCTCGGCTTGTTCTGTCATTTACTCTGGTTTTTCCTAGAGACGTCTGGACCAGACATCTTGATGCCTTGTCTGGAAACTCTGAGTTTCCCAGTTGTGTTAAACTGTTTGTTCTAGGTGGTCAGTGAGTCCTGTGAAAGGCCTCTCACAGGTCAAGTGCACTGGCACTTGGGTGTAAAAAAGAGCACCTTCCGTTAGCAAATGTTATTTTTGCTGCAAGGAAACCAAAGTTGTGCTTTGGGGACACCCTAAGCAGCTTTTCTTTTCTGCTCTGGCAGCAGAAGACCAGTCTCACCAGTGAATGCTGGAGACCAGGATGGGGGCCTTGCTTAGCAATAGTTACCCAGATAGGAGGGTTTTAGCTTGTGTCAGATCCCTTGTATAGTGACACAAATGGTGTTGTGAAGGAAGAATTCCTCACTTCCCAAAGGATACTGGGCCCTGCTGAGCCAGGCTGAAGGAGGGGGCTGCCTTGGGTTCATAGAAATATGAAGGTACTGATAAGAGAACAATCTGGGCCGGCAGTTATCAGCTGTAAATTCGTGGATGAGTCAGCATCTGCCAAAGCATCGGCAGCTTGGAGTTATTGGTCTCCTTGCAGTCACAGCCTTGTTTCCTTAATACTGGAGCTGGGATCTCTGGGTAGGTAAGGAGGGCCTGAATTCGGCAGCTCTGCAAGCTTTGTCCTGTCTTAGGAGCTGAAAAGTCCAGGAGCTGCTCTTGATGTTTGATAGGTTGCTAATGAGAGTTTTCTGAAAACAGAGAAGCTGGCAGTGCCAGCAAGGATGTGAATCCTGGGGCATCTATGATCTATAAATGAGGGAGTTACTTTGGCACCTGTATCCTGGCCTGGGTTGTGCAGAAATTCACACCTGATGGCTGTAAGGTTGAGTGGCTGATTGCTGAAATTCAGAATATGGTGCAGGTGATCAAGCCTGGGACAGGTTGTTGGAGCTGTTTGCCTTGCCCTTGAGTGAACTTCTGGGTAGGTGACCAGTGGAGCAGAGACCCTTCATCTCGTGGTGTTTTGTCATTGCTCTAAGTCAAGTCACTTTTGAAGAATTCCTGAGTCTGTGGTGCTTTTACTTTGTGCAGGAACAACTGTAGTTAGACTAGATTATCATGAAACTCCTTTCTTGGGCAGGCTTAATGAATCTGGAGATCCACCATGAATATATTAGCTATAACAGGTGAAAGGACTGTCTTTTTGCAACTTAAACTCTATTAATGGCAGAGCTTGGGAAAGAGACTTTATTCCAGCAGTAAATGCTTGGACTTTTATCTATTCGTGGTCCCTCAAGCTTTTCAGTTGTCATCTTCAGGTCAAACTAAATTTATCCCGGCTTGGACTTGTGTTGAAGGAGCGCCTTTGAGCGCTAAGAGGATTACACGTGGTGGAGAAGAGATGGCAGAAGTTCATGACCTTTCACTAATGCTATTGAGGAAGCACGTGTGGAGACACTTTCCTGGGCCGACAGTGAGGCCATGCTGGGATCAGTCCAGCAGCAGCCTGAGCAATGTGAGAGGACAGGCTGATTCAGCACTCCTGAATCCACACAGTCAGAGTGTTACCCCCTCTGGGCAGAGCTGGGGCTGCTGCTGCAACCTAAAGTTAGAGCTCTGTAAAGATCGGTTTGCAGCTGATGATTAGCCTTGGTGAACTTCGTTGCCTTGTCAAAGCCAGCTGTGTTGGGATGCCTGGGATGACACCTCCTCTGAGGTTTGTGGAGCTGCTCCAGGAGTTCTCCAAGCATCAGGCTCGGAGTGCTCTGCCAAACTGTGGGGTGCAGTGGTGTAGGGAAAGCTGTCATTGTAGAACCTGTCTGGTGGCTTCTGAGACAAGGTCATGATGCTTAACAGCTGCAGCTGTCTGGCTGCCTCAGTCCTCCCTAGAGAAAAGCAGGACCCTCCTCAGTGCAGGCCTTAACCTTTAGTGGATTTTCGTGTGGTGCTAGAGATGGGAGAGACAGTGTAGCCTTGACAAAGGCAGGAATCGGTGTCTCCTGATGGTGCTGCTGGAGCAGCTGGCTGTCCTTGAGCAGCTGCTGCGCAAGGAATGTGGTTTTAAAGCTGTTGCATATGCTTATCGCCTCTCTGAATAAGAACACTGGCTCGTGGTTTGTTTGCCAGGCTTTAAATCTTGGCCTTGCTGGGTGGAAGGTGCTGCTAGCTACACCAGTTTTTGAAACTGTAGGCACAACTTCCAGCTTTAGTAGAACTGGGAGTAAAGCTCCCACGGGAGCTTTTGCATGCCTATTGCTGGTTTCATCTGAAGGGAGTGCTGTGTTTAAGAGGAACTTTGAAAACATGTAGGTACCCCAAATGTCCCAGCAACATTGATCTCTCTTTCATTAAGCTCTGCTCATTTAATAGCAACAAAGCAGCCATTATTTTACTCTAACTTGACGGTCCATTGTGTGAAGAAATGGGAGATGCTTAAATGACTTCCTTTGCATGGGAGAGGCTTCAGGTGCCAAGTTCAGTGTGTAAAGGCTGTTAGTTGTGGCCCATCAGGCTTTAATGACTCTGTGGCTGCTTTATTTAAGGAAAACTGAAGGACAAATGCAAACCCAGACTAGCTGATGACTAAATCGGCTTCCTGTTTGCTCTTAACTGCAGTCAATTAATGACCTATCACTTGTTTAGCCGTCCAAAAAGTGTCTCTGATACTGTAATGTAAATTCCTCTGCTCTTCCAGTGCCTTGCAGCTCCAAGGAAATATTCCAGACAGTGCTGGATGCAGCTGACCTGATATGCATGGTCTTGAATCAGGGAACAAAATGTTCTAGGATGCAAAAGGTAGCTTTGCTTACCTGGAGGTACTGAGGCAGAGCGAGACTGTTAGCAGGAGCTCACCTGAAGCTGGAAGAACCAAAGAAGTGCTGGATGCCACAGACATATCCAGAATAGGGAAATTCCACACCTATGCCCCAGAAAAAGAGCATACTTACTTCCCTTGGTCTTGTTGGCCTTTGGATTTGAAGTATCACATTGCCAGGTCTTTGCCTACACAAGCCATGATACTTCTCTCTACTGGAAAGTGGCTCTGGTAGTTGGGTTTTGCATCAGATACGCAGATGGAAGCTGGTCAGTGTTCTGCAGAGCAGGGACTTGGCCTGGAGCTGTATTCTGCTGTGGTCACAGATTGGTGGTGTTCCTGAAGATGCACCAGTTTTCTGATTTGTACTGAGCTCTGCCGCTCAGGTTTTGGTGCTGTAGTGCTGTGACAGTCTGTTACTATTGGAAGAGGGAGGTAGAGCAGCAAGACTGTTGCAGTACCTCTTCCTTGGTTTCTGAAGTAGCTGTTTGCCAGCTGATCAAGTGTTTGTGGTTATGGAATGAGGCAGACTCCTTCATCTGGCTGTGAAATAGGTCATGCAGCATCATCTCCACTTCAGGAACTTTTCAGATTACGGGGGAGATGCTTAGCTGTGTTTCAGAAAAACCTCTCGTAACTTGTAGGTTTATGCTGAACAAGTACTTTTCTAGGTCCTTGATGATCTCCACTGCGCTTTGGGAATACAATTGGCTCATCTGAAAGCTTTCACTTGGATATTTGTTTGCCTTGTGTGCAGAAGGCACCCGAGAGGCTTAATTTTCAGGGGTGCAATTTCCAGCCTTTACAATTGGAGGTGTAGAGAAGTGTGAAAGGCAAAGCAATGCTGCTGCTGGCTGATGCCTTCCTGTCTGCCATCTGAAGGCTTTTCCCCCTGCCTCTGGCTTCTCCAGATTTTGTTTGGAACTTCAGCCTTGGTCTCAGAGCTCTAGTCCATGAGGTGAATCTGGTTTTGTCAGTGAAGGGAGCTTAGAGCTGAGTTGGGCTTGTCATTCTGCAACCTTCAGTGCTTGGGGCCCACGTTGAAGGAGGTGTTTCATCTGTGTTTAAGCTTGGGTGGAAACAAGCATGCAGGAGCAAAAGGAGAGCTGTCCTGCCTGTGGAGGTGGTAGGAAGGGGATCTGACTTGGTTCATGTTTACTTAACTATTCTGAGAAAACCCAAAGGAAGAAAAACCCTGTTTGCTGGATTGTTAGCTGGCCTTCCCATATTTGGAAGGCTCAAATATCTGAACACCTTTGTGCTAGGTTGAAGCACCACCTTTCCAGACTGATGGCACAGAGATGCTGCTGCTATGGGCTGGGAACTGAATCATGCTCCTTGCTCCTCCTTCTCCCCTAACCCACAACCTGCCTGTGGATCGCAGCTTCTGCTGCCAGGCCTTGTGGATCCTTCCCAAGCAGGCTTAGGCTGTAATTTCCTACATATTTTCTTGTTTAAAGTGCTGGGTTGGTGCAGCCATGCTGCATACCAGATCAGGGGAGTGAACCAGGCTTAAAACTAACTCCCTGTGGCTTGGTTTTAACCAGATGAGCTCCCCAGCCCAGCTTCCTGTGTGGAAACTCACCTGCCTAAAGTGGTGTGAGTGGGGAGAATGGGCTGGGGTGGGAACAGAGGCTGAGACAGTGGGAGCTGTCATTGCCTGCAGGTGAGAGCTGAGGTCTGGAGATCCTTACCTTCAAGAGCCTTTGGAGTACCTTAAATCCAGGGCTCACAGTTAAAATCTGGAAAATGCAGCTTCCCATGTGGGCAGTAGTATGGAAAGCTGTCCGTCCTGTGCTGCGGTGTGGCCTGGCTACAGGGATCTTCTGGATAGGCAGGAGGGAGTCACCCAGGAGAGACACTTGCTCCAAGGCCAGTGAGGGAGTGTTTTGTTAAGGACTTTGTTCTCATCATGCTATTGAAATCAAGCCCAACAGGCTTGGGAGGCAGGAGCTCAGTCTCTCCCAGATGCTTGGGCACGAGCCCAGTGCAGCACTGCTCCCTCTGCCAGGATGACTGGCTTCCAGTGGCAACTCCAGGGAAAAATCCAGGTTGGAAGGGCTTGTGCTGGTGGTTGGTGCTTGGAAAAATCTGCAGTAAAGCATTTGGATTGGGCTGTGTCAGGTTGCAAAGTGAAGTTATTTAATGTCTGGTAGACATTTAGTTATGAATAACTTGAGGTTATGACTCTTTAGAGTGAATTTTTGTCGGAAATGTCATTCTTCCTGCTGTAGTATCTGATTAGTTTTTTCTGCCTTGTTACAAATCTCCAGACTATTGACTTTTAAAAATAACTAGTCCAGAAATATGTTTAAGTTCTCTTTGGTTTTTTTAGTTGTTTAGCCTGGATGACCTGTGTCTGTCTTTCAGCCTGTCTGGGAGTATTAAAGGGGAAGCAGCTTGGGCTGGCTAGTGGCTTCCGATGGGAAAAAGTCTAATTAAAAACTGCTGGTTATCTGAGTGGATTCTGCTCTGTGCTTCCACAGAGCTGTAACTGGATTGCAGGGAGTTTGTTTTTAATGTGGACTGAAGTCATCAGAGGAAATTATGGATCGTTTACTTGAGTCTGATTTGGTTCGATTAAACAAAACAGTTTATTTCCTGAAAAATGCAGATAGTGAGGGAAAACATGGCTGGATGCTGCAGAGTGAGTGCTTCCTGTCACAGATCAACTTGTTCCCTATTTTCCTTATTTCTTCAGTTGTGGGTTTCGTCCGAGCTGTTGGGATTCAAATTGCACTGTGTGTCACTACTCTGTGTCCGTGCTTCCCAAAAGATGAAGCTTGGTGAGAATTATTCTTTTGAGACCTAGCAAGATCCCTGGTCCCCAAAGGGAAGGGAGTATCCTGCTGCAAAGGATCTGTGCACAGCACTTGTGCATTTTCATAAAGGCAGGAATGTTACATATTCATATGGACAAGTTATGGTTGCTGTGGGAACTGAGTTGGCTGAGCACTTTGTCTTGATCCTCTCCTCCCTATGTTAGAGATGTCCAAGCGTTCAAAAAACTATATTGGAAGAATTGATGCAGTGAAATACCGTGCAGGAGATGCAGTGTGACACTGTCAGAGGAATAGATGCTGTTACAGGTGCTTGGTAGTAATGTGACTGAATTGGCACTACAGCTTGTACTAGTACTACTAGGAGTAGGAAACACTGTGGTGGATGCTATCCTGCTGGAGTGCTGTGGAGGAGGCTGCAGCTGGGAGGGGGGAAGGTGACATGTTGCCAGCAGGTTATGGTTTTAAATGCTCTGATCCTGCCTATGGTGCCTCAGTTCCCTCACTGGGGTCTGGGAATGCTGGTGCTTCCAAATTGCCATGGGATGAAGGCACAGGTCCTGCCTCTGGCAGCAGTGGCCTGTGTCACACATAGGTTACCCAGATGCCACCAGCCTTTGCCTGGGCTTTGCTCATGGGCATCCCGAGTGCCACGGGATGTGGATGTGGAGAGGGAGGCCAGGAACGCTGTCTGGGATGGCTAGGGCCGCACGTGAAAGATGATGTGACAGACTGGAGCGACTGCAGCGCCTGCGGAAGAGCCGGGAGTGGTGTGTGGAGCGAGGTGTACATCTGATGGCACAGTGGGAGGCTGTGGGGGCAGGGGGAGGAGGAGGAGACAGCTGCTGCTGCTTGGGAGTTGGCTTATAAATGCCCTCTGACTCAGATTTCGGGTAGCACAGCCGAGCATCTTGTGGTTTCACCAGCCCCCAGATCCCTGCGTTAAACTGGAATTCTCAGACTATGAACCTGCTGTGTTTCCTTAGGCTGTTGGCACGGGCTTAAACCAAGGCGAGAATCTGCATCTCCAGTACTGTAGGCTTGTGAACACCCTGCTGGGGAGGGGAGGGCTGGGAAAGGGGGGACCAGGCGGGTGAAAGGTAAACAGTCCATGAAAAATTCCTCATGTGGAATGGGTCTGCGTGGTCCTCTTCCTCCTGTACCAGCGGGATGTGCCTGCTCGGGATGGACCAGGGATAATGGGCTGCTCTCCGGATAGTGGGGGTTGAAGGTTATCCTTGTTACTCAGGGGTAAACAATGCCGAGTCAGTGAGGCACAGTGGCCAGGCTCAACCAAACAGATTATGCCAGCAGAATTGCGAAGCTTTGCATCGGCTCTGAATCTGAGCCAGCAGCTGGAAGCTGGCCAGGACTAAAGTGTTTTTGGGTTTTGTGGGTGGAGGGAGGCGGGGATAGGAAAGCTGGGTAGCACTAAAACTAACTGTGCTCTGTCGCTGCTGCTCTCATCGTTGCTGGGGGGATTGCTGCCTCCAGCCTGGTGTCTGCTGTTCCGACGAGCCCTGCTTTGTGCTGCCTGCCTCCCCTGATTTACTGGAACTGCTCCTCTTTCCTCCTGCTACCGTCTTGTCTGACAGGGGAAATCTTTTCCTTTCTTCTTACCTTTATTTTGTAAGAGCTGATGCAGTTCTCTTGCATGGCTGAGTGACGTCACTGTCAGCACAGTAAGCATCAGCAGCCTGGTCACATGCTGACCCAGTCAGTAATGCAGACGGGATAGGAAGGTGGAGGGGCCAAGGGGGGTGGGGGGCTGGATTCTGGACATATGGTAGCCCTCCCTTTTGGGGTGCATCTGCTGGTTGCAGGAGCTGTGGCTTCAGAGCGGCACAAGACTTGGCTTGGGGCTTAATGCTTTGGAAACTCCTGCTTTATAAAGAAAAAAGCAGCCCTGAACTCTCAAGCTTCTGTTTGTTCTCCATCCGAGCAGACATCCAAGACTCTGAAGAAGCAGTGGCAAGCAGGATGCTCTTCCCTACGTCCACGCAAGAGTCTTCCCGTGGCCTCCCAGACACCAACGATCTGTGCCTTGGCCTGCAGTCTCTCAACCTGACAGGGTGGGACAGACCCTGGAGCACCCAGGACTCTGACACTGCAGCACAAACCAGCACACAGTCCGGTGAGTCTGCTGACACACGCAGCAACAGTTGTTGGATTCTCTGTGTGTTTTTGGCTGGTTTCAAGCTAATGTGGAGCGATGTGCTTGTGTAACAGGGCGCTGGCGGCAGCTAATGGGGGCTTCTCGAGCCGTGGTGCTTGTGTAATGTGACAACTGAGTTGGGGAGGCTGTGGCTGCCTGTGCCACAGCCCCCTCTGCTCTGCTGTGAGCTCACTGCAGATGAGAAGTGCCCGGGGTTGTTTTGCTCAGAGCTGTAAGGCTGCTGGAGGAATAACCTCACCAGGAGAGAAATCCTCTTGCTGTGTTTGGAGGGAGTGGGTGGGGGGTGTGGTGTCAGGAGGCTGAACATGCTGGGTAGGAGTGAGGCTGAACTTCACTCCAGCAGCCTGAGGAAATCCCTGGTGGCAGGGAGCTCTGCAGGTAGGGGGTTGTGCTTGCAGAGGGTCCCCCTCTCTGTGCCCAATTGCCAAGGTCCCAGCAGCCTCACTCGCCCAACTCGGCTGTGGGGTGTGGTACAGCCAGCACCCGACAACTTCAGCCAGGAGCTCCCCGACTGGGTGGGAGACTTGGAGGGATCCTTCTCCACTCCCACACTCAACTAGAAATAGCAGGCTGTGCCTGGCAGTGGGCTGCAGGAGATGCAGTGGAATGGCTTCTTGTTTTAACTCTTCTGGTCCAGCGCAAACCTACGTGATGGGCAGGGTGTGGGCTTGCAGCCACGCGCTGCTGGCTGGTGTGCCCTTCCCCCTTGATCCTCTCCAGTCTGCTTTTGCAGCTGGGATTGGCTGGGGGATTCCAGGGATGCTGGGTGCTCCCCCCAGAGTGATGTGGAGTCCAGTTAACTGTTTGAAATGCCAGCCTTCCCTGTAAATTCCCAGGAGAGAGGAGCGCTGCGTGCACAAACTTAATGCATCCTCTCAGCCTGGTGTTGGAGCAGCGGGGTAAAACAGGGAACAGTTCACTTGCTAGCCTTTGGGGCATATAAAGACCAGTTTCACAAACGGTGTGTTCGTTCAAGTATCAGTCTGTGGAAAGATCTAGTGCTTTGGCAGAGTTTGTAGAAGTACAGCCTGGTTGCTACAGAAACTCATCCCTTTATAGCAGCATGCTCCTGCTTTGTTAAAAGGGGAGTGCATCGCTGCGCAGACTTGGGTGACACGGAGGCCCCAGGCATGGAGTTGGTGCTGACAAGAGTATAGAGCGCTTCATGAGTGTTCGAGCTGGGCAGTGGGGTTTGCCTGTGTGGGTGTTTGGAGGAGCAAGGGGGTTCTGTTCCCAGAGCTTCTGGGACACAGCCCTGAATTGCTGCATGAGTTGTAAGACAGCAAAAAAAAGTACTAGTGGGGTAGCAGAGTTTGAACAGCTTGATCTGCACAGCTCATTTGAGTTTCTGCATTTAATTTCCACAGGACTTGGCATGTGGGGCCTGGCATGGGCACTTGAGGTCTGCCTGCAGCCCAGCTGCGGTAGCTTTATTAAGCCTTGCTCTGCTTCAGTGAGCAAACCTCCACATGGTCCTGTGGGCTTCCCCTAATGAACCAGGGAATACCACACACTCCTGCCTGTACTTTCGTTGCCAGCTGAGACCTCGAAGGAGGAAGGAGAAACAAGTTGTTAGTGTGCAGTGGGCCAGCCAGGTGCCTCAGAGCTGTGCTCTGAGCCCCTTCTGGCTGTTGGCAGACTGGAGCTGTGCTGTTCCCTGTGTGACAGGGTCTTTAATGGATGGAGAGCACACTTGGAGCAGGTGACATCCCCTGGAGCGACCCTGCTGCTCACAGCCCTGGCACTGGGCTCGGTGCACAGCGCGCTGCGGAACAAGGCTGTCACACATACAGGCAGCCACTCGGTGCGGGTGTCCCAGCTCCACCTGCTCCTCTGTAGCCATCTCCAGAGCTCTCTTGGCCAGCTTCCTGCCAGCCTGCCTTGGCAGAGGCGTGGATGTCTCCGCAGTGCTCCGGCAGGCAGGCGAGCAGTGCTGGCATGAGCCCGGGGCGGGCTCTGCACCTCGGAGGTTGGGTGGTGGGGCTGGCACGGCCATGCTGGTGGTGGGAACTTAGTGCTAAGGGGGTGGAAGAGCTGCTGGTTTCAGGAGGGAGGTTGAATTGGAGAGGATTTGAAGGTGCTCTGGTGACCTCCCTGCTCACAGAGGGTGTATCTGGTGTCAGGTGCCCCCACTGACTGCAGTGCTTTGTGCTGGAGCTCCTGCCTGCTGCAGAGGCCTGGGTAGAGCTGTGGAAAGGATCTTGACTCAGGCACAGCTCTGGGCTGTGATGATCTGTGCCCACTGTGTGGTTGTGGCAAGTGTAGTAGCAGCTGGCAGAAGATGGCACACAGTGCTGTCTAAAGAGGCCTGTTCCTTCACCTCTGACTCCTGGTATTCCCATTAGTATACAAAGAGGGGGTGGCTGGGGTGTGAGACCAGCCCAAGTGCAGGTGTACTGCTTGTACAGAGCAGCCTCTGACATTCAGTGGCTGTGCAGAGGGTCCAGTGGCTGGGGCTGTTGTGATCCTGAGACAGTGTCTCCTCCTCGCTCCCACACTCTGTTTACAGGTGAGCAGGAGCTGGGCCAGGAGTGCTTCGTGGTCTGGGCTGCTGTTACTCTCCTGCTCTGAGAGCTGTGGGGATGGTATGTGCTGGCCAGGGAGCTGGAAGGCTGATCCTGTGCACAGCTTTGTATTGCTTCAGCCACCCACACCTCCTGTCTCTGAGAGGCCGTAGCCCTTCCTCAGGGCCCTGGAGGAGTGGCAGTGGAGCTCCTTGGGAGCAAAGAGCTTGTAGTTCAGGAGTGTTTTCTGAAAGGCTGTGGAGCACTTTGTGTAGCAGAGACATGTCCTGTGTCTGAAAGCTGTGTGGGTCTAAGGAGCTGGCAGATGCAGGTGCTTCCAGGTGGCCTGTCCATGCTATGATGGAAGGAGGGAGGCTATGGAGAGGATATTGGTGTGTGTGAGTGCTGCTGAGGCCAGGGAGGCTGCAGCTGGCCCATCCCCTAGGGCTGGGGTCTCCATGGAGTGTCCTGCAGGCAGGTGAGGCTGCGGCAGCGCTGGGCTATGGCTGGACATGGGAGAGAGCTGGCACTGCCAAGCAAAGTTGTGCCGCTGGCACCCAAGCGTTTGGAAGGTTCCAGGAGTGACTCAGCTGTGCGGACCCACAGAGCGGTGGCTGGAAGGGGGGAAATGCAACAAAATAGCTAACAATCAGGCTAAAAATATTGCTGATGTCCTCCCCTGCAGTGCTGTGCTTGAGTACTGATGAGCTGGGACCTCTTCTCCTCTGTGTAGTCCCTGCCAGCACGGAGCTCCCTCAGCTTGGGAAGGACCTTTGGCTGCAAAACCTTCTGGTGTCACCTTGTGCTCCCAGGGCGTTGTCACCACACAGCTTGGTGCAGTAGGAGCAAATGCCTGCTGATTGGAGGTCTGAGAACAGTGGGGCTGGGTTTTATGCCCCAATCCTGCCTACATCTCCTGCTCCCAAAGAGCCACTGATCACCTTGCACCCAGGCAGGGTTATTCATGAAGAGTTTTCCTTCTGCAGCCAGCCTGAAATGCACAGAGGGTGTGTGCTGAGCTCTGGGGAGCGTGCCAGAGGCGCTGCTGGTGCCTGGAGAGGCTCTCTGGAGGCAGTGGCTGCTGCAGGCTCGAGCTGCTGGCACTTCCTGGCTGTAGGATTGAACTGCTGTCTCACAGCAGGCAAAGTGTCTCAAACCCTCTGCTGCCACTAGATCTGTCAGGCTGGAAATACTTCAGCAAGTCCCAGCAACCTGCTCTGTGACCTGGGGAGGGACTTGTGCAGGAAACTGGCCTTTAACACTTCCAGTCCTGCCATTCTGTTTTTCTTGAGGCAATGTTTCCCCGTCCTTAGCCTCCCAGTAGGCGGATGTGTGTGCCGCGATATCAGAGTTCAGAGACAAGGAGGGTTAAGAGGCAGCAAGGTGGGACTGCCCTTGATGGTATCCTTTACCTTCACTGCCCTATTTCTCAAGGGGTGCAAGCAAATGGGGTCTCGATCCAGTTTTTGCCTGGAGAACAGCAGTGTACAGCAGATCTGTGTGCAGATTTTGGGTCTCCCTGCCTGGCTTTCAGCCTGTGCACCAGCTGCTTGGTCTGGCTGGTCTGTCCTGCCCTACATTGGGAACTGTCCCTATGTGGGGCAGCAGACTTGCCCTCAGGGAAATCATCCTAAAACCAGTCTGTTAACACTAAGTCTGCAATGCTAGCCTAGGAGTGTTTGTAGCAGGATCAGGTCTTCTGGAGAGAATGTCAGGCTCTCTAGGTGAGCTCTTCCTGATAGCATCTGATGGAGCACCTTGCTCTATGTGCCTCTCTGTTTGTTGTGTAACCCTAAAGCTGTGGGTGCAGCAACAGATTTGAGCTTTTCCTTGGATTTGCTCTTGAGACTGCAGCTCCAGCCTCATCTGTGCCCTCTGCGGGGTGGCTGCTGCTGTCTCATTCTTGACAGGAGCTTGCAAGGTTGCAGCTCCTGTCGCTCTGTTTCTGGGGAAATGGCCCATGGTAGGAAAACACTGCTGAATCTTCCCAGCCCTTGGCTCTTCTGCTTCCCAGAGCACAGCAGCTCATTTTTGCAATAAGCTTGCTTATCTGTAGTTGTTTAAAATCTGCCAGGCTGGAGCTGTGGGCAGTCTGTTGTGTGTTGCTTGGCAGATAGCGAGGCCTCAGAGCACGAATCTCTCTGAAGTCTTCAAGGCAAAACCCCGTCTGAAAGATGAAAGAGAAGACCTGTTGCACAGGAAGAATGATTGTTGTCATGGACTCCTTGCCTTTCTTCTTGATAACAGCAGGAGGGATTCATAAGCTGCTCCCCGAGTTCAGGCTGTTTTCAGAGTGTCCTCAAATGCTGTGTGTGGTGGAGGGCACCTGAGGCCCCCAGGGGAGAGTTGCTGCTCAGCCTGGGGTGGCTGTTTATAAATACAGCATGGCAGTCATTGGCTTTCCTTGGGTTGCTGGTTTGAGTGCTTGGATGCAGAGCTTGAAGCAGAGGATTTGCGTCCCCTGTTCTCCATCTGTTTAATTTGCTGCTTGGCTAACCCCTCCCAAGGTCCATAGAGCTCTCCTTTGTGCATGTCCAGTCTCTCCCTGCTTTTTTTCCTGCTGTGTTTTGGGCAAGTGACTTCAGAACGCCTAGGTGTGTCCTCGGCTCCAGTGTATCCCTGCTTGGCTTTGGGTAAATCCTTCCCCTTATGCTAGAAGATTTCAAAGTCTCATCCTGACAGTGTGCTCAGTGTCTGGACAATACTAGGTTGGCATCAAAATATCCAAGGATGATTTTTCCTGCTCTGTAATGAAAGGGATGTTTTGGGTGTTGGGGGAGAGCACTTCACCTGAGTGAGACTTACTTCCATCTAAGCCCAAGTATGCCTAGAAAACTCAGTCAAAGGTTCCTTTGTGCTGCTGGCAGTGTGGCTACTGGGATAAGGCAGGAGGGGCAACTCCTGGTGACCTTGGACCTATGCCTGGTTCAGGAAAATAGGTATCCAGACTTTTGGTGGGAGTCCTGAATTACATGTTCTTGGTGTCCTTTGTTCCCGTGAAAGGAGGACAGGCTTTCCCAGCAGCCTGGTTCTTTGGGAGCAGCTTGCTGATGTTCACAGTGTAGCAATGGAAGTACAGATGTGATGGTGGTGTTGCTTCCTGTGTGAAGGTTGTGGATGATAACAGTGTAAGGGCACAAAGCTGGGAGCTGGTTTGACTCTCTGGGTCTTCTGCTTGGTGCTGGTACCTGAGACAGCCTTACTAAAAGCTTGTCCCATGCCATCCTACTACTTGTAGCACTTTTCTGAGGACTTACTTGATGTGAGTACTTAATGGGCACTTGTTCCTTGAATGTGTTTCCATAAGAGCTGCTCACACTCAGTGGACTGATTCCTCAGTGCTTGGCTCCAGCCGCTGGTGCTGGGTAGTGGGAAACGCTTAATAGCTGCATACTGCTCATGTGGCAGTGGTATTTGATCCTTAACAGAATAAAATATGTATCAAATATGTAAAGGAAGTATCAAACCTGAGCTTGCAGTTGATTTCTAATGGAAGTTGCTCTGAATCCAACTCACAAAGCTTCCATTTGAGCAGCTTCTCCTAAAACAGATTTATTTTTATCTGCGCTGATACTGTAAAACAGAAGATGCAAATAGAGGAGTAACTGGAACAGGAACCCAACCAGCATCTCTGCTTGTATCCAGCCAACTGAAGTGGGTCAGGGGAGCTCCAGTCCTGTTCTAAAGGCAGCTTTTGGGAGCAGGCATGTACCACCCAAAACCTTCCTCTTGGCTTCTGTCAGGTAGGGTGTGTGGTTGTGGCCTCTGGAGCAGCCCTGTGGCACTGTCCAGAGGTGATTGGGAGAACATTTCTCTTGGCTAACTCTGGAATTGAGCCTTAAAAGGCATGTTCCTTTCCAAGGAGAGCATTGGAGCTGCTGTTTGGTGGGTCTGAACTGCCTCAGGCAATTCATGGCTGTTCTTCTTGTGATTGATACTGGAGGTAGCAGCAGGGTGAGTGTGGTTTAGTGTGTGCAAGCCCTGGCCTGGAGTAGGATTCATCTCTAAAATTACACCAGTCAAATGAGAGACGAGGTTTACCTCCAGCCCTTGTGCTGCTAAACATCTAAGCAGTGGATGTGAGGTTTCCTTGCTGGGCAGAGCTGACCCAAAGGGCTGTGCTGCAGCTCCATCAGGAGCATGGGAGCTCTCTAGAAGAGGCCTTGAATGTGTTTTTGACCTAGTGCCTTTACTGCCAGCTCCACAGCACATGCTGATGTGAGTGCTTCCACATAGAGCTCAGGAGGGAACAACTTTTGGACTTGCTCTCCCAGTGTGCCTGTAGCAGAGGCCTGTGGGCCCTCTGCAGTGCTCTTGGCAAGCTGGGGATTTTAGGGTAACTCCAGTTGGAATGGACCTCTTGAGGTTATCCAGTCCAGCTCTTGCTCACAGCAGGGTAGGAAGGCTGCTCGAGGGTGGCAGAAATAGTGTAGCCCAAGGGGGCTCCAGAAACTAATTCAGCCTTGGTGTTCCCACAAAAACACCCTTTTAAGTGGGTGCCTCCCCTGAGCTGGCTCCCAGACAATCCCCTTCCAAAGCTCGCTGAGGTTCTTGAGCTGTCGCTGCGCAGAGGCTGAGTGGTGCTGCTGTAGGGCTGGGGCACTGGGCAAGGCATCTCCAGACAGGGTTGCACCTTCTTTCTATCCACATCTCTAAGCTCACTCCCCCTGTGCCTGGTCCCTTAGGTGATGGCAAAACAGCTGAATCACAGGTGCTGTCTGTGCAGCTGCCAGCGCAGAGGCTGCTCTCGGGCACAGCAGCTGGTACCACACATTTGAGATGGCCATGGGGATGTGCCTGCTCCCTCCTTGCCCCTCTGCCTGGTTTTCTCCCCAAGGGTGTGGAGGGGAAGGTGAGGCAAACTCCCAAACTGTGGTGCTGAGGGGTGCAGACCTCTGGAAGGTAACTGGGAACCTGCAGGCATCACTGGTGGGGTTTGGGAATGTCAGTCTAGCAGTGGCTTTATGCCAGCTGAAGGCCTGAGTGAGGCTTCTGCACCATTTCTCAAGGAAAAATGAGTTTAGGACTGAAGTCTGTCTTTTTTTCAATTGTTTTTCCTTCACTGCAGCCTGCAGAGGGGTCTGGCCCACACCCTGCCCCCTTCCAGAGAGTCCCCCTTCGAAAGGTGGTGTGGTGGCCTTGACACCCCTAAACTATGGTGCAGCTGAGGATGAGTCACTCACCCTTGTTATCGCGTCAGGTAACACACACAGCGCAGTTTGCACCCTAGATGTTACAGCAGATAATTGAGAGGAGTTTGGTACTTAAATATAGAAGTGTTTGTTCTTGATGCTTGCGAAGCTGAAGCTTGTTGTGCAGAATTTGACCTGAATATGTTGGCTTTTAAATCTCTCTGGGACTGATACATGTTAAAACCTGCTCTATTTCAGTGTTCTGATCTTTTTAAAGACAACTGTGGTTGTGGCAGCCTGCTTAGTGAATGCAATTACCTGGGCACTTGTAATCCTGAATTGCATTTTAGCTGTCTTTTCTGATTTTTATATTTACCTTGGGCAGCTGTTTTCCCTTCCTAGAAGCACACGGGAGTAAATTCCCTGCTTCAGGAAGCTGTGAGCCTTGTTGTCAGCCGGGTCCTGCTCTCAGTGCCAGCTGAGGACCAGTGCTCTCAGATGTTAATAGAATAATCTTCTGCTTGTTCCCAGTTATGCTGCTGTTTCCATTTTTCAGGACAAGTGACTTACCATGGTGGTGCCAGAACCAAGAATAGACCTCAGGTGTCCTGACTCTAATTCTGTGGTTCAGCTGTGGGATCATGCTGCCTTTTTTGATTCCCCTGCCCCCTTCTTAGCAAACCAGAAATAGCTGCCTGAATATCTTCAGTTTTTCTTCGCCCCAAATGAAGAAGCTGTGAGGGCAGAGGTTCCTCTTTTGTAGTTCAGGAAAAAAAATGGGCTGTGCTGTAGGTCCTATTTAGCTGGTGGTTGCTGCTGGTTTGATTACATCTGCAGTTCTGGGAGCTCCTTTTCTCCAGAGCTGGTAGTTGGCTCAAGATTATTGGGGGCTTCTGTGGTGATACAGTTTGGAGAGGACTGAGTGCCTTGGACTTTGCATCCTCTAACAGCACTGAGTGTTTTTTCAGTGGAGTAATGGGAATATAATAAAATTCGGAGTGTTTGAGCTGGACAGATCCTCTGGATGTATCCAGTGTGCTGCCTAGGTGAGCTCCAGGGCTCCAAGGACACAGTTCCCTTCACCTCTGGGCCTTGTCCCATGGCTTCTCCACTTAAGAGGAAGAAATTTTTGTGCCACTGCTCTTGCTGCAGCTTTTCCTTGGGTTTTTTATGCCCCTGTAAGAGTTGGGTAAGCAGGGAGAATCCAGTGTCTGCCTTCCCTGTGCCAAGCAAAGCCTGTCCCTGTCCTGTGTGCTCCGGCCCCACATCTGCCACTGCAGCTGCTGCTGGCCATGCTTCTGTCAATGTTCCTGCACTGTGGCTGTGCAGGTTCCCTGCAGGCAGCTGCAGGTGAGAAGTGCTGAAATTTGGGATTAGACTGGAATGTTGGTCACCCCTTCCCTGCCATGAGCTTTGAGCTGCTTGGTGCTTGTATGTGAGGAGGGTAAGCTCACCCTGGCAGGTTGTCTGGCTGTGTCACTGCTGAACTACAGCTGTAGGAGGTGGTTGAGGTGCCCATTTGCTTTTCAGACATGCAAATATTTCTCTCACCACGGAGTTTCTCAGTGTCTGTAGGAGGTGCTGCTTTTTGGCTGACTAAAACATTCAGCTTGCTCCCACCCCACTAGGGCAGAGCTTGGCTGGGTGGTAAAAACTGCAGACGAGCTGTTTTTCTGGAATTGCAGCAGGCTATTGTTTAGGACATTAGCTTTTTTTTTCCCCCCCCCTAAACTTTACAAGCTTATTTGATGCATGACAAAAGAAAGTGCACTGTATTCAGTCTCCAGGGCCTCAGTCACACTGCTTCTCTACTGCCCTGCCCCAATTGTGTATATGGTGCTTGCCTCTGGGCATGGCAGGTGTCACCAGAATCTGGCTCTTATTTCTCCTGGTAAAGAGCATGCCTGTTCATTTCTGTGGGGAGATCCAGGCAGAAAGATGGATTTCTAGCCTATGTAGTAGTTGGTGGATGCATGTGGAGGTCTTAACAGCTTAGCATCCTTCTTGTGCTGAGCAATTCCGAGCAGATAAAATTCTGGAGGTGGCAATGTTCCTCTGCCTAACCTTGCTAGGGGTGCCAGCCTGCAGAGGTGACCCTCTTAAGGCTGTGCTCAGACAAGCCCTGGACTTTTCAAAGTAGATTCTTTCCAGCCCTGCAGTGAGTTTCTAAAGGCTGGAACACATCTCCAGGGCATAACTTCCAAAAGTGCGTATGCTCCCTGTGGCCAGCGCAGTGTCACAAGCGCGGTGTCACGCTGCCTGCGCACAGAGTCCATGGGTGCCAGACATGGCTGGCAGCTCAAGGGTTGGGCCTGACACACTGCTCCTGCAACAGGAGTTCCTTGGCCCACTCTCCATGTGTCTCCAGACTCCAAGGGGTGTGGCAAACGCTGTTCTCAGCCTTGGGGGAGCTCCCACTGATGTTCTGAGTGCAGAGAAAGAACTTGAGTGGAGGGACCTGGTTTAGAGGGATTTTTGCTCTGGGCAAGACTCAGTTTCTGGATAATTGGGCTAAACTGATGCACCAGCAGTCATCTCCTATGCTGTGGGCTGGGTGGTCTCCCACAGAGCTGAGCTGAAGCATTTTGTTCAAGGGGCAGTGCAGAGGTGGCTGAGCTTCTGGTCAGCTCTGTCCATCAGGTGTAAACACAGCAGATGCTCCATGTGAAATGTATGGATGTGGCACTTGGTGCTCTGGTCTAGCTGGCAAGGTGGTGATTGATGAAAGGTTGAACTCTCATGTTGGAGGCCTTTTCCAACCTACGTGATCCTGTTGCTCTTAAGGTGTTATCCCAGGCGATAAACTGTCACTTGTCATCAGCATAGTGGTTATTTTCCCAGAGCCATTCTTTCCCTGAGCTGCCAGCACCAGCAATCCTTGGGGCTCATCTTCACATTCATGTCTTATAGAATGGGCATGGGCAAAGCTACCAGGAAGGTCTGCATATCAAATGGCTGTAAATTACAGAGTGCAGGGAAAAACTGTGTTCCAAGGTCCTGGAAATCTTAAATTGCATGTCTTAACCGGTGGATGGAACAGTAAAAGCTGTTTTTAGTGCTTGGATTGGACATATTGCTGTTGGGACACTTTCCCGAAGTGTGCTCTGAATTGCAGCTTGTGCTGGTGAGGTTATCTGCTTGAGATGGGGTAAACTCACATTCAGTGTGGTAGTTCAGTGGTTAGTAATGGGATTTAAAGGATAATTTGGGGTCTACAGGTAGAATTGACCTCAAGAGTTGAAACCACCACTGTGGCCTCAGTGTAGCTGCTTGTTTCTGTCAAGTGTCTGGCTCAGATATGATGAAATTGAGAGTCTTGAGTGTGTTCCCCTGGGCTCCTTTCAGGGGCTCTGGGGTAATGCAGGAATAATGGTGTATCCTAACTACTTACTAGGGAAAGCTCAGCTAAGGAGGAGGAGTAGTTTGAGAAATGCTCCTTCTCCAGGGAGTGGCCTGTGTGGCCAGAACCTGGCGGTGCCATGCAGTGTCACGGCTTTTCCACAGAGCTCCAACCTGCCAGTGCTGGGCTGGCATGCCCGGAGATGGAGCAAAGCATGCTGGCTCTGCGTCAGGCGTTAGAGCTGCAGCAGCGAGTCAAGAGTCAGTGCCCAGATTCTATTAAAAGCTCCTTTTCTGCTGTCCCCTGCAAAGGAGCATTGCCATGTGCCTCCCTTGCTGCATTGAGCAGAGGCAGGAAAAGTTCGAGAAGCTCTAAGTGTGCAAGTGGCGAATGGGAGTCATGTTGACCCCTGAGTTAAGATTTCCCCTCTAGGTGTGAAAAATACTACTTTACGCTCATGTTCTTTTCTACCCTGAGTAGTTCCGTGATAATTTACTTTTTACTTTGGGACTTTCAGGGCTGCTCTTGATTCCAGGAATTGCTGATGCATCTTGCATGTGTGTTGGGAATGGTTTTTCCCTTACATGAGCTGTCTGCTTGGAAGGGGAGACAAGGCCAACTCCCCAGGAAGAAGTGTGTCCCCAATGCCTTGAAGGCTTTTTTTTAAGTGGGCAGCCAGTGTTGGGCTCTTGTGCCCCATTCCTCAGGAGTGGTTTGGTGGGTTGGAGCAGGGAGTTAGAGCAGGATGCCTTTGGGATGGTCCTGAAGGATAAGATCTGGGTGTCTCATGCAGGTGTTTCCTAGGCTACCTGCACAGCCTAGTCACTGAGCAAGGATAAAAGAGGAGATGCTGAGTTTGGCTCATGGGTTTTCCTCCCAATGTCCATCCGTGTGAGTGGCTGTGGGTACCAGGTAAAGCTGAGTCAGGCCCACTGGGGTGATGTGGGGTCTCCCACGAGCTCAGTAGGTCCTGCAGAGTGTGTCATCAAGCGCTGCCAGTGCAGAGCTGTCAAAGCTGCTGGACTGGATGGAATCCATCCGTGTTAACAGCAGGATGTCGGCACTTCCAGGACGTGAGGTTAGGATCGGGGCAGTTGAAGCTGGCAGGATTTTGTGTGGTAGTAGATGCCCAGACAGTAAAATCTTTTAAAGGCCAGTAATCCTGCCACTTCAGTGTGCTTATACTGGCATTACTGGTTTTGTAGCTGCTGTGAGAGCTGAGAAATCATGAGAGAAATGTGTATGTGGTGGCAGAGATGAGGGTAACATAAATGGGGCAGAGCAGCTGGACCCTGTAGTGCCACTGGGAGCTCCCGATGAGCCCCAAACCCTTGCTGTTGCATCCTAAACAGAGTTCTAGTTCCACATCTCTGCTAACCAGGACATGTGGGGCAAGGCAGCATTATCTGGTAGCAGTGTGCCTGTCATTAGCTGCTCCAGGTCTCTGGAATGCTGTGCATCTAGGGTCAGCACAGGGCTGCTGGCGTTCCAAACCCACGGTCCTCACTGGACGGGGAAGGAGGAGGGTGTCAGCGCGGGAGCATTTGCTGGCAGCAAGGCTTGGGCTGTGGGATCAGCTGCTTTGCTCTGCCTCTTGTGCTGTTTAGTGACTAATCAGATTTTGGAGCCTGTCGGACAGATTCAGCTGTCTCCCCAGAACAATACGCCGGCTGTATTTTTAAACACATCACGTGGCTTCAGAGAAGTCGGCAGAGCAGCGAGTGCAGCTTGCCGGGGCTGGGAGATGCTGTGCCCGGCTCGGAGCTGTGCCTAGGAGGGAGCATCTTCTCCTGGGCTGTGTCACATTCCCTCTCTCCTGGGGCTGCTGCTGCCCAGGCTCTGCCCAGGTAAGGACTGCTGGGCTGGCCAGTATTTTCCTGTGGCTGCAGGGCTGGGTATGAGCACAGGGTGCTGTCTGTCCAGGGGAGCAAAGGGCAGGACATCCCTGTCTCAGTGTGGTCAGAGGTGAGTTCCTAGTCCCATGATACAGCCAAAACAGGGAAATCTTGCAGGGGTAAGGGAATGTGCAAATGTGGGAAGGTGTTGTGACTGTTGCTGAGGGCTCTGCCTTGAGTCGAAGGAGATGCTTCAAGTAAAGGACCCATACCTGTGTGAAATCACTGTTAGGGTGGTGGGGTTTTTCTCCAAGTGTGGGGCTGGAAATGGCAGGTATGCAATTGGCTTATGCAGCTTGGGATAGGTACATCCCAGCATCTCACCCCAGTCATGCTCAGCAGCTCTCCCTGGCACTGACACCACGCTGTCCTGGTATCTGACTGTAGTGCATTTGACCATGATGGTGGTGTCGCTCTCCTGGTTTTGGTGGTTTGGATTATTAATCCTCATCTGCATAGGAGCTGCTGAAAGTCTAGGTTTAAACATTGTGGTTCAGCCTGCTGAGATCAGTTGGGGCTTGGGGGATCTTGAGTGGATCCTAAATTTGCTTTGCTGAAAACTGAAAGCTTCAGGGCAAGCTGCCTTGTTTTGCAGCCTGTGAATAATTAAAACCATTTCTGAATGCTTTGCTCTTTTCACTTGGTTCGGGTATGCATTCAGCTTGCTGAGACTTGCTCTTTTTGAATAGACTGGCTGGTGGTGTGCCCCTGTGGGATCCCTACCCTACATTCCCTCTCCTTGTGGGTGGCAGCTGCCCCCACATCACTGACCAGGATGTGACATTATGGCCTTTGGATGGCCTGGTCCTCTGCTCAGAAGCAGCTCTCTCTTTGTAGGGAGGCATTTTCCTGGATTCTCCTCAGTGGGAGGAAAACCTGCAGTGTGAGGGAAGCAGTCTGACACATCCTTGTCTGCAGGCTCTGGGGCAGAGGCCTGACCAGACAGACTTGCTGTGAATATGCACCAGGGACAGTGAAGCCTCTCTGTCAGCAGCCCAGGCTGGCACCTTCCTGGCTGCCCACAGCCAGCTCCTGGCAGGGATGATGTGAGCAGTGTCCCACCTCCAAGCCTGAAAATTCCTGCTGGTAGGCCAGGTGTGTCTGCCACTGGTGTGTGCCCCCACCCCTGGGGAGCTGCCCCCCTGAGCCCCAGCTTGCTCCAGGACAGCTGGTAGGGAATGGCATGGACTGGGCAGAGGGCCCTGTCCCAGGGCACTTCTGAGGTCTGTAATCTGGGATGCGAGATCTCTGACCTTCTCCCAGATGAAGTGAGTTCTACTGGCCAATCTCTCATAACCCACCTTCATGTTTGTCAGCTACACCAGGCTGCTGTGGGTTCTCTGCAGCACCATGGCCCAACTGAAGGCGAACACCAGAGGTGCCACCTCCCAGATGTGACATTTGTGGGCTGACAGGAACCCAGTGGCCTCCTGGGCCGCAGGAGCCAGGAGGAAGGAGCAGTGTTGTGCTGCAGCCCTGACAGACTGTCCCTCTCTGTTGCAGTTCTCAGCATGCTGAGTAACCCTCTTGGAAATGTCCTGGGGAAGCCCCCGCTGAGTTTCCTGCCTTTAGACCCCCTTGGTTCAGACCTGCCAGAAAAGTTTTCCACACCGTCGCTGAGGAACTCCCGCTCCCTCTTGGACTCCCGCTCCAGCAGCCCCTCGGACTCGGACACCAGTGGGTTCAGCTCTGGTTCTGACCACCTCTCAGACTTGATTGTAAGTTTGGGTCCTGGGGTCTTGCTGTGTTTTTGGGGAGCTCAGAATAGCAGAGTGGAGCTGCCAGCCAGAGCCCTGCCAGCTCAGGGACGGGAGGGAGTCCTGGGAGGAGCTGTTGTGCACACACTGGCACGGCCCAGGGTTTGGATGAAAGGCTGCTCATGCAGTCCTTTAGCACAAGCTAGCATNTTTTTTTTTTTTCCCCTTCTGAGCTAACATTTTGGCCTTTTCGGTCTATTGCTTGCAGCCCTACTGGGTTACAGTCGCTCCCAGAGGGATCTTGAGTTCTTGAGCTGATACGTGGCAGGGTGTGTCTGTGCCCTGTCTGGTCCTAGCAGGGAGGTGGCTGATACATCCTGGGCCTCTCAGGAGCTACTTGTCCTTGCCTTTCATTGCTCTTCCCTTTTGCTGACTGCACTTCTCCATCTCAGGGCAGTTTCTCCTAGAGCAAATTTGGTCTAGCCTGCTCCCCCTCCCTAAAGCACAGATAAATTTGAAAGGCAGGGAGCAAGTGAGTGTCTGTCTGGCTGCCCCAGTCTGCTCTGATGGGTCTGTGGTGGGGGCAAGTGGCAGCTTTGGGTGCCAGCAGGACAGCCTGGTTCCAGCCGGCTCTGGGATGCTGCTGTGTGGCCTGGCCTTGGCACAGGAGGATAAAGCCAGGAGCTGCTCCAGGCTGTGCTGTGGCCTTGACCTCTGTGTTGTGGTGGGTGTGAAGGACAGAGCTGACTGGATGTGGAGCTGATTCTGCTGTGATCCACCCTGGAGAATGAGGATGTGCTAAGTGACTGCAGCACCCAGGCAGTGATGCTGGCAGGGGGCACAGGGCTCTGTGCTGGCCTTGTTTGTGAAGGGCAGGACTCTCAGCACGGCCCTGGTGTGGGCAGCTGCGGTGGCAGCACAGGGACAGCTCCGCAGTGCAGCTGGCACTGAGCTGTGCAGCATCTTGCCTCCCTGCTGTTCCATTAATCCCAGCTTTCCCTCCTCCTGCCCTGGGCGGGGCTGTGGTCCATGATGCCCGCTCCCTGGTCAGGCAGCCCTGGAGATGAGATCCAGCTGGTGCATGCAGGGTCTGTGGGCACTTGCAACAAGCCCTGCCTGCTGTGGGTGGCTGATACTCCCCAGGGGTGACACTGTTCTTGAGGATGTACAGCCAGGAGTAGCTGTTGGCTTGGTGGTCTGTGAAGTGCCTCCTGCTTAATGATCCCTGCTGCTGATCATGGGCGTAGGTTCAGTGGAGAATGGCCCAGGGCTTTCCTAGAGTGCCCAGATGTGTTGGGGTAGCTGCTTTTTTACCTCTGCTAGGCCTCAGAGGGTCTCAAGAGATCCCTGAGAGCTCCCTCTCCTGCCGTGGGTGAGGGCAGGACCCCAATGTGATGCCTCACTCCTGGCATTATGTACTCTTACTCAGAGCTGGATTTCAATGTGGCCTTTATCTTGCAGTCAAGCCTTCGTATATCCCCTCCCCTGCCCTTCTTGCCTCTCAGTGGGGTGTCAAGAGACCCCTTGAAGATGGGAGTGGGATCCCAGCTGGATCAAGATCAAACTGCCCTGGCTGCAGTAACTTCCTCCCCGGCCAGTGCATCGAAAAGATGGCCTGGAGCATCTGCGTGGCCTTCCTGGGATCTTCTGGACTCTCCAGAAGACCCCTTCAGTATTGAAAGAGAAGCCCGGCTTCATCGGCAGGCGGCAGGTGAACTGGGAGGAGGGGGTCCAGGGGATGGTCCCACACTTGGGGGAGGGCAGGTGGCCTCTGTGTAGACACTGGCTGAACATGGAGGTTGCTCCAGTCCCAAGCCTGACTCTGGCTCTACCTGCTGAGAGATCAGGTAGGTCTGGGCAGCTGCCTGTGGCTGTGTAGCTCTGCTCAGCCTGTAGTTGGGGAATATGGGGAGACTTGTGGGAGAGTGGGAAGAAAATGATCCTGTACTGAGTATTACTGGTGTCTTCTCCAAGCTGTGAATGAAGCAACCTGCACCTGGAGCGGGCAGCTGCCTCCCCGAAACTACAAGAATCCTGTTTACTCCTGCAAAGTGTTCCTGGGAGGAGTCCCATGGGACATTACAGAAGGTGAGCAGACCCTGGAAAGTGAGGCTCCACACCAAGGCCTTGGGTGTTGACATGTGGAGGGTGTAGGATGGAGCTTTTTATGTGGGACACTGACCTCTCTCTCTCTGTCTGTAGCTGGGCTGATCAACACTTTCCGTGTTTTTGGCTCCCTGAGTGTGGAGTGGCCTGGTAAGGATGGCAAACACCCACGCTGTCCTCCCAAAGGTAATATGCCTAAAGGTAATAGCGAACACGGTAGGGTTACTTTTTTCCCATGCTATGTTACAGCACGGATGCTGGGATGGTACAGCTGCATGCTGGTGACTGGTTGGTACAGAGCACCTGGGGTAATGTCCTGCCCTCACTTGGGTCTCCACCTGGGCTGCAGAGCACTGGCACCTCAAATCCTCACCTGTCCATAGCAGGGTTGGACGGAACTGTGGGCTGGGGGAACCCTGTCTGGGTGTTTCTGGAGCCTCATGTAGGGTTGTGGCTCAGGAACAGCTGCTGATCCCACTGCCAGCATGTGCAGCTGGGCTGACAAGCAGGAATTAGTTACAGGGTAGGAGGTGGCTGGTTTGGAGGTCCCATAGTGCCTGATGACCTCATTCAGTCACCAGAGCAATGTGAGGTAGAGTGCTGGCATCTGTGGAAGGGACTTTAAAACCCTGGTCTGTATTTGAGCCAGGCCATCCTAAATACATAGCAGGGTCTGTTTTTCTGCAGACCTCACTGTGGCCAGACTGGTGGTGCTCACCTGGCATGTCCAGGTGTGGTTTGTGGATGACAGTGACCCACATGGCCCCTGGATGTGAGCATCCTGCCCCTTGTGCTGTTCTTGGGTTTAGGCTTTTCCCATCTTGGCTTATATGTAAATCTGCTGGGAACAGTAAGAGCTACCACACAGTTACTTGAGGTGGCACCCAAGAGTGATTTTGAGGATGTCTGCAAACTGGGATGATGTGTTCCTCCTCCACCACAGCTCTAACAGCTGCTTCTTTCCCTTCCCTTCCAAAGGATATGTCTACCTGGTGTTTGAGTCCGAGAAGTCGGTGCGTGCGCTGCTCCAGGCGTGCTCCCAGGACCTGCTGAGCCCCGACGGGCTCAGTGAGTACTACTTCAAGATGTCCAGCCGCAGGATGCGCTGCAAAGAGGTGAGCAGAGCTGTGAGAGCAGCCTGACATGGCAGCAGGGGATGTGGAGGGAGATCCCTGGGGGAAGGGAAAGCAGGGTTGGAGCAACAGCTGAAGGTAGGTGTGCTGGCTTTGACTGCTCTGTGCCTGTGGTAGGGTTGTCAGCTCAGTGTTTGTGTCCATCACAACAGCTTATGTCAAACCAACCTGGGGCTCCTGGGTTGGTGGTGGACCCTGCCTTCAGGCTTCAGTTAGCTGGGACAGAACATGGGAACAGGAATTTGACTACTCTGTGGTGCTTCCATTGCACTTTTGGTTGCAGAGGCAGACTGGGATTCCTCAAGTGCTTTGTCAGGCCTCCTCTGCTTGGAGAACAAATAACTCACGCTCAGCAGGAAGATATTTTGGATCCCAGACTGCTCCTCAGCATGGCCTTGGCTGGCTGACCTGTGCTTTGGGGGTGCTTGGGGCTGCCAGAGGCTCTGCTTGGCCTTACAGGAAAGGGAGACCTCAGATCATGGACAACTGCCTGAGTTCAGGGAGTTACATGATTGAGATGCAGCTCTTAAACTAGGCACAAACTAATTGTGCTCTAGACAACTCTCCTGATGTCTGGCCATTGGCGGTGCTCCGTGCTCAGTTAGTTCTGCCAGAAGCTTCTCTCCAGAGTTCTCCATCAGCTGCAGAGCAGGTGGGAGCTTCTGATGGAGCTGGCAGTGAGTGATTATTTCAGTGGTCCCCTCCAACATCAGGCTACCGTGCTGGGAGGTACCTGACTAGGCCATAAATACAGGTGGAGGGATGTGGATTGTCTTCTGGCTTCCATTCCCCAAGGAACTGCTGGCTTGAGTTCCCATTTGACTGAGAGGAGAGTTGGTTTTCTCTCCTTAAGGGCTCTCTGGAGGTGTCTGGAGCTCTGGATGGATGTGAACCCTGAGCAGCAATAGATAACAAATGACATTTGCAGCTCGGGGTGAAGTCTGAGGTTCAGGGGTGCTCCTGGTTGCAGGTGCAGGTGATCCCGTGGGTGCTGGCCGACAGCAACTTTGTGCGCAGCCCGTCACAGCGGCTGGACCCCAGCAAGACTGTGTTTGTGGGGGCCCTGCATGGGATGCTCAACGCAGAGGCCCTGGCAGCCGTCATGTACGACCTGTTTGGAGGGGTGGTCTATGCTGGCATCGACACTGACAAGCACAAGTATCCCATAGGTAAGTGATGTTTCCACTGGGATTGATGGTTGCCCCTGCCATGCTCTGAGGAGGCTGCAGCATGCCCTTGGCTTGTCCTTTTGTTGGAAGACTGCCCAGGTGCCAGGCTTAGAAGAGGTTGGACAGCATCTGCTCTCTACAGTCTGTGCTTCTCATCTCCTGGCCCTGGGGAGGGCTGATAGAGCTGATGTGCCTGGGAATTGGAAGGTCCTGGTTCATTCTAGAGCAGCCTGAAGTTTTGAATATGCCTTTAGGCATTGCTGAAGGTTTCTCTGTCCTTGTTCCAATGCTATTAGTGGTTGTTGGATGCTGCTGCAGCTGCTTTTCCATTCCCAGGGCACAAGCTGTGGGTCTTAACCCACTCTTGTCACCAGAGCTGAAACATGGTGTGTCATGACACATGTACCTCCCTGGAGACTTTATGGCCAGGGGACAGCACTGAGGTGGCTGGTCTGAAAAACCCCACAGCCTGTGCCTGAGGACCTGCTTTCCATGCTTAGGCTGCAGCAAGCTGCAATTTTGGAGAGACTGTGGATGTCCTGGTGTTGCCAGGCAGTAACAGTGCTAGAGCTTGGTAGTGCAGAGTTGTCACTGCTTGGTCGCTGTCCTTGGAGAGCAGTCAGGCTTTGCTGAGCAAGGCTCAGGTTTAGGACATGCATGTGGTGCTGCAAAGTACCTGAAGTGCTTTTAGGGGCACAGCCTCAAGGAGGGTGGGAATGGGGAGTATGAGACTTTAGGCAAATTCTTAGCGTGACTGTAGATGGGATGTCACAGAACCTCCCTGTGCTGGCCCTGCAAGATCCCAGTGCACAACTCCAACCTCCTGTGGTCCATGCAGAGCCCAGGTTGCTGCAAGTAGGCAAGATCCATCTGCCAACAGCTCTTCCACCCTTGAAAGGTGCACTTCCACTCTTGGAGCTGTCCTAAAGTCACAGCAATCAGAGCTCAGTTTTGGTAACTAAGCTGTGCCCTGATTGGTTGTGCCGATTGAGGGCATCTCCTCTAACCCCAAACTGGATCCAGGCCCTCCTGCCTGTGTCCTGTGTGATGCTTTGGGAGGGAAATGGATGGGGTTTGGGTGGCACTTAGTCCTGTGGCTGAGCTGTAGGGATCTGCCAGTGTCAGTCCTGGAGCTTAACAGACCTTGGCTGGAAGTGAGTGGTGCTGGAATACCACTGGCTAGCAGTGAGGCTGCAAAACACAAGGTTCTGGGGTGAGAGGGAGGCTGAGAATAAAAGCTGCTGAGCAGTCTCAGCACCGGCATATTTCAGGTGTAGTGTGAAGCACTCCTGCTGCTCCTGGTGCCTGGATGTAGTGCCTGGAGAAGGAGGCAGGCCCTGGATAGCATCTCCCTGCTGAAGCTGTTACCCTGTCTTAAGTGACACTGGGGACCGGTGCTGGCAGTGGTTCCCTCTTGATCTCTGCTGTTCCTCTCTAACAGTTGTGGTCTGGCTTATTCCAGGGTCGGGCCGTGTCACCTTCAACAACCAGCGCAGTTATCTGAAGGCTGTGACTGCTGCATTTGTGGAGATCAAAACCACCAAGTTTACCAAGAAGGTGAGTGGGGCTGGTGGGGCAGCCCAGGGAGGGGTCTGCATGATGGATGGTACTGCTAGGAGCATTAGTGTTCATGGAGCCTGCTCCATATTCCTGCTCAAGCAATGGGAAGTGGGGCTGCTGCTCTGCCAGCCCTAGGGGTGCTGCTGGAGATGGATTTGAGGTAGTCAGGGAGAGGGCAGTCAACCTGGTCCTGCTCCATGCCCACTGCCTTGTTCTCCTGCAGGTTCAGATCGACCCGTACCTGGAGGACTCCATGTGCCAAGTGTGCAATGCTCAGCCTGGCCCATTCTTCTGCAGAGACCAGGTAAGGCCAGTTCTCCTGCAGCCTGTGCTCAGGGGTTTCCTTGAGGGACAAGCAGGCTCTGCTGCTGGGTTTTGGGGATATAGACACTGGCTCTTCCCCAGTGGGCAAGATGGGGCCCAACTGAGTGGGTGGCCTTGTTTTGGAGGAGATGTTGCCCCTCCTGGGTAGGGCAACTCTGGTACTTGCCAGGAGGCCCAGGCAGGCAATATCCACCTGGCTTTGAGCCAGGGGTGCTGCAGTTTGCTGATGCTGTGCCAGCACTGGGACATAGCATGGGAGTGACTGGTGCCCCTGAGGGGAGGAGGGTCTGGTGCTCTCTGAGCCATGGTGAGCTGAGGTCAGGGTGCGTGCCCCTGGGGCTGGCTGAGGCACAGGGAACTCTGGCTGCAGGCAAAAGAGCTTGGCTGGGCTCTGGCAGCTTCTTGCAGAGCTAGGAGGGGATATGAGCAGTGATAGGAGCCCTGGCAGAGCCTAGCTGCTGCCCCAGTGCCTAGGCCCTGATTTTCAAACTCTTCAAAAGTTGGAAGCTGGGCACAACAGGTTCTCCCCAGCATTGCTGATATTCCCTCTCTCCAACCTGTGGATCCACTGTTCTGGTGGGGGCTATGAAACCAGGCAGGGAGAGGAAGGGCAGGAGTGGTGTCCCTTTGCTGCTGGAGAGGCGCCCCAGTGTTGCCGCGGTGCTCTGTCCACAGATCTGCTTCAAGTACTTCTGCCGCTCGTGCTGGCACTGGCAGCACTCCATGGAGGTCCTGCGCCACCACCGCCCGCTGATGCGCAACCAGAAGAACCGGGACTCCAGCTAAGGGGGGCCGGGGCACGGGGCAGAGTCCTGGGAGAACCTGCCACGAGGAGAGCGCAGCAGCGCCTGCCGGAGCCAGGCCCGGCAGCTGGGAACGTTCTTCCTGAGGACTGACGGGGAAAAAAAAAACAAAAATCTTACATTCATGTTTGCACTTGCTGGTCTTTTTGTTTCTGCACTATTGCACAGTGAGTTTTGTTGGGGTTTGTTTGGGGGTGTTTTGAGGGGGGGAGTGCCCCTCAAGCCATTCTGCAGTTCCCAGACTTTGGTTCCTGGTTTGCTGACGAGAAGCAAAAATTGAAAATTAATAAACCCAACCAACCAAGGGCCATGTGTCGCGGAGGCGTCGCCGCAGGCGCCTCCGCCCTGGTTTTTTTATTTTTTAAAGGCGCTTTTTTTACATTCCTTGCAATACTGGTGGAGAGAGCGCAGGTCTCATTGGTCATTGTTTTGCCGTTGCCATACAGTGCCTTTCCATTCATTTACCCCCACCTGGATGGTGTGACCTGGGTGTTCAGCTGGCGTTTTTTACTGTAACAACAAGGAGACTTTGCTCTTCATTTAAACCAAATCATATTTCATATTTTACGCTCGAGGGTTTTTACGAGTTCCTTTTTACACTCTTAAAAACAGTTTTTAAGTCGTTTGAAATGAGAGATTTTTTTCTTTTCCTGGCAGCTTTTAACATTATTGCAATTTGTGTCTGGGGGCTGCTGGCAGGACGTTGTAAATCCAGGGGTTTGCAACGGGACAGGCTGGGCTTTTTTTTGTTTTTGGATTTGAAACTGGACGGGATGAGGATCTCTGAGCTGCTGTATATAGTTTTAAATAGTTTGTTGCACTTTTTTAAGTTGCACTTATGGGGGGTTGATAGAGGTTTTTAATCACACAAAGTCACAGGACTTACCTTTTCTTTTGTAACAAGCTAAAAAAGGGCTGTGTTTTGGTGGACGATGAAGGTTCCTGGGAGCCCTTTCTCTTAGAGGGGACAAGTAATTTTCCTTTCCTTCCCGAGATGTTTGGAGTATCAGTGCAGTCGACTGAAATGCTGCTGCTGGGATTTGAGACCTTAATTATGCTGATCATTATTATTTTGTTACTTTCCCCTCTATTGGAAGCTGTGTGCCAAAGAACCAGTGTCATAATTTCTCCCTCTTTACTATGATTTTTTTTTTTCTTTCCTGCTGAGCTGATGTTGCATTGTTGCATATCCCAGCTGCTCTTTGTGGGGTTTTGTGAAGCTGTGTGTGAAGTCTCTACCTCATTGTAGTATATGCAGGCAAGACTGCACTCTCCTACAGACGTGTGGAGTAAGCTGTGGTGTAGTTTTTGGCACATAATAAACACGTTGCAGCAAAAAAAAACTTTCTTGTGCCTTGTGTGCTTCATAGGAGGTATCTACAGCTCAGAGGGCTCAGAGTGTGGTGTCACTTCCTGGAGGTGTAGGAGAAGGTATGGATGTGGTTTGAGGGGCAGGGATGAATGGAGCTATGAGCTCTATCTGCTGGGTGATTTATTTTCAGCTCCCACTTACCCGTGGGCCCTAGGTTCCAGCTGGAGCTCCCCTAATTGCAACAAGAAGTTAATGAGGCTACTCAGAGGAGCCTTTGCCCTGTGTTCTCCCACTGTGGCAGCGGAGATGCTGCTCCTGCAGGGCACTGAGGGCAGAGGGACCCCAGGACTCCTCTCTGTGGGGCTGGGGAGGGCTGAGTGGGACTCACGCTGCCACAGTGGACACCTTGTGTGCCCCATGTCCCTGGAGCAGGGAAGGCTTTGGGCTTCTTCCACGCCCCACAGCGGTAACTTTGCAGCAGCCTCCTTATGCTCGCCCCTCCGCCTTTGCGGCTGGGCGCTGCTTGAGTTTGTGGGCGCTCGGCGTCTGTCCTCACTCCTCAGAGCCCAGTGTGGGAGGGGCTGGTGTCATTGGCACCGCCGGTCGCAGATCCCCTTCCCGGGCCGCTCCATCCCGTTCCGGGGCGCGGCCTGCCCCCTCAGGCTGCGGCCGCCGCCCCGCCCGCCTTCCCCTGCGCCGCAGCCCTCCGAGCCGCCAGGGGGAGCGGTGGCCGCCGCTGGCTTCCGGCGCCTCCCGCCATCTTCCGCTCTCTTTCCGCGGCTGNTGGGCTCGGCGGAACCTGACCGGCGGCCCTGCCGCCCACCCCGCGTAGGGGC
Organism: Polioptila caerulea; assembly: GCA_013397295.1. NCBI lineage: Eukaryota > Metazoa > Chordata > Aves > Passeriformes > Certhiidae > Polioptila > Polioptila caerulea. Next base: position 235,583 of record VYXF01003064.1, on the reverse strand, counting down.
GCGTTCGGACGAAGACGGTGAAGAAAGCGGCGCGGGTGATCATCGAGAAGTACTACACGCGCCTAGGGAATGACTTCCACACCAACAAGCGCGTGTGCGAGGAGATCGCCATCATCCCCAGCAAGAAGCTGCGCAATAAGATTGCGGGGTGAGGGACTGCGGGCCCCGAGAGGGCTTTGGGCACGGGAGGGTCCCGGATGGGTTTTAGACACCGGAGGGTCGCGGGGGATTCGGGCATCGCGGGGGCCCGGATGGGCTTTGGCCATCGGAAGGTCCTGGGGGATTCGGTCACGGCGTGTAGGTTCCTGCCGGGCCCTGCATTCGAAAGTGATTACGGTCCCGCCTGTGGCCGGGTCATTGATAGTGCAGGGAGAGGAATGCGAGAGTTTTCCCGTGTTTGGGGGGGTCTGTGTCTCCCCCAGACCCTGTTGCTGTCGGACACTTTGACGTCCCCTGGGGGTGGTGGGGCGATGCCAGAGTCAGTGGTGGTACACCGCCGGGGTAGATGGTGGCAGCTGTCATCCTGCTGTGGTTCCCGGATTTGGGGTGTGGGGAAGGGTGACATGAACCCTGGGAAAGCCCAGGACACCCCTGTGTCCCCGCAGGTATGTCACCCACCTGATGAAGCGAATCCAGAGGGGCCCTGTCCGCGGCATCTCCATCAAACTGCAGGAGGAAGAGAGGGAGAGGAGGGACAACTATGTCCCAGAGGTGAGGCTCCAGCTTCCCCATCACTCCGTCCCACCTCACTGTATCTCCATAAACCGTCCCAAGTTTCTTTAAATCAAACCCTCAGCCAGGAGGAGCTGAGAAGGGTTTGGATCAACGGGGCCGAGGTGGATCCCTCCAAAACTGCTACCTGGGACAGGAAGGGCAGCTAGCTTCTCATGGTTTGGTTTTCCTAACTTAAAATTCAGGAAAAAAAAAAATTTGATGAGAAGCAGGAAGACATTTCAGAGTGGCTGAAAACCTGTCCACCTGGGGGAGGTGGTCTTAAAAGGGTTTCCCTTGTTCCAGGAATATGATCCCTTTGCTCCTAAATCTTGTAGCCTTCAGGCACAGCATACCTTGCCCTTCCCCAGATCTTCCCAGTCAGCTCTCGGCAGAGCTGCTGGTTTCTGTGCTGGTACCAGAGAGGGGTTACAGGGAAGGGACTCCAAGCAGGCAAGGAGTGTCCGTGCTGCAACTGTTGGTGCAATGTCAGCACACAAACCTGTACTGGTTTCTTAGAAAAATCCTGGTGTTATGTAGCTTGTGGGGAAGGAAACCTGTAGAGGTAGAGTTTAAGGGTCTGGAGGAAGTTTTGTTGGGATTAAAGAGCAGGAGAGTACAGGTCCTGGAGGTAGGACAGCCTTTGTTGTCACCACAGTGGGCTTGTGTCACAAGGCAGCTGTGTCACTGATGACTGCCAGGACTGGTGCAGTTGAGGGTCCAACTCAAGGCCAGCTCCTCAGCAGCCTTGGCATGGAGCAGTTTGAGCCTCAGTTTCCAAAGATTTACCTTAAAACGGGCTTTCCCTTTACTGCCAGTGGCCTCTTGTAGTGTTTGGTCAGGAGTAGTGTAGTGTTAACGTCAGGATGCTGCTGGTTCTGCTGCTGGAACTGTTCCCACAGCAGTGAGATGAGAGCAGAGTGGCTGTGGGGACACCCAGGTAGTTACGGAGCTTATCAATCAACCTTTTCTCTCCTCTGTCCCCAGGTCTCTGCCCTCGATCAGGAGATCATTGAAGTGGACCCAGACACCAAGGAAATGCTGAAGCTCCTGGTTAGTGGCCACAACTGTTCCCTGCCCATATCCCTGGCACAGCTCTGCTGCCCTGAGGGCATCCCTCTGCCCTGGGTCCTGTGGGAGGATTCATTCATGTATGGCTTTGGAAAGAGCAGAGGCATGGGGGCTTTGCCACCAGCAGGGTGGGGGTGTTCTTGCCCTCATTCTGATAATTCTCTCACCAAGGAGTCAATCTCCAGAGCAGGGTGCTCTCCCCTTCTTAGGAGACCTGTGCCACCCTTTGTGCTGCCACAGCACCTTCCCACTTCCCACACCTTCCCAGAGGAACTTGGCCTCCACTGTCAATGGGCAGAATGCTGTGGCTGATCCCATTGTTCCCATGCTGTTTTCCAGGATTTTGGCAGCCTGTCCAACCTGCAGGTGACACAGCCCACAGTGGGAATGAACTTCAAGACGCCCCGAGGAGCGCTCTGAGTCTGTCTCTGTGTGTCGCTTTTCCAATAAACGTGAGGAAACCATCTCAGCCTGCCTGGTCTTTAGACACCCAGGGGATAAGAGAGGGTGGGTCCTCGGGGAGCATGCAGAGGGCTCTGCACCTTCACGTGTACCAGCATCTTTTTGGCATCTTTCCTGGCAGTTTGGGGTGTAAGGTGCAAAGCTGTTACTTAAGAGGCTCTCCAGCTGTGGGGAGCCAGCTGGGGCACTGGGAGGGAACAATCATGGTGGCTCCTTGGAGCTTGTGGGATCCTGTCCTAGGTTTGCCTGTGCTTCCTCCGAGTGGACAGCCCAGGGATCAGGCTGTGCTACAATAAAAGTTGCTGTCCTCGGCCCTACTGATCACTTTTACTGATCACTTTTCAGCTTAAGTGAAAGGGAAGAGTCTTTAAATTCCTTGATTAAACGAAAGTAGGGAGACCTTGGTGTGTTGCTCCAAAGAAAACTTGCTTAAACTAGTTAAACAAAACTTAAACCATCACCCTGCCCCAGAATAAAAAGAAAATATTTGTGTTTTGGGAAGGAATGTGTGTTTTTATGTTTGCTGTGAAATACAGTTTAAGTAGTTACTGAAAGAAGTAAATACTGCAATAACTGTACCCAGTACTTAAATAACACATTGAATGCTCTGAACTGCAGTTGGGTAATTTATAAATCATCTGGCAGCTCTTACATTTAAGTTTTTGCTGCTCCAGCCACTGGTTCCTTACAATTTCCTCTTCATTTTGGTCTTCTCGCAGGAAATGCTAAATTTGCTTTGAGCCCAGTACACTGCATAGCCTGAGGTACCAGGGATAAAGTCATGGAGTTCCCCCTCATATTTCTTCATGTCCCGTGCAGAGGCATAGCCTGTGGAGGGAAAATGGCTCACTGAGTCCCTGCTCCATCCACCCCATCTGCAGCCCTTTCCAGGTGTATTTACCTGTCACCATGTTATTTATGGGGTATTCCTGGAGGGCACGATATGGAAACTCTCCCTGGGCAGGTGCTTCAGAGTCTGTTTCTTCACTGCTGTATCAGGTGGGAAAACACCTGTCAGTTCCTATGTGTTGGGATTGCTTTAAATCGGGGGTGCATCCAAATCCCACCACCCAAGGTAGGAAAATACCTTTCAGCCAGGTCTAGTGCTTCCTCCTCTGGTTGTTCCTCACAGCTGTTTCCTGCTGCTTTTGGTTCCTCTGTTGGTTTTGTGTTGGGCTGTGAATATCAGCACAAGGATGAGTTGCAGTTGTGCCCTGGGTCACCTCCAGAGCACCTGGGACACACTCTGCACAAATTTTTTTGGCTCATGGTTTCAAGCATAATTCAGAGCTGAATTTTTAATCTAAGGGCATCCCTGCTTCAGGTGCTGGGAAGTTGCTTTGAGAGGAGAGTGGGCAGTGACAGGGGGAAGGAAAACACCACACCAGAAGGCTGAGCTTAGCCTGTGGCAATTGGAATCCCTGGAACAGCACGCTGCTGGGAGACTAGATTTGTCTGGGCAAGGGAGACAATCCTTCCAGTGCTGTCCCCCTTGAGATGTCATGCTGGGAGGGACACACAGCACAGCAGGCACAAGGAATCAGAATCAATTAGGTTGGAAAAGACCATCAAGTCCAATCAGTGACCAATCACCACCTTCCCAACCAGACCACAGCACTGAGTGCCACGTCCTGTAATTCCAGGCAGCCCATTCCAACGCCCAATCACCCCTTCTGGGAAGAAATTCTTTCTGATGTGCAACCTAAACCTCTCCTGGCACATCCTGAGGCCATTTCCTCTTGTTCTGTCTCTCATTCCCTGGGAGTAGAGCCTGACCCCCACCCAGCTCCTACCCCCCTGTCAGTTGTGCAGAGCCAGAAGGTCTCCCCTGAGCCTCCTTTTCTCCAGGCTGAGCCCTCCCAGCTCCCTCAGCTGCTCCTGCTGCTCCAGACCTTTCCCCAGCTCTGTTCCCTTCTCTGGACCTTTTCCAGCACCAAAATGTCCTTCCTGAATTTACTTGAGGGGTCCAGAACTGGACACAGTACTCAACTTGAGGCCTCAGCAGTGCCCAGTAGAGGGGAAAAATCACTTCCTGGTCCTGCTGGACTCGCTACTCCTGACACAGACCAGGTGCCATTGGCGTTCTTGGCCACCAGGACTCATGTTCAGCTGCTGTTGATGAGCATTCCCAGGACCTTTCTTGCTCATCTCTGTAGCTCTGCGGGGGTTTTTGTGGCCAAAGTGCAGGACCCAGACTTTGGCCTTGTTGACCCTCAAACGACCTTGGCCCTTTGCTCCAGCTTGTCCAGGTCCCTCAGCAGAGCCTTCCTAGCCTGCAGTAGAACAACATTCCCACTCAACTTGGTGTCATCTGTGTATCTGCTAATGGTGGGCTCAATCTCCTCATTCACATCATCAGTAAATATATTGAATGGGACTTGGCCCAACACTGATCCCTGGGGGACCGGACACCAATTATCCAAACTGTGGGCTGCAGTTTTCCAGGAGATGCCATGGGAAATGGTGTCNATCATCAGTAAATATATTGAATGGGACTTGGCCCAACACTGATCCCTGGGGGACACCACCGGTGACCGGACACCAATTATCCAAACTGTGGGCTGCAGTTTTCCAGGAGATGCCATGGGAAATGGTGTCAAAGGCTTTGTCCAGGTGGGCACATCCACCTCCTTTCCCAACCCATCCAGGAGGGTGGGTTCCCTCATCGTGAAAGGAAATCAGGTTGGTCAGGTAGGACCTGCCCCTCCTAAAGGGATGCGTCTGATCCCTTGGTTTTCCTGTATGTGCCATGTGATGGCACTCAAGGTGATCTGCTCCATAACCTCCCCTGCCACAGGTCACACTGAAAGGCCTGTGTTTCCCCTGATCCTCCTTCCAACCCTTGTGGATGGGTGTCACACTGATACCCCATCATCTGGGACCTCCCCAGGTCCAGTGAGCCAGGACTAATGATAAATGATGAAGAGTGGCTTGGCATGCTCTTCCTCCAGCTCCCTCATCACCCTGGGATGGATCCCATCCAGGCCCATGGACTTGTGAGCATCAAAGTGGCACAGCAGGTCACTGATTGCCTCCTCCTGGATTTCTGGGGGTCCATTCTGCTCTCCGTCCCTGTCTACCAGCTCAGGGGGCTGTTTGTCCTGATACAGCCGGTCTTAGTGTTGAAGACTGAGGCAAAGAAGGTGTTAAGTACCTCAGCCTTTTCCTAATCTTTGGCGGTAGACACTCCAATAAAGAATGGAGGTTTTCCTCGGCCCTCCTTTTGTTAGTAAAGTGTTTATAAAAGTATTACCCTTTACAGAGGTGGCCAGATTAAATTCTAACAGAGCTTTCACCTCTCTAATTTTCTTCTTTCTGCATGACCCAAGGACACCCTTAGATGCTTCCTGAGTTACCTGAGTTTTCCCAATGGGGATACATGCTCTTTTTTTCCCCAAATTCCTGTGAAAGCTCCCTGCTCAGTGCAAGCTCATCCTCCAGCATGTACATGTGCAGTACAAATTTTTCATTTTACCTGTTCTTCGGGGGCATCTTCCTTCTCCCAAACAAACCGGCCAATTTTCCTTCTGATTTCTGCCAAGAACAACAAAACTAGTGACTGTGAGAGCATCAAAGAACAGGACTTTGACAGCTGCTGCCAGTGTGATGCCTTGCAGATGCCTCGGGACCAGCCCAAATGCAAGGTCCTGCCCCTGGGCCAAGGCAATCCCAAGCCNCCCCTTGAGATGTCATGCTGGGAGGGACACACAGCACAGCAGGCACAAGGAATCAGAATCAATTAGGTTGGAAAAGACCATCAAGTCCAATCAGTGACCAATCACCACCTTCCCAACCAGACCACAGCACTGAGTGCCACGTCCTGTAATTCCAGGCAGCCCATTCCAACGCCCAATCACCCCTTCTGGGAAGAAATTCTTTCTGATGTGCAACCTAAACCTCTCCTGGCACATCCTGAGGCCATTTCCTCTTGTTCTGTCTCTCATTCCCTGGGAGTAGAGCCTGACCCCCACCCAGCTCCTACCCCCCTGTCTGTTGTGCAGAGCCAGAAGGTCTCCCCTGAGCCTCCTTTTCTCCAGGCTGAGCCCTCCCAGCTCCCTCAGCTGCTCCTGCTGCTCCAGACCTTTCCCCAGCTCTGTTCCCTTCTCTGGACCTTTTCCAGCACCAAAATGTCCTTCCTGAATTTACTTGAGGGGTCCAGAACTGGACACAGTACTCAACTTGAGGCCTCAGCAGTGCCCAGTAGAGGGGAAAAATCACTTCCTGGTCCTGCTGGACTCGCTACTCCTGACACAGACCAGGTGCCATTGGCGTTCTTGGCCACCAGGACTCATGTTCAGCTGCTGTTGATGAGCATTCCCAGGACCTTTCTTGCTCATCTCTGTAGCTCTGCGGGGGTTTTTGTGGCCAAAGTGCAGGACCCAGACTTTGGCCTTGTTGACCCTCAAACGACCTTGGCCCTTTGCTCCAGCTTGTCCAGGTCCCTCAGCAGAGCCTTCCTAGCCTGCAGTAGAACAACATTCCCACTCAACTTGGTGTCATCTGTGTATCTGCTAATGGTGGGCTCAATCTCCTCATTCACATCATCAGTAAATATATTGAATGGGACTTGGCCCAACACTGATCCCTGGGGGACACCACCGGTGACCGGACACCAATTATCCAAACTGTGGGCTGCAGTTTTCCAGGAGATGCCATGGGAAATGGTGTCAAAGGCTTTGTCCAGGTGGGCACATCCACCTCCTTTCCCAACCCATCCAGGAGGGTGGGTTCCCTCATCTGGTCAGGTAGGACCTGCCCCTCCTAAAGGGATGCGTCTGATCCCTTGGTTTTCCTGTATGTGCCATGTGATGGCACTCAAGGTGATCTGCTCCATAACCTCCCCTGCCACAGGTCACACTGAAAGGCCTGTGTTTCCCCTGATCCTCCTTCCAACCCTTGTGGATGGGTGTCACACTGGTACCCCATCATCTGGGACCTCCCCAGGTCCAGTGAGCCAGGACTAATGATAAATGATGTAGAGTGGCTTGGCATGCTCTTCCTCCAGCTCCCTCATCACCCTGGGATGGATCCCATCCAGGCCCGTGGACTTGTGAGCATCAAAGTGGCACAGCAGGTCACTGACTGCCTCCTCCTGGATTTCTGGGGGTCCATTCTGCTCTCCATCCCTGTCTACCAGCTCAGGGGGCTGTTTGTCCTGATACAGCCGGTCTTAGTGTTGAAGACTGAGGCAAAGAAGGTGTTAAGTACCTCAGCCTTTTCCTAATCTTTGGCGGTAGACACTCCAATAAAGAATGGAGGTTTTCCTCGGCCCTCCTTTTGTTAGTAAAGTGTTTATAAAAGTATTACCCTTTACAGAGGTGGCCAGATTAAATTCTAACAGAGCTTTCACCTCTCTAATTTTCTTCTTTCTGCATGACCCAAGGACACCCTTAGATGCTTCCTGAGTTACCTGAGTTTTCCCAATGGGGATACATGCTCTTTTTTTCCCCAAATTCCTGTGAAAGCTCCCTGCTCAGTGCAAGCTCATCCTCCAGCATGTACATGTGCAGTACAAATTTTTCATTTTACCTGTTCTTCGGGGGCATCTTCCTTCTCCCAAATAAACCGGCCAATTTTCCTTCTGATTTCTGCCAAGAACAACAAAACTAGTGACTGTGAGAGCATCAAAGAACAGGACTTTGACAGCTGCTGCCAGTGTGATGCCTTGCAGATGCCTCGGGACCAGCCCAAATGCAAGGTCCTGCCCCTGGGCCAAGGCAATCCCAAGCCTTGGGAAGTGCCACGAAATCAGCGTGGGCAAGAATGGATTGGAAGCAGCCCTGAGGAGAAGGACCTGAGAGTCTTGGTGGATGAGAGGCTCATGGATATGACCCAGCCACATGTCCTGGGCTTGCCCCACAGTGTGGGCAGCAGGTGAGGGGAGGATTCTGCCCCTCTGGCCCAATCAGGAGCACCAGTGCCCTTCCAGCTCTGGTGTCCCTGACAGCAGAAGGACATGGAGTTGCTGGAGAGAGTCCAGAGAAGGCCATAGAGATGCTCCAAGGACTGGAGCTCCTCTGCTCTGCAGCCAGACTGGGAGAGCTGAGGATGCTCACCAGGGAGACCTCAGTGCCCCTTCCAGCGCCTAAAGGGGCTACAGGGGCTGGAGAGGGATTTGGGACAAGTGTCTGGAGTGACAGGACTAGGGGGTAAGACTTCAAACTGACAGAGGACAGGATTGGATAGGATACTGGGAAGAAATTATTCCCTATGAGGGTAGTGAGGGCCTGGCACAGGTTGCCCAGAGAAGCTGTGGCTGTCCCATGCCTGGGAATGTTCAAGGTCAAGCCATTCTATGACAATAGATGGATCATACTCTGCCCTCTGGGAGGAAGAGCCACTCCCAAGCAGCAGGGAAAGTCCCTCCCTGCAGGCAAGCAACTGTCAGCTCTAGTTTGCACCAAGGCTGCAGTCGGGGGATTTCCCTGGGAAAATATCTCCAGATTATTTTTTTGCCTGACCTTCTTGCAGGCAGGCAGGGGGCAGGACGAAATGGCCCAGAACGACGGGGGGCTTCTGTCCGGTGCCAGTGCCCGCACACACTGAGAGGTAACAGGAGTGAAAGACCGTGGCTCTGCCCTCCAAGTAACTGAAGCTCTCGTGTATGCTGGAAGAGAGAAAGAGAGCTGGTTTCCAAAGGAGAAGCTGGAAGCAAACCAAAACCAAAACATTTAGAGAGGTGTTGTCATTAAACCTGCTCTGATATTTTTGCAAAAAGCACCTAATTTTCTGTGATTTTCTAACTGTGAGACACTACCAGTCACATGCCATTACAGTCCCGGCTGCCAGCACCTCCCAGGGGCAGCCTGGAGGAGGGATAAGGGTAAACCTGTTTTTAGGTATTACACGGTCCCACTCTACTCTTGACGTGAAGCTACTTCGGGGAGGGCAAAGCCAGGATTTTTCTATAATTATCCTTCACCGCACTTCACCGGTTCTTGCTCACACAGCTGAGCAAGGAAGCGGAAGTGGAGAGTGCTCCAGCCCTCACTGTCCTCCTTAGAGGGGAATTAAATCGTGTTTGCTGGGTTTAAGGATGTATAACGATTACATTTTTTCACAAGAAACTATCCAACTATATACGTTGAATATATATACATAAAAAATTATCCAGAATTCCCCTGGGGGAACAGGCTGGTCAGGCAGCATGCTGTCGCAGAAGAGAAGAATAACAATTCTGTGTTTTTTTGGAATTCCCCTCGCTTAGCTGGAGCAGGTGGCTGAAAGATTCCAAAATTGGAAGCCAGTTTTGAGCACTGGTGTGTTAAAGAGACACTACTTAGTTCAACCTAGCAAAGCCTAAAAGAAATATTGCAGCTTCCTTTCCCATAAATATGTTTACATGACTAATTAATGAATAAATACAAATATTCACTGATCTTGAGGAAGTGAGAAAGATCCGGAAGATTTTCCTTATATTTGTAAAAATGTTCCATAGCTCTCTATTTTTTTCTATTCAGCATTTCAGCCCTTTTCCATCCATTCCTACCCTAGTGCTTCCTTTTAGCATTAATTCACACTGGTTTTTTAGCATCAGTTTCCTTCTTTGGGAATTGTATCACCTCTGTTTTAGATGCTGATTTTCCAGCAGATAATTTACAGACAGCAAGAAAACAGCACAATTAATTTAATTTCTATCACAATTAAGCCCCTTTTAACACGTGGATGGTTTTTTTCTCTATTCTGTCTATCTACAGCTTAGCGTGCCACAGCTTAGCGTGCCTGTGAGTTTTCCTGACCCCGCTGGGCAATAAGGTCCTGGCAGATCCACGCCACGACTTTAAAAACACCCCCTTAATTTTTACAGGATGCCAGCATCCGTGAAATACTTTCCACTAAATACATTAAAGCCTCCTTTGCCCACCTGCGGGTGTCAGGGTGGGCGGCATCGCTGCTGAAGAGGTAGTCAGCGTCCAGCCAGTGGGTGACCGTCCCGCCACCGTCTGCTGCAGGGGACAGGGAGTGAGATGAGGGTGGACATAAAGGGGGTTCCCACCTCGGGGTGACCTGGCTTGGGGACAGCTGGTTGTGGGGCCGCAGAGATGAGCCCTGAAATGGACGCTGTGCTAGCTCCCCATGCCTGTGGGACTCCCATTGCTCAGACCTGAGGGTTGTTCAGGACTTTTCCTCAGCGTGAGGGCACCGTGGACTCGCCAAACTCATGTTCTGCCCTGTTGTATGGGCCTCAGACCCGTGAAGGGGTGACAGGGCTGTGCCCCCACTGCTGTGCCCTGCCGAGGAACTGTGGGGCTGTGCTCCCCTCCTAATTCCCCCTGAGTGGCGACAGGGCTGTGCCCCCTCCCAATTCCCCCGCGGATTCCTGCCAGCTCGGTGCCCCGGGGCCCCCCTGGGCTTCGCCGTCGTCTGACCCCTCACCCCAGAGCTCCCGCGAGCCCGGGCTGACGCTCTGCGAGAACCAAGCACGGTGTCCGCGGAACATCGCGGCGGGAAGCGCCCTGAAGGGGAACGATGGCGGGAATGGCCGTGAGGGGCTGGGGGGCAGGCGGGAACCGCGCTGGGGGGCTCAGGGGGAGGTGGGAACCGCCCTCAGGGAAAACGACGGCAGGAACGTCCATGAAGGGCTTAGGGGGAGGCGGGAACCCCCCTGAGGGAAACGATGGCGGGAACGTCCCTGAGAGGTTGGGAAGAGGCAGGAACCGCCCAGAGGGGCTGGGGGAAGGCGGGAACCGCCGTGAGGGGAGGCGACGGTGGAACGGCCGTGAGGGGCTCAGGGGGAAGCGATAACTGCCCTGAAGGGAAGCGGTCGTAGGAACAACCGTCGGGAGGAAGAACGGCTGGAGCTGGGTCGGGGAGCTTTAAGCTGGGTATTAGGGAAAGGTTCTTCCCCCACAGTGTGGCTCCCCAGGGCGGCCCTATGCCTGACAGAGCTCAAAGGGCAGTTGGACAGCACTCTGAGGCACAGGGTGAGGTTTTAGGGTGTCCTGTGCAGAGCTAGGAGTTGAACTCGATCTTTGTTCTCCTAGAAGTTTTTCTCAAAAAAAAAAAACAAAAAAACCCAAAAAAACCAACCCTTGCATTTTGCTGACTCTGGAAACAGCTTGCAGAAAAATTGCTTGTATTTCATAAAGCACAAATGAGGCTTGTATCATGCTTCAAGCTTCCCAAGATATCCCTCAGGATACCCCATCCCCTGGGAACTGTCGCCAGCAGCAGCGTAGCAACATCCCAAGTACCTCAGAACCCCAAGGATGCTGGATAAAACAGAGAAGGTATTTCTGGACATGGTCCTGAAATTCAGCTGTTAAAAAAATCAGCCTCTGATTTTCTTTTCTGTAGGCTTGTGTTGTTCTCCCACAGACAGGGGATTTTGGAGTAAACCGTCTAAATATTTCTGAAGTAAGAACAGAAAAACCCCACAGATAAGATCAGGGCAGACCTTCCCGGTGTGGGAAGATGATGTGTCTGCTGGAGACAGGGTCATTTCACATTGTGTCCACAGAATCTTCAGTTTCTGCAGTCAACTCCACTCCTATCACAATTAGGATGAAGCTCTCCTGGTGGGGTGGTTACCCAGCCGTTATTCTGGTGCTCTTGAGGATAGGAAAGGTGGAGCTGAGGTGGTGGGAAGCACTTTGGTGGCCTTTCATCATCCATGGGAGGAGGCCAGGACACGTTCCACAGCTCCTTGTGCTCACGCAGCAGTTTGTGCGCTCCACTGGGAGGGAAGCTGAAACTTTTTCTTCTCTCCCATACCACCTCCTCTCACACAGGGACCACTGCAGGGGCTGCCTGGTCCCCAGAGTGCATCTGGTGCTGCAGGCAGAGCTGGGTGCTGTGTCCTGCTGTCCCGTCCTGAGTGATGAGCACTGTGCACAACCACCCAGCCCTGACAGCCTCACCTGTCCTGCCTTGAACACCCCTCTGATGAACCCAAAGGGATCCCCAAAGGGCCCTGCCCTTCAGCAGCCTCCCAGGTGGATGTTGGAATGGCAACAGCCTGGATTTTCCTAATCCCTAACAAAAAAAAAATTTGCTATAATGAAAATAGTTATGGAACAAGACAATATCCACCAAAAATCTCAAGTGGAAGTTCTATGACAGAATCACAGCAAATCTTAATATACCCAAGCAGAGACCTGAGATGCCCTGAGTCACCAGGAACCCTCGATCCCATACACATGATCCTAGTTAAATCCATTTGGATACAATACTCCTCAAGAAATCATTCTGATTTCTTCATAAAATAAAAATGAGCTGATGGTAGTAGCATTGGTTTTGGGTAGTGTCATCAATCCCCCACAGTACAACAGAGCACTGGCCCCCCCACTGATACATGGGATCAAGTGCAGAGAGAAAACCAGAACTGAAATTCACCAACACACACATCTGCTTCCCCCAGGGTCAGCTTTACACCACACACTCCAAGATGCATCAGCAAAAGCCCTACCCCTTGGAGTGAGCACCATTCCCTGCCATCACTCCTTCTGTGTCCCCAAGGTTTTTTATCCCTTTTTAAACCTTTTGTCTTCCCTTCAGAAACACACNCCACAGTACAACAGAGCACTGGCCCCAGCGGCACTTCTCCATGGGATCAAGTGCAGAGAGAAAACCAGAACTGAAATTCACCAACACACACATCTGCTTCCCCCAGGGTCAGCTTTACACCACACACTCCAAGATGCATCAGCAAAAGCCCTACCCCTTGGAGTGAGCACCATTCCCTGCCATCACTCCTTCTGTGTCCCCAAGGTTTTTTATCCCTTTTTAAACCTTTTGTCTTCCCTTCAGAAACACACAGGAGCCTACAGCCAGGCAGATACCACATCAGCAAAAAAAAGAAATCTCTTTTAATTGACAGAAAAGAGCTCTCACATCTTCCCAGTGGGATAAAAAAAGCACAGCTGACCATCATGCTACCAAGGCTACCCACAACCCAGTGGCCATCAGAGCCTGTGAAATCAGCTTGGGCTGTCAAATGATTCGGAAGACACATTTTAAGGACTAGCAGTTTCTTGATGCTGTAGCTAAGCAATATTTTTAACAAGGTTTATTAGCAAATTTCTAAAAGAAAGCTGATCAGTCTTGTGGATACGATGAAGAACGGACAGAAGCGTGAGAAGATTTTGACTCTCAAGAATCTCTCAGACCTGCATGGAGAGAGTAGATTGACATCAGTCCTTCTAGCGACACCTTCAATGGTAATGATTTTAGGACTAAAACCCAGTTTTCTCAGAGCAGTCTGACTGCAGCATCCCTGCAGAACCACCTTCCAGTGAGATTCAGGTAAAAATCCTGCAGAAACTGCTTTTCTGTCCTCTCCTTGGTGTAGTTCAGAGTCAAGAGGATCCTTGTTCTCCATCCCAGGGAGTGTGTCCCACTCTCAACTCTTTCCATGCCAGCTCAGTAAATCCTTGTCCCCATAGTGAAGTCACCCACACCCCACCTCCAGTCAGACTCAGCATCCCTCACCAATGTCCCACCAACCAAAGCCATGGTGCTATGTGGTTACAGCACATTCCAAACCCTGTCTTGGGGCCAGGTTCACACCCCCACTGCCCAAAGGTGAGTGACAAACCAGAGGAGTGACTGTATACAACTTTATGGAGCTCTGCAGAAACTGGGGCATTTCATGTAAGGGTTCCGTCAAGGTTTGTCCCAGGCATAGCTAATCATTATCCAGCCTCTAAGGGCACATAATTATGCTGTTTCAACCAGGCCACATAATCAGTTTCTTTTCCCTATCAAGTGTTAAACTAGAATTTCCCAGTTGCTAAATCTAGATCAGTTACAAGCAGATAGTTTGAAGAACTTGGAGCCCTCAGACTGACTAGTGAATAAACCCGAAAGTGTTTCTGGTTTGTGCATGAATCCCACAGGCACTGCCTTGCCACAGGGCTAACCAGGCTGCCACCCACACTGAGGCACAGGGATCTTGGGTACAGTGACTTCCTCTGAAGGGAGGAAGCTCCTTCCCTGAAGGGAGACAGTTTTTCAGGTACAGTGACTTCCTGCTCCTCTCCTGAGAGGAGACAGCACTTCGAGGCCCGAGGGAGCTTTAGGGGACCTGCAACAACTCTCTGCGGTATCTAGCTGGCATGGCAACAACACGCAGAGAAGATTTTCTTCAAAGTTCTCCTTTTTTTGGAGCAAAGGACTCTTGTAGGCACGGGATGGCCAAAACCAGACCAAAACAGAAAGGGTGTGGGAAGAGTTTGAGTCCCAAATTAGTGCTAATATGATCTACTTTTTGGGTGTGGTTGCTTCCGTTACTCAGCTTTTCAAACCCTCCCCCCCTATAGAAATGGGTCTGTGTTTCCCTTACCAGCATGGCACACAGCATTGGAATAACTCACCATGGATTATCCCAGACACAGCTCAGAAGTCTGGTTCTGTAGGAAAGAAACGCAAAGTGTTAGACTCAGGGGCAAATGGCATCCCCTCTCCCCTGTCCCCACGAGGTGGCCCCTGGAAACAGCCCCAGTGTAACCAGAGAGTTGCCTTCAGCTGTAGCTCAGGCTAGGTCATCACCATCAGCCCCAGCCGCTGAATCCTCCTTTATATTCACAGAGCATAAAGCAAAAATTCACTGCATGACCCATTGCCTTCTAGTTAAATTCACTAGGGCAGAGATGGGATGCCACAGCAACACCCAATCCCCATGGATTAACACCAACATGTGTCCTCCCCGAATCCTTCACAGGTACATGTAACAGCCTTTTCAGCTAAAACCAAGTTAATTTTCTATCTCTAACACAAGACCTTCAAACCCCACTCCGTTACAACACCCTGCTTCCCAGGAAAAGGAACAGAGACAGCATGGATATAAAGCAAGGAGCTCCAGCATGCAGGAGGAAAAGCACAGCATACCCCATCGGTAAGCGTGTGGCTCCGCCATGGTGGAATGAGTCACCCTGCAAGTGAAAATGTCACCCCTTGTGGGGGTGAAGGGCGCATAGACCAGGCGCTGGAACTGCCACTTCTCGTTGAAGGACAAGTCCCCGTACGTGACGTCAGGAAGGGGCTCCCCGTTCTTCAGGAGCTCGATGTCAATCTTGGGTGGGTGAAAGCCAGTGACGAAGCAGTGCAGGATGTTCTCCTTTCCCTCCTCGGCGCGGGAACGGGCGTAGACTTCGACCTTCGGCGCCTCTGGAGAGAGGAGCGAGGGCGTGTGAGAAGCGGGGCTGCGGTGGGCGTCGCCTCGATGCCAACCCTCGCTCGCCCACCCACCCGGGCACAGTGACCCGGACCCACCGGGACCCTGCAGCCCCTCAGGACCCTTCGCGCCGCCCCAGGCACTCACCACTGGCAGCCGCCAGGCCGACCAGCGCCAGCAGCGCCAGCACAACGAGCGCCAGAGGACCCCGCGCCATCGCTGCTCCTCGCTGTCCCGCTCTTTCCCGGAATGTCCCAACCCCGCCCAACGCCGCCTTTTATATCCTCCGAATCCACGGCCAATCGTGGCGCGGAGTGGCCGCCGAGTCATCAGTCTCCGGGCAGAGCGGGAGCTCCGGGGTTGTGCGAGCCAGCGTCGTGCTTTCGCTTTCAGTTCCGCGCTGGGGGCTGGGAGAGACCCGGGCAGAGACCCCGAGGCGTCGGGAACAGCGGCTCGACATGAGCCCAGGAGAGAGATGGCACCTGGTTTGGACCAGCCCCGGTGTGGCCGCAGGCCCAGGACAGCGCCCGTCCCCTGTGCTGTGCACCGTTAAGGCCACACCCCAAATCCTGGGGTCAGTTCTGCACCCTTCGCGACAAGAAGGACATTAAGGGGCTGGACCGTGTCCAGGGAAGGGAACAGAGCTCGGGGAAGGGGCTTAAGCAGCCGGAGCAGCTGAGGGAGCTGGAGGGGCTCAGCCTGGAGAAAAAGAGGCTCGGGAGGACCTTATTTCTCTACAATTCCCTGACAGGAGGGGGCAGCCAGGTGGGGTTGTACTCTGCTCCCAGGGAACAAAGGAGAGGACAAGAGGAAACAGCTTCAAATAGCACCAGGAAAGGTTTAGATTGGATCTTAGAGAAAAGTTCCCTGAAAGGGCTGTCCAGCCTTGCCACAGGCTGCCAGGGCAGTGGTGGAGTCCTCATCCCTGAAGGGATTTAAAAGCCCTGTGGATGTTGCACTTGGGGACATGGGTTAGTGGTGGCCTTGGCAGTGCTGGACGAATGATTTGACTTGATGGTCACAGAGAGCTTTTCCAACCTAAAAGGGGGTAAAAGTCACCTCTTGCAGAAGATTTTGCATCCAGGGCAAAATTACACCTACAGCTTATGGTGGAGCAAGCTGTCCACCTTCCTTTATGAACCTCTTTAAAAACCTGTGTGGAATGTCATATTCCAGCAGCGGCAGGGTAAGAAATTGACTGTTGTTCGAGCAGAGCACAGACTCCCTGACATAAAACACGAGAATTCTAACACCCAATAACCAGGTTTTCTTGGAGTTTCTTTCTTTGGAGTTTCTTCCTCCAGAAGGACTGCGAGCACCAAAGCCCAGTAAGGCTAGGAATGCCACTGAGTGTCCCAGTAATGCTGCTTGAAAAGAAAATAAAGGGAAAAGAAAGTAAAGTCACTGCTAGCGGGGAGAAAACAGCAGCATGGTGTAAGTACCAAAACACTAAGTCCCTTTAGGACCTGCTTTCTTAATGCACCTCTTAATGCAACTCATTAAAACACAAATTAAATTAGCAAAGCATATATGGAGAACATCCCAAAGGCAGCCAGTAAATCAGGAGAGGCCAAGCAAAGGAAAATCTTGAAAACACTTGTTATCAGTTCCCACTGGCCCAGCTCCTGCTGGGTTTGCTGGCTATTCGGTGAGCAGTGCCAGCCACACAGCTGAAAACACTCAATGTTTTTCTCAGTGCGGGATAAACAGATGCAGCTGTGGCCAGTGCCTTATCAAGGATTTCAGGGCCCTTGGCAGAAATAATCCCTGAGTGCTCCATCGGTGGCAGAGTTGTTATTAGGGTCACCACATCAGCTGTCCCACGGGTGAATCTGGCTCTGCCCAAGGGGAGACTCCCCTCGGCTCAGGGAGTGGATGGCAGCACACAGATCCTTACAGAACCTTTGGGATGTGAATCCCTGGCAATGACTGCAACCCACACCACCTGTCAGAATTTCCCGGCAAAGAGGAGCACAACTCTTCCACGTGATGCTTATAAAAAGCCACAAAGATTTAGTTAGAGTAGCCAAGTCTTCCAGTCTAGGGACATTTCTGCTCCTATTAGCAGAACTTCGGGAGAATTATTTGGGAGTGGGTGACATGACCAAGGTGCTCCTGGGATTCAGGGGGATAAGGGTTGACACCTGTGCCCGGTGTTATCTACCAGAATATTCAATCCCGACAGACCACATCCCACCAGTTTTCCTCAGAAGGGTATCAGCTCTGAGAACACCACGGCAGCCAAGGAGCGACGCGGGCAGCGGGGGAGCTGGGCGGGAGTGCTCCGAGAGCCGCAGGTGGGGTCACTCCGCTGCTTCTCCGCCGCTCCACCCTCGCTCCCCCTCGGCCCAGGGGCTCCTCGTGCGGGGTCGCGGGGGGCGAGCGCGCAGGCGCCGGCCGCCGCTGGGTGCCGCCATGCTGTACGGCAGGCGCATGCCGGGGCGGCGGGGGCGGCCCATAAAAGGGGCGGCGGGGGCAGAGTTGCCCTGGAGAGGGACCTGGACGGACGGAGGGTGGGTGAGCGAGCGAGCAGGCAGGAACAGGAGGCACCGCGGGATGGCGGAGGGCGGCGAGAGTGTTGTGAGTGCCTGCCCTCCTACCCCGCTGCCGCCTCCCGGCGTCCCGCTCCCTCTGCGGGGCTCGTTCTGCGGGGCTGGCGCTCCCCGGAACGGTCGGTCTCGGAGCAGACTCTGCCCTGGAGGTGCTGGTGGGATGCTCTTCCCTGCCGCTCGTGCTGTCGTAGAGGGTGTTCACTCTGAAGCCTAAAGGTGTCTCAGCCCTGCCGCGCTGGTGCCGTTCCGTGCCGGCAATTTGCTGGTGCCGGCAGTTTCTGCGGGCTGAGCCTGCGGGTCCTGTCATCGCTGGCAGTGCCGCTGGCTCCTGCTTTTCCCTTTTCCAGCTGTGAGCCCCGTGGGTTGCCTGCCACCACCAGCAGACTGAGGGGGAGGTTGGGTGCCCTCCCACTTTGGGAGCACGTTATGGTTACCTCTCCCTTAGCGAGGAATCTGCTGCTTCCAAATCCAGATTCTGGAGGATTTTCTGCTGGTGGAAGATGCGCTTCTGCTGGAGGAGATGGCTGAGGAGGATGAGGAGCTCGACCTGTACAACGAGATGACTTTTGGGTTAGGTAAGACCTCAGAGAAGTCCTGGTGTTGGAGAGACCTGCCAGCACTTGGGGGAAGCAGACCCCCTGGTGGGCACTGCCCAGGCATTCACCCACCATGCTGTGCGCTGCTTGCCCCCCCTCCAAGACCGAGACTCCGCAGAGGAGGATGTCCCAAAACTCCTGGTGGTACCGGAGATGAGCCCTGAGGTGGCCAAAGCACTGGTAGAGGCAACTGGAAGAACACCTGAGCAGCTGAAGGAGCTGGCCGAGGAGGAAGGTGGGATAGAGCTGGAGGTGGAGCAGGGTAACTCTCAGTTGGAGGAAGAGGTAGAGGTGCTGGGGACTGAGGAACAGGAGGAAGATCAGGAGTGCTTTGAGGAGCCCAGTGAACTGGGAGACCCAGCAGTGATGAGAGCTGTGCGGAGCAAACCCACGCTGGAGGTGATGTGTGAGCAGACAGGGGGTCCTGCTGCTCCCCCCTCCATCCCCACTCCTGTGGGTCCTGGCCCACGGAGGGCATTAGGGCAGGGAGGCAGGCCTCTAACTCCTCTTTCCTTGCAGAGCCAGGACTCAGCAGTGCTGGACAGCAGGATTGGTACTTGCTGGGGGGAGTTTGGCAAGGAGGATGCGGTAAAAATGTCCCCACCCATCTGGTGATGAGGCGGGGGTGGCTCCTGTGGTGTCCCCTGCTCTCCCCTCCTGTTCACTTGCCTCATACCAACATCTCCCTGTTTTCTAGGTGGTGATGGATCCCACGGCGTGGGACTCCTGCCCTGCCAGTGCCCCTCGCCACCTCATGCTGGAGGTGGGTACCTCCAGCCAGGCCTTCAGAGGGTGGCTAAGGGCTCCCCACTACTCTAGGACAAGGATCACACAGGGAATTTGGGGCACCTGGGGCATCTCCAAACGGCTCTGGAGGCGCACATATGTGTCTTGTGTGGCAAGGCTGAGAGTGCCACCTAAAGCAGAGCCTGGGTTTGAAGGCAAAGTTGTTGAGTTTGGGGGGGCTGAGACCCCCATGCTTGGTGTTCCCATCAGTCCCCAGCTGCTCCACACTACCAGGGTGGGAGCCCAGCTGATCTTGGTTGAGTAATGACCAAAGGTTTTAGTGAACTGACTGTTGTTGAGGGAACTAAACTGTTCCCAGCTGTCCCGTTTCCACCTTTTGCTGCCTCCCCCACAGGATAAAGCCATCCTCCAGGTCCTGGAGAGACCTCCACCATCTACCAACATGGCCCTTGACTTCCTTGGCTCTCCTGTGCAGAGGGCCTATGGGGGATCTCCCCGGCTCAAGTGCCCTGACTTAAGACTGATGTCCCCCAAGCCTTTCACCCAGTGCTTTCTCCAGAAGGTAACAGGTTTGGAGGCTCTCTTGTATTCCTTCTTTCTCTGCCTCCTCTCTTTGGAGGGACAGGCTTGTCTGAGTGACAACTCCTGTCTCCTGCTCCACACCAGGCACCCCTGGGGTCTCCTCGCTCCCCATGCTCTCCTCGACCCTTCCCGCCGCCTTGCAGGCCCCCTCCAGTCTTCACTCCCAATCAGGTAATGTGGTGGCCTTTGAGCCACTGCCATGCCCCCACCGAGGTGGCCCTGGAGTGGCAAGGGATAGGGAGAGTGGCAGTATCTGGGGGCAGCACTTTGCCAGAAGCCAACACAGAGCTGGCTGACCCCTCTGGGATGCTCAGAGGGGAAGGCTCAGACCCTTGATCTCCTCTCTCCCTCTCAGACAGCAGAGTATGTACCTCTGACCCCTTTCCAGCCTGGGTCCCCTACCGTGGGCAGCCCACCGCGGACCCTGGGCATGCACTTCAGGCCCATGTCCTCGTCTTTGGACCCTGCTCTCTTCTTCAGCCCCTCAGCCATGGGCCAGCTGAACTTCAGGTAGCAGGAGCGGGATCTTGGGATGGGACTGGAGGGGCAGCTGGGGGTCATCTCACTCTGGGGTGTCCCAAAACCTCCCTTGACCCCTACCTGGTGTCCTCTGCAGCACACCCAGCCACATGACCCAGCTGCACCCCCAGCACCAGCGCATCCTGATGCAGCAGCAGGGCAGGCAGACGCGGAGGTATGGGGGTCTTTTGGGTGCAGGGGGGGGCTCTGGGTGGTCACAGTGGGCTGAGGTCTTCTCCTGTGCCAGTGTCTCCCCCAAGAAGCTGTGGTCTCGTAAAGTGGACCCTTATGCTGGGCTGATGACTTCCAAGGAGAAGGACTGGGTTGTCAAGGTGCAGATGATGCAGCTGCAGAGTGAAAATATGGATGATGACTACTACTACCAGGTGAGCTCCTGCTGGCAGCACCTGCCCCTTGCTCTCCTCAGGGTGGGGCTTTGGGAGCTGGAGAAACCCTCCAGGACCGGTGGAGGAGACTCTTGGCTTTTCCTGTTGTTACAGACCTACTACCACCGTCTGGAGCGCAAACAGGCGGAGGAGGAGCTGCTGGGCAGGCGCAATAAGCCCCCCAAGCTGGTCACGCCATTCATCCAAAAAGTAGAGACCTATGACTCTGGTGAGGGGCTGGGACAGGTGTTGGGGGCTGGGCGAGGAGTTCTGGGCTGTGGTGTCACCATGTTCCTGCTCTTCTGCAGTGGTGCGCATCGCTGGGTCGCTGGGACAGGTCACAGTGTCCACCTGCTACAGCCCTCGCCGGGCCATTGATGCTGTGCACCATGCCCTCATGGAGGAAGAGGTAGGTGAAGGGAAGCTGGGTTGGTTAGGGCCCTGAATTGCTAGGAGTACTGCTTTAGGAGCTGCCTTGAGCAGTGGGCTGGGGCACACAGTTGGAGGAGGTGCCACCTCTGCAGTGGCAGCTTGTGCCTGGCCAAGGGGTGGGATTGGACTCTGGTCAGTTGTAGCTGGCCATGGTTTCCCCATGAGACTGCTCTGTGTCCTGATCTCCAGGGAGCAGCTGGCCCAGCACTGGGCTGGTGGCAGTGTCTGGGTATGGTTATAACCTTTGTGCCTTCCTTTCTACCCTCCCAAAGGCCACAGGGACCCACCGGTTGCGAGCACTGCACAGGATTGAGAAGGTGAGTGTGGTGATTTGGGGAAGGGCAGGATGGTCCAGGTATTCTGTTTTGATCCAGTGAGTTCTCTAAGGGGACATCTACCTAGGCAGGATCCTGGATAGCCAGTTGGTAGAAGATGCTCAAAGCTTCCTTCTTACCCTCTGTTGTTTCTCCAGCTCTTCCTGCAGCTGCTGGAAGTGGAGGAGGTTCAACAGAAAATGTCCCTGGCCCTGGGGGAGCAACAGCCCCACAGGCAGGAGCAGAAGAGCCAAAAAGTGGAGAGTATCTACCAAGCCTTGAAAATCAGTGCTTGCAGCAGTGAAGAGTGAGTCTGTGACATGGGGAGAGGGGAGCAGGCAGCATGTTCTAGTCCTTGTGGATCTGAGAGGGTCACTGATGAGCAGGTCTGGGTCACAGGAGGATTGGATCCTTCCTTCCATGTGTCACTTCAGCCTGTGCTGACCCTGCCTGTGAACCTTGTCCTCCAGTGGAGCTGATGCAGTCCTTTTGGATAGACAGTGATGCTCCAGATCCCTTGGGATTTGTGCCAATGGTGCCTTTGTTCCCAGGGAGGCAGAAGATGAATTCCTGCAACTGCTGTGTGTGCGGAAGGGCAAGAAGCTTGTGGCCCGGCTGCTGCCTCACCTCATTGGAGAACAAAGGGAGAAGATTCTGCTGACCATCACCCACCACCTGCCCTTCCTCATGAAGAAGGATCTGCTGGATGAGGCAAGCACCTCCAGCCAGGGCAGGGATGGCCTGGGCTGTCTCCTTCTTGTGTTCTTGCTGAGGATGGCACCCTGGGCAATGAGGGGGGGCCTGTCTGTGGGGTTAGCATGAGACAGGAGTTTCTTCCCATCCATGGGGAGGAGGTCTTTACAAGTCAGCCACCAGCAGTCCTGATGGCACTGACCCTCCTCTCCAAGTGGTGGGATGGGGGTATGGCTGCGACAGGTCAAAGGATCTCAGGTTCCTGCTCTCCCCTTTGCCCTGCCCAGTCTCTCCCCCTGCTCTACAGCCCATTGAATGATGCGGTGGGTGAGATGACCTTCAGCAAACTCATTGAGGTCCTGCAGGAGCTCACCCGGCCTCTACCCGAGTCTTCAGAGCTCACCCTTACCATGGCCTTGAAGAACCAGGTACATGCCCCTGAACCTTTTTGTGTCCCTGGGGTCACAGGGTCACAGCAGTGCCACTGCTGCTGGCTGTGAAACTCCTGGTGCTTTCCTGCAGTTTGGCATCTCGTTGCTTTATTCCCTACTGAGCCATGGAGAGAGGCTGCTGTCATCACGTGCACCACTGAAGCCGTGCAGAGGAGACTTCGAGGCATGGTGAGGGACTGTGTGAGTGGGGGGCGTTTGTCACCACTCCATGGGGTGCTCACTCCCTGTGCTGGTGCCCTCAGGACGGACACAGTGTACCTGATGTCCCAGGAGCTGTCACGCCTGCCTACAGCCTCGCTGGCAGAGCCTCTCTTCTTGCCCAGCAACCTTGTCCTGCTCTTCTGCCGCTACCTGGACAAGCAGACTGTCTACCACCTGGCAGCCAAGATGGCTGAGTGAGTACTGCCTAGAATGGCTCCCTGTCTCTCCTGGGGAACCCCCAGGGGGGAGAGGAGCAGACAGCACTGGGGGGGCTCAGTGCTTCCATCCTCCCTTGGAATTATCTCCAGATATCTACTGCACTGAGCTGATCCTGGTGCCTTTGTTCCCACTTCTTTGGGACAGATCAGCAACCTGATACTCCAACCTCATCCTTTTCCTGCAGGTGCTCCCCGCTGCCCACGGAGGCCGACCTGTTCTGCTGAGCTCTGGGAGGTGGGGATGGAGGCCGGGGCCGGCGGGGCCGGGAATGGGCAGGGCCCGATGCCGCGGCTTCGGAAGTGAACATTACCCTGGTGCGGGGCACTCTGGGTGACACGGGCAGTGGCAGGGCTGGCACCGAGGGGCTGATGCCGCCCTGTCCCGGTGCCCGGGAGCACGGGGGTGGGTGAGTGGCTGTAACTTATTTTGGCCTCCCTGCCGGCGGTGGTGAGTGCTGGATAACGGCAGGGGCTGAGGCGGGGCGCTGGGAGCACCTGGGGGGTTGGGATTTTGTCTATGGCACGTTCTGTACAGTGCTTGAAATGAAATAAAAAGGTGATTAATGAGCTCCTCTGGCTCCTGGGGGCAGCTTTTGTTGGATGCACAGTGGTCCTTGGGCATTGCTGGCCAGGGAGACCCCTGACCTGGGACAGGGATCTGGCAAAGGGCAAGGAGAAGGGAGGGATGCTCAAAGAATCGAGGAGGAGAAAGGAGTGCTTGGAGAGGAGACTTGAGGCCCCAGGCACCTGAGCACACAGGGAGGGGAATGGGCTGGGAAAGAAGGGATGTGGTGGGGAAGATAAGTCAGAGCTTATCCTGATAAGGAAGTAAAGATTTGTGCAGGCATCTGGCAATACATGGGAAGGATATGGTGGGTCTTAAACATATGTGGGTGGTAATGAAGCACCTCTTGTCTCTGATGAGCTCCCAAAGGCTATTTAGTCAGAAGTCTGGTCATGGGCACAATGAAGTACCTTGAGTTATCTTTCTAAGCAATTCTGACTGCCCCAAGTTGATCCTCACTTTTGTATGTGAGGCTGAGTGTGTGCAATGTCTGCTCCCACTGTGGGAATCTTGGTAGCTCCTGCCTGGTTTTATGGTGGGATTTCCCCATATCCTATGGGACAGCTGGGACTGGGCCACCTCCACCCATCCAGAGGTCTAAACCTGACACCCAAAGCCTGGTGTGTATTCAAAAGAGGTTTGTAGCAGAAAGTTGTCTCTTCCTCAGACTGCCCAAGCTCCAACCCTGAGTAGATTAAAATATTCAAATAAAAGGGCATCCTTCAGGGGCCAAAGGGAGATTTTACAGAGAGCAAGGCTGTGAGGGCCTGGGTGGGATTTATCTCCACTGCTCATCAAGGTAGCTCAGTTTCTTCTGCTTTGGAGTGCAAAGTCCAGCTGGCAGGACCTCCCAATCCTTTTGGCAGCTGTATCTCCTCCCTAACTCTCCTGCTCATCTTAAAAGGATGTAAATGCTGCTCACGCTTTATCCCTAGGGAGTTTTATGGGACAGCTATGTTCATTCCTAGCCATCCTCTTCAAAAGAGTGACACTGGCAGGTTCTCCATGGGGTGAGCCCCTTGTTTCAAACTCACTGAGAAAATCTGGGAGGATTCCAGTGTGGGGTCTCATCTGCCAGTAAAAGAAGAGACCTTGCTGTTAAAAATCCCAGAGAGAATTTCAGGCAGGAGGGAATTAGCAGCTGCTCCTTGATAGCAGGAACTGGGGAGGACACTGGCAAGTCCTTCAGATAAGGATAAGCTGTGTTCTGTTTTCTGTTTGCTCCTTGCCTGGGAGCCAGTGTGGATGAAGGATGAAAGTGTGATCTGGCTGCAAACATGTACTAGACCAGGTTCTCTAGCATGAAAAGTTGGAGATATCTGCTGGATTTTGCTGCTTCATTACAGGAGATAGCTGAGGGAAAAGAAGGAAAACCCTTTTCTTTGTCACTGTCCTACAGCCTAGTGGTGCACAGCACCCAGTGCTTCCCACCTACAGAAACAGACCCTTCTCCATGGGGCAGCACCCAGGAATGAATCCAGCTGGGGCGTGTCTTGCAGGTCAAGGACCCCCAGATCATGCAGCATCTGGATGTTCACTTTGGTCCAGAGCTGATGAAAGTCTAGGGTATCTCATCTGCCCTGCCCAGCTCCTCCTGGTGCTCTCCTGAGAGGATGGCTGTCCCCACATGGTGGTGGTGACCTGTGACTCTGGGCTGTCACTGGCTTGGGGTGGGAAGGATGCAGGGGCTCACTCTGGAGTGTTTTGGGATGTATAGAGCTCATCCAGGGCTGTCTTGGTTATTGTATGGGGTAATCCTGAAACATCTTCAAGGTGTGTGTCTCATCCTGGGATGTCTTGGGGGTTGTGTATGGAGCTTACCCAGGGATGTCTTGTGAGAGTATGGAGCTCATCCTAGGATGTTTTGGAGGTTGTATGGTGCTCATCCTGGGATGTCTTGGCATTATGGAGCTCATCCTGTGAGGTTTCGGTAGGTGTATGGGGTTCATCTGGGGCATCTTCCAGGTGTGGGGCTCATCTTGGTATGGTCTGGGGTGTTATAGGGCTCATTCTGGTCTACCTCTAGGGTATGAGGTTTATCCTGGGATCCTGTTTTTCATGATACAGGACTTATCTTGAGATACTTTGAGAGGTAATGGGTCTCATCCTGGGATGTCTTGGTGGGGTATAGGATGCGTTCTGGGCATTTTTAAGGTCTGAGGCTCATCTTGCAAAATCTTGGTGGGTGTATGACTCATCCTGGGATGACTTAAGTGGTTTAGGGCTCATCCTGGGATATCTTGGTGGGTGTATGGGTTTCATCCTGTAACATCGTCAGGGTCTAGGACTTATCCTGGAACATCTTGGGTGCAAATATGGCTTATCCTAGGGTATCTTCAAGGCAGGTGGCCCATCCTGTGATGTCTGGAGTGGTACAGGGCTCATTCGGGAGTGTCTTGGAGTTTGTATGGGTTCATGCTGGAACATATCTAGGTTATGGGGCTCATCCTGGGGGGAAGGGGCTCAACCTGGAGTGGGCTGGGCGATAAGGGATCGCCGCCTGCGCTGTCGAGGGCCCGCAGCCACCTCACTCGGGCGCTGAGGAGACACTGAGCTGCCCCACTTCTCGCGGGCAGAGAGGCGCTCCTCCCTCCGCCGCCACAATGGTACGGCCGGCACCCCTCGTTCCCATGGTGACGACGCGGTGCCAGCAGCGGCGGCGCTCATTGGCTGTTGCTACCGGCGGGGGCGGGGCTAGCGCAGACACTGCCCAATCCGAAGCCGGCCCGCTGCCGAGGCTCCGCCCCTCGGGTCA
>VYXF01003064.1:197398-209178 GCA_013397295.1 Polioptila caerulea | reverse complement strand
GTGCCGCCCCGGGGGCGCTGCGGGACCGGGCCCGTGTGCCAGGGGTTGCCCGGGGCATCCTCTGGGCTTGGTGAAAATAGTACGAAACACCCCCAAATCCGTCAGAATGAAAGGGGGGAGATGCCTCTGTATTCGTGTCCCTTTAGGGGGAACCTCGTAGGGAGGCTGCGTTGAGGAAGCCGCGGGGCCGGGTGGGGGTCATGGAGCTGCTCCCGTGGGGTCGAGGAAAGGCTTATACTCGGCTGCTCCCCGTTTCCCCGCGGCTGTAGCCTCTCCGTTCCTGCAGATCTACTGCCTATAGCCGGGTTGGATGGAGCTTGGAGCAGCCTGCTCTGGTGAAGGTGCTCCTGCCCATGGCAGGGGGTGAAACGAGGTGGGCTTCAAGGTCCCTCACGACCATCCTACAGTGGCAGCCGCAGCTCTTTGCTGTCTAGCTTGTGACGCTTCACTGAGGGAAGAAATCTCATTTGCCTTTCCCCAGCGTCATCAGCTCTGGTCTCATCAACATCCAGAGGGTGCTGATGTGGCTGCCATAGTACCTTCAGTTTGAGATTGAGGGTGGTGTGGGTGATAGGAGGCATCCAATGTCCTCTGCTCACTAGGGCTTTGTGCTGGACTGCAGGAGGGTCTTGTTCAGCAAACCAGGTGCTGCTGCAGAAATCCATGCTGAAGGTGGAGGTGTGAAGGGTATCAGCAGCTTTCCTTGTTTCCAGCAGTCTCCTGCGCAGGAAGCCTGGGTTGCTGCGGGTTGTTGGCATTAACTGGAGCTGGCATTGTCCCAGGTTTGCTCCAGGCAGTGATCAGCTGGCCAGGAGGGGAGTTAAAACACTGACTGTTACTTTCCCAATTTGAATCCCAATCTGTTGAATTTCCCCAGTCATCCACTGGCCTCTGGTCCTTGGGATCAGCATCTTCATGGAGCGAGGATCTCAGCTAGAGGGGCCACAGCAGCCTGGAGGCTGGAATGCTGTGGAGTTGATTCCCTGAGCTCTGGGAGCCTCTGCCTACCTCACCCAGACTTTTTCCAGCCTGCCTGATCCAACTGGCAGCACAGGAGGAGCTGTTGTCTGTGGCAGGAAGTTCTCCAGGAACATTCTGCAGTTTTCTAGCCTAGAGAGGCCTTGAGCAGGAGATTGTGGCCATGACCAAATGAACCTGCTGGGAATGGCCTGGCCAAGCTTCTCCTGCCACTGATACAAAGCTAGAGCTGTCTCTGCCCTGCTTCTGGTGTCTGTGAGCCGTGCTTGTGTTTCCCCTTTGCAGCAGGGAAAAAGGGGGATTTGGGGGAATGTGGATAGACTGTGACCTTGTGAGGGTGAAACTCACACTGCTCTGGGCAAAGCAGCAGCTGGGTTGTATGTTTGGAAACCTGGGTAAGTTCAACCCTGGGTCTTGCAAGAGGAAAGTGCTGGAACCTATGGCAGGCACCATGGAGATGGTCTGGACTTCTCAAGACCTTTCTTTGGTGAAAAACTGGAGGATTTAGGAGGTGGCTTGATGGTTTGTGGCTCACCAAGAGGGGCAAGCACCAAGGGATTTCATGGGAATCACATATCCCTGTGCTGGAAGGGGAGGCTGGTTGAGCCACAGCAGCTTATCAGGTGTTTGGTTTTGTTGTGGAAGCCAGTGTCATAACTAATATGTGACTGTTCTTGTGACCTGGTGGTTTTGCTTGTCTCTGCCCTTGAACGTTAGGAAAACACTTTCTGGGAAGCAGGGGAGGCAGATCCGCCTGGCTGCTGGCATTCAGGTGGCTCAGAAGCACCTCGACATCACCAGGGTCAGAGCTAGAGTAGAACCAGAGCTGGACCTCTTCTGTCTGTCGACTGAGTTTGGATCCCTGTGTGACCCCAGGGATCAGATTTCTAGGGATGCCCCCAAGAATCAGCTCTTTCCCAAACAAGTTCTTTTGCCCTGTGATGAGCGTCAGGCTGGTGTGGGGAGACCTCTGCCCGCACGAGTGATGTTGGGGGGTTCTGAATCCAGCCCCAGAGATGGCTGGTGTCATGTTATGGGCTGATCTAAGGAGGCCACAGCTCCTCTGTAGCGGCAGATGGAGAAGTAGGAACAGGGCGTGGTGCTTTCATGTCAGAGGAACTAAATCTAAGGCAAACTGGGAAGCAGCTGTGGTAGAAAGCCACTTTGTCCATGCACAATGGGGTTCTTTGTGAGCCTGAAGATTTCCTGGGGGAGCAGAGGTGCTGTGTGAGTCCTTTCCTCATAGGTCACCACTGGTACCAGTCCTCTTGTTGGCTTGGACACTGGTCTGAAGGACCCTGGGGGGATGTTTGGCATGGAGGGTCTTTGCTCTCCACTCTCCATCACTAACAAACATAACTTGTGCTTTTAACTGCTGTGATCTAAGCTGGGAGCAGTCCCTCCTCTAGGAAAACATCCTAAAATACAAGAGCTCTTGCAATCAAGTGAGTGTTGTGATGGCTGTTTTGTTTTTACCACCCAAAGACATGAGCCCACCTCAAAGAAAAGCTGCCTCAGCACGGCTTCACTCCTTCAGCAGCGACGTGATCCGATGGTGCTTCCTTGCTGGAGAGAGTGCCAAGGAGCTGCTCGTTCAGAGTCTCTAATAGTGCTCCATTTACTGCCCATCAAAGACTTGTTCTGTTCTCTGCTGGGACCTACAGAATAGCACTTCCTGTCCCCTTCTTCCTTGGGATATCTGCCTGCCTGCAAAATGAGGGATGATTTGGGATGCAGGCATTTGTAACAGGAATGCTGGAGCAGCTCTGTCTTCTTGTGGGGAGGACTGGTTGGCATAAAAGCTCTGGGGTGGGCTGTCCCCTTGTCCCCAAGCCTGCTCCTAGCAGTCACGATGGTCCTTTCTTGGTGGAAACTGGCTCTGAGTTTGATGTGACACTTGTTGTCCTTAAAGATGGCAGAAAGGGTCTTGCTGAAGGGTGAGTGGCAGGGCACAGGGTGGTGGACAAGGAAGGTGACATGTTTGCTCCTCCATCCCTCAGTGTAAGTGTCCTGTCTTTGACCTTTTAATCCTCTCACAGAGCAACTCCCCGGCCCTGAAAGCAGAATCTCCTCTCCCTGTGAGCAGCTCCTCCAAAGAGAACGGAGTTCATGTGGAGCAGGACGATCAGGACCTGTTTGCAGGTGAGTCTGTGTGTGCTGGGCCTCTCTCAGCTCCAGGCCTGGAGTGATTGTCCTAAAATATCCATAACCAAAAGCAGATCAGAAGTCCTTATCTCAAACACATTTTTGAGTCTGCTTGCTCTGGTGGTGTGTTCGGGAAGGTCGGAGCAGCCTCTGCCAGGTCTCTAGGATAATCCTGCTACAGGACTAACTGTTTGGAGGCTGAAGAAGATTAAAATGAGGATTGCTTTTGTTACCTTAAGCCCTGAGGTGGTGAGTGTCTCCTCAGAGTTAAAGGATTTTCCTTCTCCACCTTCTCCTGACTCCAAGCCAGTGGAAGAACCTTCTCTAGTAGAAACCTGGCTGTTCCCAAGGAACAGGAAACAAAACCCTCCTCAGCAGAGAGAAATGAGGAGGGTCAGACATTCCCCAGCCCTGACATGATGGGCTGAGAGTCAGTTCTAGATACTTCTGCTAAGAGGTGGAAATTTTTACATCCTCCATGTGGAGAAGTAACCTGGGAAGGAGCCTTCCTCCCGTGCTGGCCCGTGTGCCAGGTAAAATCTGCCTTGGCTTTAGCTGCTCCAGGGTGCAGCTCCTCTAGCACGCAGGAAGGAGGTGATCAGTGAGAGGTGATGCCTGGCTCCTGGAGTAAGAAGTTCATTGGATTAACATAATATTCTCCTGTAGGATTGATCAAATGCTCTCACTGCAGGTCCTGCTCTTCCCAGTGCTTACAGGTGTTCTCCCTATGGATGTCTTTGCTAATTAAGACTGCTGTTACTTCCTAGATGCCATGAATCAGAGGATATTGTAATTGCCTTTCCAGAAAGCCCAAGAGAGAGGCTGACCCTTGCAAACTTCTTTTGACAGATGCCACTGTGGAGCTGTCCCTTGACAACACTCAGAACAACCAGAAGAAGGAGGTGGCCAAAGCATCCAGTCCTTTGCCCTCATTAGATGTAGCAGCAAGTTCTTCTAGAAACCTTTCAAAGAGCTATGAGGAGGTGAGAATTGCTCTTCCAAACTGTCCTTCGGGTTTCAAACTGTCTTTGGCAGGAACCTCTCCGTGTACTCAGTTGTAAACATGAATCTTAAATGATATAATTAATATGTAATTGCCTTACTGAATGTCCTGATTTATCAGGTATCTCAGGCCATCAGTCTGAGAGTGATACCACTGCAGTGGGGCTCAGGTCAGCCTGGTGGCATTCCTGCTCATGTGGAGGTGCAGATTGCTTCCAGAGCTGTGATAGTGGTGGATCTGGTCCTGAGGGTCCAAGCTGTGAATCAGAGCGCTGCAGTTTCTTCTTGGGGCTGAGCAGTCTGTGCATCAGTCTGGGCAGATTGTGGGGTAGGAATGACAGTTTGGGATTCTTGCCTGGACTCACTGAGGAGGCTGGAAGGCTTTAAAGAATGGTCCAGGACAGACTGAGGTGCTAGAGGTGCCCTGGCGGGGGGACAAGCTCACTGTAATGATTTGGGTTGGGTTGAACCTTGGTTTCTTGGTTTTGACTTGCCACCCCTGTGTGCTTTCTTCAAACAGCTGGAGGAAGAGGAGCAGGAGGACAAATTTGACCTGACTGTGGGAGTAAGCGACCCAGAGAAAGTTGGTGAGTCACTGTCCTGCACTGTGAGAGGCTGAGAGGAGCTAGGCTTCTCACTTCAGCTCTGGCCTCTGGGCTGTCTCCAAGCACAAACCTGATCCTTGAATAACGTCTCCAAGGCTTCCTCTGGCATCTTAAAGAAGTGATGCTGCACAAAGCCCAGGGTGAGAACAAGTAAGGCAGAGACAGGTTCTAGAAAGCCCAGAGCCAGGCTTTTGGGATTTTTGGTGCTTGGCACTGTGGTGACCAACTTGGCATGACCTCCAGGCAGCACTGCCCTGTGTGGAGCTGGCACAGGGTAAGCAAAACTCTCTTAACCTGAAACTGAATGCATTATTCTATGCTCTGGCACGTTCCCCTGAAGCTTGGGTTGCCAGGGAAGCAACTCTGGCTTCAAAATGAAAAGCAAGAGGGTTTCCCTCTGTTGAAAGAGAGGTCAGAGTGTCGTGACCAGCCCCGTGGAAGTTCCTGGGGTGCAGAAAACCTAAGGTGACATCTGATCCCAGCCAGCAAAGCAGCCTCACGAGTGGCAGCTTGTTCCCACTCCATGGCTTGTGATCTCTGGAGCTGGGAGGTGTAAATCAAATGTATCTTAAGGGCAGCACTGGAGCTCGGAGGATGCCCTTCAGATGAACTGCCAGGTGAACAAGGGGATTTCTGTGAGAGCTGGAGCAAACTGCCTGTGGTGTTCCAGGATCCAGCCCCATCCAGCCTGACTTGCATCCCGTGAATAGACTGTTTCATGTGCCCCACAGCCTCCGAATTGTTGGGGTCTGAGCAGATGCGTGGAGCCAGCCCAGGCGCTGCTGGCACAACAAGTGTCCAATTGTCAGTGCTGGCTCCTGTAGGAAGTGTGGGGAGGGATAAGCAGGTTGGGAAGTGGCTGCTGGGCAGGAGTCCAGGGCCATGCAGAGGCATGCTGCCTCTGGTTTTGCAGGAAGATCCAGGGCTCCTTCAGACCCAAAATCAGGATCATCGAGGCAGGAAAAGGTCAGGAGCCTTGTGCTTTGTGTTCAGGAATTAGTGGAAAGTGCTGATGTTGTGATCCCAATTCCTTGTTTCTGTTTTCCGTAGGGGATGGCATGAATGCCTATGTAGCCTACAAAGTGTCAACACAGGTATGTCTAACCCCTCTGTCTAATTTTGCATTATTTTTTCCATGCTTAGAGGCAGCTGGACTGTGTATCCTTAGCCAAGCTAGCAGTGACCTAGATAAACAGGGGGCCTGAATGCCTCTTTCTGTGGATTCAGGAGTTATAATCCACAAAGGATGAGCCTAGCTGAGGAACAGGGTTAGAATCTATTTGAAAGGAGACTGGCTTTATTTTCACAGCCAGTTACCTCTTTGCAGCCTTGGCTGATAGGGATCCTCAGCATTGGAGGGGAGCAGCAGGAATGACATCCATTGAGAGAGTCCCTGAGCCTGGGGCTGCTGCAGGAGGTTCTGTGTCAGTGACAACATCATATTGAGCTGACCTGAGCTCAACACTCTCTGCAGAGCTGCTGCTGTAGTTGCTTTCACATCAGGACCTGCTCCCCTCAGTTTCCATGAGAAATACAGCTGCTGGAGTGCTTTGGAGTCCTGCTCTGGGCTCTGGAAAGTTGCTCCAGCTGCCTGTACTATGGCTGCTGGGCTACAGGCAACCTTTGGTCTGAAGAAGAGGCTAGAGGGCCTGTTATCCTTAATTCCTGCTCTGTAAACTCATTCCAAAGTGCTGGTGGCTGGTGCCCGTAGTCTTTAGGTGATCTGAGGGGTGTGTCCCTCCTGCTGTGTGGAGCCGGGATGATGGGATTAGGCAGTGGGCAGGGCTTACTAAGCAGCCCATGGCTGCAGGAACAGCTGCTGGTTGTTTAATGCCATTAATGCTGCTGCTGGCTCCAAGGAGAGCCCGGCTGGGAGGGAAACTGTGGAAAACCTGGACCAGAACTTGCTCTGTTCACTGCTCACATCTTGCAGAGCTGGTACTGTCCCACTTCATCCCAGAGATGCCAGCAGACAGAGCTGGCAGGGCCAGGCTTTCCTGGGGGAGCGTGACCCAAGTGACATCTCTTCCCTAGACCAGCATGCCGATGTTCAGGAGCAAGCAGTTCTCAGTCAAAAGGAGGTTCAGTGACTTCCTGGGGCTCTATGAGAAGCTGTCGGAGAAACACGCCCAGAATGGGTTCATTGTCCCTCCGCCGCCCGAGAAGAGCCTCATAGGTGAGTGAGGAGCTGCACAGCACCAGTGCTGGTCCTTCACAGCTCTGGTGAGTCCTTTTGATGGTGAGCTCTGTGCCTGAGGACAGGCCTGCAGCAGTCTCAGAGTTGACGGGGAAGCTGCAGAGTAGTCAGGGAAAATAATCTGGGTTCTGTGGTACAGACAAAGCTCTGGCTCCATACTTGGAGCTCTGGACTTAAATCCTTGATGGAGTTCACAGATGCCTCCCCACCTGCTTGGTGAAGAGTAAAACCTCTGTGATGTCACTGAATTGCTGTTCACTTGAGTCCAGCCCATTGCTTTGCCTCTTTCCTGCTTGTCAATTCCTCGGGTATGAGCAGATTTCAACTTTCCATAGTCTAATTCCTGTTGTAAGATTCCTCTCCTCCACTGTCACCCTGGTAGTCTGTAATAAACCACTTTACCTTATGTGTGGAGTTCAGAGCAGCTCATTAATCACATCTTCCTTCTGTGCTAGGCATGACCAAAGTGAAAGTTGGGAAAGAAGATTCCTCCTCTGCAGAGTTCCTAGAAAAACGTCGGGCTGCTCTAGAGAGGTATGACCCCATAAGCTGTCCCTGAACTGAGTGAGGGGCCTCAGAGAGGTCTGGCAGGTCTGGTCTTCATGCTGGCATCACCACATTCCCCAGGGAGATAGGAAAAGTGGTGGGTGATTTAGAACAGTTGTTGGCTCTGATTTCCAGCTCCACAACTGCTGTTCTGGAATAAACACCAAGCTGTGTTGCTGTGATGGCTCAGAGCTGGATTTGCTACAGCCAGAGTAACTCCTGAAGTTGTTCCCCCTGCAGGTACCTACGGAGAGTGGTCAGCCATCCAACCATGCTGCAGGACCCAGACGTCAGGGAGTTCTTGGAGAAGGAGGAGGTCAGTAGTGTGGAGTAAGGTGTCCTTGAAGGGCTGAAGGAAATGGTACTTGAGCAGTTAATGAGGCAGAATCCCGCAAAGCTCAGCGGGAAGTGGCAGAACCCTGTAAGAGTGGGAACTGGTGTTGACACCAGGTACCTACCAAAGCTGCTGAACCATCCCCTCAACTGGACATGAGGGGGAAAATAAACAAAAGGCTTGTGGGTTGATGTAAGGGCAGGGAGAAATCACTCAGCAGTTACCTCATGGACAAAACAGAATCATGGAATGGCTTGGGCTGGAAAGGACATTAAAAAGCCCATCTCATTCCACCCCCTGCCACGGGCAGGAAGACCTTCTGCTATCCCAGGTTGCTCCAAGCCTCATCCACTGGTCTTGGGCACTTTGAGGGATGGGGGAGCCACAGCTTCTCTGGGAAACCTGTGCCAGTGCCTCATCACTCTCACAGCTAAGAATTTCTTCCCAGTATCCCATCTGTCCCTGCCCTCTGGCAGTGGAAACCCATTTCCCTTTGTCCTGTCACTCAAAGCCTTGTTCAGAGTCCCTCTCCAGCTCTCCTGGAGCCCCCTTAGGCGCTCCATGGAGCTCTGAGGTTTTCCTGGAGCCTTTTCTTCTCCAGGTGAGCACACCCCTGGCTCTCCCAGCCTGGCTCCATCTCCTATGGCAAAGCAAACTCTTCCATTCCTTTCCAGCTCCCAAGAGCAGTAGGAACCCAGACCTTGAGTGGAGCAGGAATAATGAAGATGTTCAACAAAGCCACGGATGCTGTCAGTAAAATGACCATCAAGATGAATGAATCAGACATCGTAAGTGTCGGGGCACCTCTGGGCTGTCCTTGTCCTTCCTCCAGAGCCATATGCTCTTCCAAACTCCAGCTTTGGGTGCAGGGAAAACTGCTCCACCTGTGGGAATCAGCTCTGGATTTACCCCTTGTAGTGGTTCGAGGAGAAGCTGCAGGAGGTGGAGTGTGAGGACCAGCGGCTGCGGAAGCTGCACGCTGTGGTGGAGACGCTGGTGAACCACCGGAAAGGTGACTGGATCAGCAGCGCGCGCTCTGGCATTTGGGCTGGGACAGTCACACCCTGTGCCGAGCCTGGAGGGGGCACTTCCAAGGAGTGCTATAAAGTACTCTGTCTCTTCTTCCTGGGACACAGATGTAAAATAGCCACTCCAGTTCTTCTGTCCATCTCCACAAGCTTGGGATGGTAGTGTGGAAGGGAACCTGTGTCCTGTGGGATCGTAGAATCCCAGGATGGCTTGGAGGCTAAAGGGACCTTAAAGTCCATCTTGTTCCACCCCCTCCTTGCTATGAGCAAGGAAGCCTTCACTATCCCAGGTTGCTCCAAGCCCCGTCCAGCCTGGCCTGGGACACTTCCAGGGATGGGGCAGTGACAGCTTGTCTGAGAACCCTGTGCCAGGGCCTCAGTTCTCTCACTGAGAAGAATTCCTTCCCAATATCCCATCTATCCCTGCCCTCTGGCAGTGGGAAGCCATTTCCTCTTGTCTTGTGCCTCCATTCCTTGTCCCAATCCCCTTTCCAGCTCTCTTGGAGCCCCATTAGGCACTGAGGCTCTCCCTGGAGCCTTCTCCAGGCTGATCAACCCTAATTCCCTTAGCCTGTCCTCATGGGACTGAAGGCTGCTGTAGCAAACCTGAGCAGAGCTGACCTTATTCCTTCTGAGACATCCTCTGGGAGTGGGGATGTTTTCCTTCCTCTGCATGTTTTGACTGATTTCTGCAAAGCTGTGCCTGTCCTCCCGCTTGGCTGCTTCCCTTCTCCTTGTGGCTGGAAGCTGCTGGCTCTAACTGAGCCAGTGCTGGCTCTTCCAGCTGGCCTCTCCTGGAGCTACGGCAAGGCAGCTCCAAGGGCTGAACCTTCTGCTGGGGAGCTCCTGGTGCAGCCAGGCCCATCTCCTGACCCTCATCCCATTCCCCAGAGCTGGCATTGAACACAGCCCAGTTTGCCAAGAGCCTGGCCATGCTGGGAAGCTCAGAGGACAACACAGCCCTATCCCGGGCATTGTCCCAGCTGGCTGAGGTGGAGGAGAAGATTGAGCAGCTGCACCATGAACAGGCTAACAATGACTTCTTCCTCCTGGCCGAGCTCCTGGGGGACTACATCCGCCTGCTCTCGGTTGTAAAGGTAAGGACTCCTTTGCTCCTGCTCCTCGTACCCATCTTAGGCTTGGGGATGCCAGGAAGTGTTCCAAACTCAAGCATGGACATAGCAGAGGGCATGCAGGGCATGGCCTCTTGAGGCAGGGGGAAAACTTGCTGATTGTCCAGGTGTGCACTGGTTAGGTTGGAACATGGTTGTAGGTGAGGCCTGGCCATACTGCTGTTCTCCACAGGGGATGTGGAGCAAGTTCATGGCTTGTGGGTGACCCCATCCCTTCCAGAGGTGAAGGGTGAAGCTGTGAGCTGGTAACCTGTGATACAAGTAGTGAAAATTGACCTGCCAAGTGCCTGCTGCAGCAGAGCCTGAGTCCTGATGCTCCTGAACTCAGGCATCAAGTCCACACAGCCCATCTGGTGCACTGGGAAGAAGCAATCCCATGGGAGTAGCAAGTCCAGCAGGCTGATCCCTTCCTGCCCCAGACACATCCTGCCACAGAGGCCAGAACACCATATCCTTGGTCCACTGGTCCATGTGGGAGCTATGGCTGCTCCAGAGCAGGACCCAATCTGTGTTCTGGCTCAGCTTTGGCCCAGGACCTCCAGTGTCCCCTTGTCAGGAGACCTCTGCCCCTCCTTCCCTCCAGGGAGCCTTTGACCAGCGCATGAAGACCTGGCAGCGGTGGCAGGATGCCCAAACCATGCTCCAGAAGAAAAGGGAGATGGAGGCCAGGCTGCTGTGGGCAAACAAACCCGACAAGCTGCAGCAGGCCAAGGATGAGATCTCGGAGGTAGGGAACGGAGCGTGGGGTCTCTGCTCTGTTCCTGCCCTCTGTGCTCCAGTGGGGGACCTTCTGGGCTGGGGAAGGAACCTTCTGGGCTGGGGAGCATCTCCTGAATGGGAGGGCCAGGTGTCTGTGGCCAGGTTGCACCAAGGGCTAAGCCAGCCTTGAGTGAGGCTGCAGGAGGGGTTACTCGTGGTCCTGCCTCCTGTGACCTCCATGCCAAGGTGGTGACAAGGGCTGGAAAGACCGTGCTCTGCCCCAGCAGCACCTCTCACATGTGCAGTCGTGGCTCCAGACCGGCGTGGAGAGGGGGCAGGGGTTCCTTCTCCTGTCCCCAAAGAGTGCACTTCCTGTCTCTGCAGTGGGAGTCCCGGGTGACACAGTACGAAAGGGACTTTGAGCGGATTTCTGCCGTCATCCGCAAGGAAGTGATACGGTTTGAGGTATGTTTAGGGCAGCCACTGGCGCCCTGGGGCTGACCTGGCCTCCTGCCCCTCCTCCTGGCACACCAGCCATCCCTAAATCCTGACATGTGTGTGCTGGGGTATCACTGAGGGCTTTTGGCTAAGAGGGGGCTTCCCCACAGGGAATCTGTTAAAATGAAGCTGGGTAGGCAAAGATCCTCTATGTATGCTGTGCTGGGCTCCTCATGGGACCTCAGGAGGAACAGGAAAATCCTGGTGGTTTCTCCTTCCCCCTCCCGAAATCTGGAGGGTTTTGGTGGTTCAGCCTCATGCCCATCTCTTGCAGAAAGAGAAATCTAAGGACTTCAGAAACCACGTCACGAAATACCTTGAGACGTTATTGAACTCTCAGCAACAGGTGAGTGGTCCCTGATGTGGTTTTACAACTAAGTTCAGGCCAAGCTTGTGAATCTCTCAAGCATGACCCCCTGCACTGCAGCTCCATCCTGAAGACTCTCTCCCTCTCCTCCCTGCAGCTGGTGAAGTACTGGGAAGCGTTCCTGCCCGAAGCCAAGGCCATTTCTTAATTGGACTGAACAAACAAACCTGAATTTTGCCTTTTTATTTTTTTTTCTTTCTTCTTTCTTTTTCTTTTTTTCTCTCTCTCTCTCTTTTTTTTTTTTTTTT
>VYXF01003064.1:95102-188535 GCA_013397295.1 Polioptila caerulea | reverse complement strand
TTCCTTTTTTTTTTAAATTTTTTTTTTTAATTTTTTTTGTTAAAAAGTCACCCCACATCTTTGCCCTTTTTTTGAAGAGTCCAACGTACGATTATAGTGCAAGAGGGCTTGGTACAAGTGAGCATTACCAGCATGCCGTGGGGGGACAGTCCTCCCCTACAAACACATCATTGTAGGATTAAAAGAATACCGTATCTCCGGAGAGAAGCTGTAGTGGGTCACCATGAAACAGCTTTCAAACCAACCCACTTAAAAACAAGGTCAGGAAAGTTTCTAAACGATCAAATNGCCCTCCCTCACCCTGCAAACACTTACATATGCTGCAACTACAAGCTGCTCCTTGAGTGGAGACAGCGAGGAATGACCAAACACGGCAGGAGATGCAGAAGGAATCGAGTTCTGGTGACAGGCACTTAGTGGGGCTTGGGAGGGCGGCAACAGAAGTGTCTCAGGGCCCAGCTCCATCGGCAGCGGGCAGGGCGGCTCCCCAGGGAGCGCCCGTGCCCCTGGACCCCCCTCCCAAGACGCCAAACCATGGTTTCCTACAGCAGAGAGAGGAATGCCTGTGCCAGAGAAGCAGCTTCTGGGAGCCACTGGCAGCGAAGGAGTTTGGAAAGAGAAAGGTGGAATGTGCCCATGGCCGTGTCCTCCCTGGACAGGAGGGGCAGGGCCGCATGCCTGGCATGTGCCTGTGGGAGGTGAGTGGTGCCCTTCCTGCTCTGCTCCCGCCCCGGCCCATGGTCTGGCTGGAGGAAAGCGCTCTGCTAAAGGGGGAAGGAGGTGGTGCCTGAGCCGAGGGCTCTGCGCCTCCATCGCGCTCGTTGGGATAAGGCATGGAGAGAACGCAGCAGAGAATGGAGAAGAGACGCCCTGCAGGGATCCAGCCAGGAGGGAGGGTTTTCCACCCTGGCACCACACCAGTGTCTGCCTGACTCAGGAATGCATGAAGAGCAAGCCCAGAGCTCACTGATCTCCTGCCCTCTAAGCCTGCTCCTCTCCAGCCAGGGAAATGGAACCCCCGGCAATGTTGCTCTGTGAACCCCAAGCTACGCAGATTAGCACTAAATCGAATAAGCGATGATGAGATCCAGTCTCTCCCTTTCCTCCCTTCATGCTCTCCAGGATTCTGGGGTATGCCAGGCCCAAGTTTATGACAAGTGAACCATTCCAGCCTGATCTGGTGTCACACACGGAAAGACAAAGTTGAACGAACCTACTTAAAACCTCTCCAAAGCTGCTTGAGTTCTCCCACAGCCCTGCTACCTCTCCAGTAACCTCTGGCAGCCTCATCTCCTCCAATTTGGGAAACGCTGCAGTTGGATGCAAGATTTCACTGTTTTTCTGGGTGTGCAAAGCACCCCAAGCCCTTTCCTTGCTATTGGTTTGGCTCAAAGTGGTGCAGGAGAACCGTGGCTGCTCTGGGGTGGGATGGTGCGGGCGAGCTTGCACCTGCCCCATGCTCACAGAGAGGATGTGAAGGCGATTCCAGTCAAACCTATCTGACCATCGGGAGATGGGATCAGTGTTAAGGCATGAAGTATCCTCTCCCCTGCTGGGGATGCTTTGCTCCCACTAATATGTTCTTGCAGAAGGTTCCCAACCACCCCAAGGAGGGATTTAGGAAGGCTGCCTGGCTACCCACACTGAGAAACGCCCACACTTCAGGAAATGGCTGTTTCTCAGGAACATCAATTCTGATCTACCTTTTAAACCAGCACAAATTTCTCCAGCTTGGCAAAACCCATGCTGCTTCCTCCGGCCCACACTGGGCATCAGCCTCACGTCTCCTGGCCAGCTGGGTCAGGCACGGTGTAGGAAACCATGGAAAGGACATTCACTGGCAGCTAGGAAGGGTGATTGGAAATTCAAGTATGCTTTCCTCAGCGCGCGGCCCAAGGTGGGCGTCAGGAGCCCCAGACTGGCACGAGGGTTGTGGACATCCCCACTCAAGGGCATTTCCGTGCACCCCACCATCCTCCCCGCTGGATGTCTGCCTGCGCTGGCGTGGCCACGCAGAGATCCACAGATACAATGTGCATCTGTAAATGCTAAAAATAATAAAAAGTGCAACGACGTCAGCTTCTTTAAAACAATCCACACTGCTCTGTTACTGTCAGAGGAGGGAGGTGTCAAGGGAGCCAGAAAAAAAACCCTAACTGGAACAGTAGATTGCAAATTTCTCACAGCTTGCACATTACAGTGTAACTGTTCCCAAGGAGCCACAGAGAGAACCTGTCTCTTCCTGCTGCAGCAGTCAGGCCCTTCTCCTAGCAACTCTCCTGCCTGCCCCGCATCCTCCTGCCCCTCTCCACAGCCAATTGAGCCTATGGAATTTCTTCACTTAATTAAGGAGGGAGGAGGACAGAGGAGCAGAGTGCAGGGGAGGGAGGGGAGGAAAGTGAGCAGGAACTAAGCACAGTCCTCAGGTTTGCGTCAACGATGCCTTCGCCGTAAACAACAGGAAGGAGGGTCAGCCAGCCAGCCCCCCTCCCAGGGCGACCAAGACCTGAGCCAGCCACAGTCCTGGTCCCAAAAGGAGCTTCAGGCTTGGAGTGAATGAGGGAGACCATTCAGCAGATCCACCCCAGAGTGGTTTGTTTTGGAACGTTTTCTTCTCTTTTTGGTTTAAAATGTCACTTGGGTTTTTTTTTTTGTTTGTTTGTTTTCATTTTTCTCTCTTCCTCCTATGCCTCCTCCTCCTCCCTCCTAAAGAGAAGCCCCTTCCAGTGAGACAGGGCAGGAGCTGCAGGCGTGGTGGTTCCTGCCAGGCCCAGGAGGCACCGGTCACTTGTGACGCTGAGCCGTCTTCTTCCGTTTCCTCTTAAAGAAGCAGCAGCACCTGGGGCACAAAGGACAAGGAGGGAGAGTCAGCCCCGTGCCCGGCAGCCTGCAATGTCCCCAGATGTGTCCGCAATGTCCCTGTGATGTCCCTGCCATCCCCTCACTTGTTGTCATGCAACAGCATCTCTGCCTGCCCGGCCCGGGCCCCACCACGCTGCGGGACGGGGGGCAGGTGCTGGTGGGTGGATGGCACCACCAGCCCGGACTGGGAGATCAGCCATGGCTAGCTGGGGCATCCCACTGCCAGGCCCCAGAGTGCTGGCCAGGCTTCTCCCTCCCAGGCTCCACTGCAACACGAGGAGCCATCTGGGAAAGCAGTAAAACAGGGACCCAGGTGCTCCACTCCCTCTGTCCCACCCCAGAGGAAGTGGACTGGGACGGTGAGCTCTGGCTGCTTTTCCCAGCCAGGAGACACAAGGTTTTCACTACTGCTCACTAAAAAACAAGTTCTAAAGAGACCTCGGCTCAGGGACCAGGTTTCTTTACTGAACCTTTCATGATAACCAAAGCTTCCACCTTGGATCAATCACTCAGTGCCGGGATGCAGAACCCCTGCTTCTTCCCCCATCCGATGTGAGGGTGGTGCACAGGATTAGGGGAAGCAAGGATGGAGAGTGGAGGCTGAGGAGGGGAGAGGAACGCCCAACGCAGCTGAACCGTGAGGAGCGGTGGGTTCCCTGTGGGATACACTGGGAGCAGTTGTCCAGATCCTATACTCCTCCTGGCTTCCTACAGAATTCCTTGGC
Source organism: Polioptila caerulea (assembly GCA_013397295.1). Lineage (NCBI taxonomy): Eukaryota > Metazoa > Chordata > Aves > Passeriformes > Certhiidae > Polioptila > Polioptila caerulea. The sequence continues at coordinate 184,948 of VYXF01003064.1, read as the reverse complement.
ATTGAACATGTATCTGCCTTTCCACCCTCAGCCCACTGTCAGGAATGCTCTGCACATCTGTGAGAGTTCTCCCAAGCTATGTGTCTTTCTCCACCTGCTGGGACAGCTGTCCCTGGAGAAGCCCAGGTGATGTGGAAGACTGCTCTTTCAGTCTGCTGGAAGGGATGCCTGGATAAGCAACCAGAGTAGACCACCGAGTCTCAGAAGATCCTGAGTTGGAAGACACCCACAAGGATCATCGAGTCCAACTCCTGGCTCTGCACAGGACAGCCCCAAGAATCCAATCATGTGCCTGAGAGTGTTGTTCAAATGCTCCCTGAGCTCAGGCAGGCAAACATGAGGATGCAAAGGCCATTTTTTCCTACAACCATCTGTTGCAGGCTAAAAACATTCCAAACCACTCTAACATCTTCTCCAAACTATTTTTCACTGGGTCCTTCATGGAAAGTCCGCTTTACACCCCTGTCCTCTCAGAGCTGGAGGAACTCTCACCAAGATGCTTGTCCCTGAGTGCACAAGCCTCTGGAGTGCAAAAGCGATGGGTGAGCACAACCTGACATGAGCTGAGCCTGCCAGCACAGATCGACTGCTTGGGAGAACCAACAACTCTCCCTGTGACATGGAGAGCTCCCACAAGCCCCTCAAGAGAAGGGACCCCTCCCACTGCACAGACAGATGTCCATGATTTGTCTGTAGGCTTCTGAACAGGCCCAGTTTGGTGGTGGGACGAGGAGAAATGCAAAGCCCTTTTCCTTCCAGGGCAAGCGAAGCCTCTGTTGCTGCCCAGCCACCCTGAAGAGTTTGTCTGCCACCTCAGCACCCCCGTCCCAGGCTGGAACCCCCATCCCAGGACTGCTCTGGCATTCTGTTGTCCTGGGCCATCTGCCCCCATCTCCTGCTTTATCCTGTTGCAGTATTTCTCTCCCACAGTAGTCACCTTCCTTCATGGCTTGTGCGATGGTGAGTAAAGGGGACGTCACAGGGAGGATGGAGGATGCATGAGTGATGGTTTTGCATGCAGCGGGTAAGGGAAGAAGGGGCTGAGCAGCACTCGACTCCTTGGGCACCAAACAAAGGGAGCTGACTGACTTCTGGCTGGTTTTCCTCATGACTGTCTTTTTAGGCTCTTACTCAAGAGGTCCAGGGAAGGGTTCAGGAAAGGAAGTCCTGGCAGTTCAGACAGGCAGAGGCAAAACACCAAAATAAAAGGATAAGGCAGGCTGACAATTACAGAACGTGATCTCTCTGCATGCAGATGATGCCCAAGAGAACAGCCCCAGACTACGACATACAGAGAAGCCAGAGATGCCAGAGGTATTGGAGGCGATGCCTATGGAGAGCAGGGCAGAGTCAGTCTCCCATCCAACAAGGACATTCCTCGCCACACACGGGCTCAGTCCCCTCGCTCTGTGGCAATTTCCACCCATCAGCCCACCCTGGAACCTACAAACTCATCTGAGTGTCTGCTTGGTCCTTCACTTACTGGGTATGTGGTTTCCCCAAGGGGCACCTCCTGGGACAACCTGAGACTGGGACACTGCAGCTGCAGCTTTGAAACCCTGATAAAGCCTCAAGCTGGACTTAGACCAGTGCTAATCCCAACCTTTCCACCCCTTCTTTCCTGGAGAAGCCCGTTCATCTGCACCTCAGCTGGCTGGAAAGGAGCCACCTCCCACCTACCCTCTCTGAGTAGGTGCTCTGTCACTAATGAGGACTCCCTGGCCTGTGCTTCTCCAAGAAGAGACTTTCCAAGGAAGCGCCTGGCCCCTCTCCTCAATACTCGGTGCAGAGTTTTCCCTTTGTAACCGTCTGCGTGAGGAATTCCTGCAAGAGGCTCAGCCAGCCTAGGCCTGACTCTGCCCAACTCCATCAGGCATCATCTGCTCACAGACATAAACGTTTGGGGGAGGTGGAAAGCCAAATAGGAAAGGATTAAAATCCGATTTTGCATCCATCCATTCATAGATCAGCCGAGTCCCTCAGCCTACTGTGGCCGGTCAGACACAGCCCATGCCCTCCCCAATATTGCAAATGGTCCTAAAATTAAAACAGCTCTGGGTTGGCTTTGACTTTGTGCCTTTTTTGTGTTTGGTGGGTTTGGTTTTGCCAACCCCAGTCTAGTCTGGTCCGCTCCCCCTTGCATGTGGACTGGAGAGAGGGACTCACCACAAGTTGAGCATTTTCAGGCAGCTACAGAGAGTATAGAGAAAAAACACAGAAAGGAAGAAAGAGCGATTAGTTCACAGAGGTGGGATGGAAGCGAGTCACTGCAGCCATGCAAACATGCAGTGCAGAGCGGCAGACACACACCAGGCCTGCCCGCCGCCCGCCCCAGCACTCACACCACTCTGCCCTCACACCTCCTCCATGGGCACAAGGCCTCTGACAAACACCCATCCTCCACAGAGGCACCAGACCAGACCCCTCAGGTTCTTATCTGGGACTGGCATCAGAAAGGGACTCCAGGCCACCATCAGCTCAGGTCCCCTGCAGCTCCAGCAGCAGAAGGGCCTGATGATGGATCTACAACTGGGACCGGCCCTCCAGCGACACCCACTGCCAGAATCCGGAGCTCTTCTCCAGCACGCTCCAAGCAGAAGCATTGGCACGGCTCTGCCTGTGGAGTGCCAGGGAAAGCCCATCCCACTACTGCACATCATCTCAAAACACAGAACCCAGCTCCAGCTCCAGCTTCTGCCAGGTCTCTCTGGCACCCTTTTCTGCAGAGCAGAATCCCAAAGTCCTTTGCCCTTCTTGTGTGCCTGAGGGGATTTGTGATCAGAGATAGAAGGAAAGACAAAGCCCTCCCTGTGGCAAGCAGAATGAAGTGATCTACGCTTGGGAATTACAAGAGACTCCAAACCTGTCAGAGCAAAGCAGCTTATGTTCTGCTTCCCAGCACCTCCAAAACCAATCTGGGAGAACACAAACAAGGGCTGGAGAGAGACACTACAGCTCCATGTACTGTGGGATAAGGCCTGGGTGGCACAGCTCCTTTCCATCTAGCTTGATGTCTTCTCTGTACACAGAGTGGGGGCTGGACCTGGCCTTACTGCACAAACATGGGCTGGAGATGTTCCTGGTTCTTCCTGATGCTGGGTTGTTGGATCAGAACTGTTGAGGATGACAATCTGCCCCATCCTAGGAGCCACATGCCAGGAGGGATCCCCTCCACAGCCCACAGTGACAAACTGGTGGTCTCTGCCAGCCACATAACCCATATCTAAGAGTAATGCTGCCCACTCTGGAAGTTGCTCTTCAAGATCTCCCCCACCCTCCCAGCTTGATGAGGAGCCCACACCAAATCCAAGGCTTCCTGGGCTGGGAGGAGAAGGTGTGTCTGGCTGCTGAGATCAAGGCCAGGCCAGCTACTAGTGAGCAAGATCCCACACACGTGCTTCCTGAGGGACTGGGGAATCCCCGAGGGACTGGGGAATAGAGAGCAGAATACCTTCACACAACCAGCACAGATGACATACCTAGGGACCTTTTCCATCCATACACCCTTCCTCGCACCCACCACTTTTTCTCTTCATACAGAAGTGCCTGCAAAGGTTGAGGCAAGCAGTGGGGGGAAATGTGGCACCCGTATCACGTAGTCAAATAATAACCAGGCAGCTGGGCCATATCTCAGCACCAACCAGTTCAAAGGCAGCCCTGGGCCTACTGGCCCCTCGCTCAGGGAGTGCCAGAACTCTGTGGTGACCCTGCAGTGACAGGTCCTGGTTTAGTTCGGAGGCGGGGAGAAGGTGCAAAAGGTGACATGATGGTGCCGGATGCAGGACAAGAGCCAAAATGGTCAAAGCAGCAGCTCTGACAGCAGTTTTCACATCTGACCACAATCTATAGGAGAGGTCAGCTTAGAGGGAGCACTTTCTCCTCCACAAGCTGCTTCTGGTTCCTCTCACTCAGCTTCTCAGGGCTGGACCAAGAAAACCCCCAGGGAGAACTACCCATCTCTGCAAGAGTTACTTCCAGCCAGTTCTGGATACTTGGCATCCACCTCTCACAGCCAGAAATGAAGTGACAACTCTCAGACCAATGATCTCTTTGCTGAGCTGTGCTCAAGCTACTCCTACACTCTCAGCACGAGAGCACAGTGTGTTCTCCCTCTGCAATGGGGGATGCTCACCGGGATTCCTGAGATCAGCTCCAGTATTTTGGTATCTGCGCTACTGAAACGTCTATCTGGCAATACATGCTCTGAGTAAGAGTTGTGTTCTCCAGGCATGACAGGTGTCAAAGAGAAGCAGCAGCAGCAGCACTGAAGGCACCATGCACAAAAGCAGCAATATGCAAGGTAAAGGGCATGGGACACAAGCATTGAGGACTTTGCCACAGAAAAATGTCCCCACTCGCTTCCCAGGAGAAGGATAATGACCAATCAGTGGAAAGCCTGTTGTAAAGCAAACGTACTTAGCTTCCTCCACCACCTCCACCTCCGCCTGCGCTGTGATGGGTGCGTTGGAGTGTGCTCCTGTTGGGTCATCCACGTTCAGCTCCCCGTTGGTTGAGCTCACCACCTGCAACACAAAGAACACCCCATTCACGAGGCTCCCTGGCAAGGGCTGCTGAGGGAATAGGAATTCTGATGAATAACCACTTGCTCCTGTCTCTTTGCACCCTCTCAAGAGGCTGCTGAGTTTTGTGGGTGCCTTGGAGTCTGCAGGCTGGAGCAGCCAAAGCAGAGCAGCAGGCAGGAGCCTGCATGTGTGTGCTCCCTAATTCCCATTCCTGTGCCCAGCACAGGACTTGGCATCGAGAGGTCCCTCCAGGAGCACAGGCACTGGTGTGAGCACTGATTGCCAGCCCTGTCTGGCCTGTATGATGCTGATTGTTTTCTCCTCACATTTTGAGGAGCTCAGTCCTGTTGCTTCACAGTACTGTGGGGAGAAGCCTCAACCCTTAAGTCTCATTCCTTACATAGCCAATTTGGGGAATTATGTCCTTGCCCCAAAGCTACAGTCTCTCATCTCTTTTGGCCTCACACCTGTGATAATGGCTCACTCCAGCTTTTCCACTACAGGGGTAAGTTCAGCTGACCCTTCCATGCTTCACCTGGATGTTAGCACAGGCTCCTGCACCGTGCTGTGAAAACCAGGAACTGCTCTTGGCTCCAGAGCTGTAAGGATGCCTGGTTTCCCCACCCTGTTCCTCCTATTAGTCTTTCTACAAGGTAAAAGGAGGCATCTCCCATGGGGTGAGGGTATGGGTGGTACCCAGAACTCCTGGGGGCTCCAGATGATCTGACCACCAGGGATGAAGGGAATGAAGCCCTTGGAGCAGATGTCCCCTAGTCAGCACATTATGCTAATTTTGAACACTTCAGTCCTACCAGAAGCTGCTGTTTCTGCCAACTAGGCCCCTTGGGCTCTGCCAGGACAGGTCAGAAGTCGGCTCACATCGTGCTCAAGAGCTCTCCTTGAGTTTTCACCCCTTCCCTCACTCATCATGCCTAGGCCGTCCTGTATTCTCCAGACCCCCATGCTTCCCATGCAGATCTGCAGTGCACTGGCACTTAATTGCATTGTTCCCAAGGCTCTTCCCAAACATTTTGTCCAGTTGTTAAATTCCATTTTACAAAAGGCTTTGATTTTCCTCCTTGCTTTTCACGTGCTGCCACTTCATTTCCATGTGGCAAATTCTGCCTTAAAGGGAATGGTGACTTGAAGCTGCTGACCTGCCAAGGTCCAGCATGAGCTGGGGCGTCTGCTGAGGAGCAATTCCAGCCTCTGCAGCTTAGCAGCCACACACAGCCCATTTCCTGTTCTCAACTGCAGATAAGCAGAATTTTAGTGCTTACAGTGGCACAAGAAGCTCATAAACTGCTCAGGTTGGCAACTCTTCCCATACAATTCCTAGGGCTGCTTCAGCACTGCTGTCACAAGGAAACATTCCCCTCACTGAGAGGGACCAATCTGATTTTTATTTATACCTCAACATATGGTACACATGAGATGCAAGATTTCTATAAGAGCTTTACATGTTGTGCTAGCAGCCTTGTCCCCAGGGAGGCTTCTCCTAGCAGCCCATCAGGGCAGAGAAGGGCTCTGTGACCGAACTGTGAGGGGCCTCTACACAAACGCACCTGACAAAGAGCCAGGGCTCTTGTGGTAATGCTGCCCCTGGCTTCTCTGCTCCTTTTCCTCTCCCCCTCTAGTAGGAACACTTACCCTTTTTTATCAATAAATGGTCCTCAGATACAATATTGCCATGTTGGTGCTTTATTTTTGCCTGAGAAATCTCTCAAAAGAATCCTTCCTGAGTACCCCTTTTATTGCAGAACGGGACACTCACATAAAAAATATGAATAAAAACATCTTCTCTGTACTGAATGCTGAAGTTGTACCATCACAGAATGGTTTGTGTCAAAAAGAACCTTTGCAGCTCATCTAATCCAACCCCCTCACATGGGCAGGGACACCTTCCACTAGAACAGGTTGCTCCAAACCCCATCCAGCCTGACCTTGGACACTTCTCTAGGTTACATCTGAGAGCACCTCATTATTTACTTCCATGGTGGCTGCAGTCATCCACTGTGGGAGTGGATTTTATCTCCTCTAGCTGCTGAATGAAGGGAATGATCTATTCTGGAAATAATTTCTTTACAACAGTCACTTCCATGGATTTCAGCACAGCCACAATTACACTGACAGTATTTAACTATGTCTGTCAGGCCACACACAACAGAGTGCTTGGCATCTGCTCACATCTGAGAGCAGAGCTACACATTCATCAGATCCTCCTTATCTTTGTTTCTCTGCTACTCAGTAAAATATCTTTAAATTAAAAGAGGACAGTGGCTAATCAAGCCAAAACCACATTAGACCCAACTAAGTATCAGGAATTAAGTAAAAATGTCAACCCAATCTGCATTTTTCTTTACTGAAATCTTGCACTACCTGTGTCCTTGGCTCAGCTCTGTCCTGCTCCAAGCACTAATTCCCATTTCACCAGAGCCAGTGTTCAGGGTGTTGTGTCTGACAGCAGAGCCAGCTCTCACAGCAAAGCTCTGCCAACAGGCAGTGATAGCAGAGTTTTTCTTTGCTTGGGTGATTCCTGCACCTTCTCTCCAGCTTGTCCAGCCAGCTCACTCTGGCTTTAGTGCCAGTGAGCCTGAGTGACAACCAGGACAGGTAGGGCTTCGGGAACAGGATTTTTTCAGGAATTTAAAAACACTGGTAGTACCAGCTCCAACATTGTCCATTGCACATCCTCTGCTCATCTCCTTCCAGTGCAACCCTCTGGAGATCCACCTTGTGCTCACTGTGCCCTCAAGCTGGTGGTGATGTGCTTTGGAACAGCTCAGCTCTTTTCCCTACATTAATGGTGACTACGTAAAACAAATTCCACTTCAGCTGCCTGTACTGCCCTAGAGCACCTCCATGATAGGGTAGAGGGTACTTTACAGACCTACTAATGTCACTCCTTTCTGTCTTCAGTTTAACAAATCTTGGTTCAAAACAGCTTAAAAATTTTTGTTGAAACAGTAAAAGCCACAGTGCATGCCATCACAGCTTGGGTCCCTCCCAAACCATGGCTTGGGCATGACGTAGGGGACAGGACCAGTGAAACTGCTCTCCTGAGCACAACATTGCTGCCAAGAGAATCCAGGGGGTCTAACACAAAGGATGCACACAGTAGAAGAAAGAGGTACCTGCACTGATCCTCCATGTCGATCTGCAGCCAAATGAGATGTCAAGTACGAGGTATTTGTCTGCCGGCTCGGCTGGATTTCCCAGTCTCCTCGGCGATCCGATGACGCCTGCTTGGGAGTTCAGGAGCATGAAAGAAACAGAAGAGAGGGAAAAAGGTGAATGAGGAGAAAAAATAAAGGTGTATTGGTTAGTGAGTTAGTTTCTTTGCAGAAACCAAGGCATTTACACTTTTAGCTGGGCTAAAATTCCCCTTTACCAGGTCCACCTCATTATTTACTTCCATGGTTGCTGCAGTCATCCACTGGGAGTGGATTTCATCTCCTCTAGCTGCTGAATGAAGGGAACGATCCATTCTGGAAATAATTTCTTTACAACAGTCACTTCCATGGATTTCAGCACAGCCACAATTACACTGACAGTATTTAACTATGTCAGGCCACACACACCAGAGCGCTTGACATGACAAGCAAGATGGGGTTCACAAGCTGGACCTCCCTCAAATACACCTTTTTAAACTGTGACCCATAAACCAAAGCCAAACATTTCATTTCACCCAAAGGCAGCTCCACACACTGATTCACCTGTGCAGTGTAGAAGGAAACATCCACACCTGCTTGACTGGAGAGAGGATTGGGGACTTTTTGGGTTTCTGCAGAAAAGTAGATAAGAAGCTTTGGCTAGCAAGTTTCCTTTCTGCCCCCAACAGATGAACATGTCAGGTGATTTAAATTATTATTCATTTGTTTTCTTAGAAGAATCACTTTGCACTTGCACGTGAAGCTCTGGTGGGTCACTGTTGGGGGTTAGGGTTTTTCCTCTCCTTTCTTTCTCTCGTGGAATTTTGTCCCATCTGTTGCTAAGAAACAATAACTACCTGTACTCAAGAGAACAAAAGATGCAGCTGGGAGGAGGAGGGGGAAGGGTGCAGCTTGCTACTCTCTTACCTGAGGGCTTTTCTCTTGGGAAGGGCAAACTTACCACGAGATTTTAGGCTGGGGGGGAACGGGAAGAGTACCTCACTGGAAAGGACCCTCACCATCTACTCGGGTGCCTCAGGGCTGGAAGGGACCCACAAGGACCATCATCAGTCCAACTCCTGGGCCTGCACGGACACCCCAACAATCCCACCCTGTGCCTGAGAGCGTTGTCCAAACACTTCTGGAGCTCTGGCAGCCTCGGGCCATGACGATTCCCTGTGGAGCCTGCTCAGTGACCGACCATTCTCTGGGGGAAGCGCCTTTTCCTGATATCCAACCAAAATGTTCCCTGATGTTCTGTCCAGCTTGGGAGCATCAAGTTCCCATCAACGCTCATCACCCTCCTATCAGTTTCCAAACCACATGGCAAGACTAGAGATGGAGGGGGAAGAACTCACTCATCTTTGATTAAAACCCTTCACTTTCCACAGGGAAAGGCTACAAAGAGGAGATTCCACATTAGCTCTTCTCTAGGAGTCAAATACTGTAAGAGGGAATCTGCAGTTATTACAACCAAGAACAAAAAGGAGGCCATTAAATCTGGAGACCCAAACCTACACCTCCAATTCACTTCTCGAGATGTTTATTTTTTTCCTTTTTCCTTTAGAGAAATGCTTTGCTCTAGACTTTAAAGGAACATCCCTTAGAAGAGAATTGTTTGTGTCTTGGTGAGAAGAACCTGATTTCCCCTGTGTTATATTAAATAATTCATTATCCTAAGTAATGTTAAAGTGAAAATATGACAAAAGCTGCTGTGCAATCCAGAACTGGACTATCTGTGCAGCTCAGAAGAACAAGGCCTGCAGGCTGCCTGCATATTTTGGGATTTCTTTGGGCCTTTGTGAACTAAAATGCCTGCAAACGAAGCCAGGTGTCACTGTACTGTCAAGGAAACATGATGCCTCACACATACAGAACGTGAAGGTCTGTGGTCAAGGTGGACAATAGGAGACTGGCTGAACAATCCTCCCCAAACCAGGGGTTTACTGCACCCATCAGGGAATTTATTAAAGCAGATGACTGTGACAGGGCTCACACACCAACCCACACTAATCACCATGCACACATGCTGCAAACAACCTGGCTTCCTACAGCAACACTACCCCAGGAGGGGTCATCTTGACTGCAGCTGATGGACTGGGATGTTTCCTACCCTGTCTTAGCCAGACAGGTTGTTCCACCCCTGTAGCAGAATAAGCCCAGAACCACTCCCTGGGAATAAGAGCAGCAACAGCTCCAGCTGGGAGCTGCACTTGGAGATCTACTGAAAGTCTGAGAATTCTGTTAACACAGAAAATCTAAACTCTCAACACCAAGAACACAGTACAGTGAGAAAGAAAAATGGGAAATTTCATTTCCCCGTGGCAGTTCATCCAGACTGTGATGCCTTCCTGAGGGTTCTGCCCTGCCTGTCCTTTGAGCTCTGCAACACTCACACTGGACACTCTGAGAAGGAGATATGGATGTGCTTGGGACACACATCCCTGTCCCAGCCGCATGCTCTGTGGGCAGAGGGCACAGAGGAAAAGGCTGGGAAAAGGCTGCCATCAGCACAGCTCTCAGTCTGCTCCACAGTCCATGTTCTATGAGTAAAAGCACCTCAAAAAATGTGGCTGTCAGCAAGTCTAACCAGGCCAGGTGATCGACTTTAACCTATTTACCCACAAACTACAGCAAAAGAACCACATTCCAAACTGGACTCCGGTTGGCTCACGAGGAATTCCACTGGTTGATACCTTATTTCAGCAACCTGTTGCTCTGACAAAATTCTCCTCAAATCACCATCTCTAAATTAAGCAGGAATTGTCCAAGAATCAGCCCCAGCCAGCTACAATGCCACGTGGCTTCTGCTTCTCCAGGGCCAGAGGAAGGGGAGGGGAGCCAAGCAGTGCACCTGATTGCGAAGGGCCTGCTGCGATGGTCGATCCCGGTGGATGTGGCTGTCTCTTGTCACTGCAGAGGTCCCAGAATCTACATGGACAGATCCCACGGGAGTAGGCTGGAAAAAAAAAGGTCTTGGTTAGGGCAAAGACTCACATGCACAAACCCACCTTGTCAAGCCAGTAGGAAGCAGAAAAACATCAAAACACTGCCCAAAGGAGCTAAGGAGAATTACAGCCAGGGTTATCAACCCCCTGTGATTTACAGACATGAAATTTGATGGTGGACACCAGCACCAATGTCTTGTGTAAAAATTAATTAGAAGATACAGTTATGAGCCTGTCTCAATGTCATATCGCACCTAGTGCGTCTCACACAGAATTATTACAACTGAAAATATACAGACTTGTTTTCCTCATCCTGTTGTCTCACCACTTGTAAAAATCACGCTTGCATAGAAACAGGACGTGTTAAAATTAAAGCTTCATCTGCTCTCTTCTCACCAAAGTCATAATCCCTGCTCCCAACATCGAGATCTCCATGGCAACCACTGTGGTTGTCAGCAATAGCACGCTTGTCTTACAAGGTGCTCTTTATCAACTGCCTTTGTAATTAAAGAAAAATGAAGAGAAAATCTTGATTCACAAAGGGAATGATTTCTTAGGAACTCTGTTGAGCACAGTAAACACTGGGAATGCTAAATATAGTTGGGACAGTAAAGCACCAGCAGTGGTACCAAGTTTAGCACTGATCTAACTGATTAGCATTTGATCTGACACCAGTGACAATTCATTTACAGACTGGTCTTTGGGGTGGGTTGTGAGCAGAAAGACCCAAAACAAAGAGCTTTAGTTTCTTCTACCATATTTTCCCATGACACATCCTTTGGCCAAGGTCTGCCTGAGTTTGACTGGGTTTTAATGATAAAAGCGATGCAATTAGATCAGGGTCATGGTCCACATGGAGTCATGGAACTGCTAAGTGGAGGTTGGTTTCTCCCACATTTCCTTGCCATGTATTGTACAGAGCTGGTTCAGTCTCTGAGTGTCCTCCAAGATATTCTGAGTTCAGGAGAGAAAGTTCAGGTTAGATATTTGGGAGAAATTCCTCCCTGTGAGGGTGGTGAGGCTCTGGCAAGGTTGCCCAGAGAAGCTATGGCTGTCCCACTCCTGGAAGTGTCCAATAGGCTGGACAGGGCTTGGAGCAACCTGGTCTAGTGGAAGGTGTCCCTGCCCATGGGAGGGGTTGGAACAAAGTGGGCTTTGTGATCCCTTCCAACAGAACCCATTCTGGGATTCTACTATTCACTGAACATCCATCAGAACCCTGCCTCGATCTCCTGTACCTTTTTGATGGGAACACGACCATTATAGGGGTTTCTATGATTCCCCTGCTTTAAGATGGATTTTAGATACTGGTCTCCAATCCTGTGCTAGACTAGAGAGAATTCAGTCTCATCATTTTCACTGTCACAAATGGGAAAATGAGGCTTGAATGTCCAGAGAGGTGGATGAGGCCTCTGCCCCTCAGGAAAGCTTTGAGGCGCTGCCAAGAACCCCCTGAACACAATGTCAGGACATCTCACTGTGCTGAGAATGGAAAGATTTGATCCTAAACTCACTGCCATTACTTGGGATTATTGGGAATAATAAGGCAATGGTGGGGAAGCAGCATCTGGAAGGCAAGGCATGGGATTTTGCAGGGGCAACTCACAATTGGCCTGCCGACCCAGTCGTAGGCGTAGTCAAAGGTGTAGCCTTTCTTTTCGAACAGCTCCGTGAAGATGGTCCGCAGGTAATCGTAGTCTGGTCTCTCAAAGAAGTCTAATCGCCGGACATAGCGGAGGTACGTGGCCATCTCCTCTGTGGGAAAAGGGCAAAAAGCAGCAGCTTTTATCCTGAATCTTCCAAATGAGTTGTTAGAAACCAGTATCTGGGATGCCAGCACTACCTCTGGCTTTTCTCCTAAAGGTCATGGTTTTTAGTAACAGTCCTCAATGGAAAACAATTCAAACACTTCTCAAGCAAAGATGGAAGTCCCATCTCTGCTCAAATCTGACTTCCACACCTGGATTTATACATTTGTATAAAAATAAACAGAGTGAGAAATAAACTCACCGAACCTGACAACATGCTGCTCAGAGGCATTTAGAATGCTCTTGCCTAGAGAAGCTGTGGCTGACCCATCCCTGAAAGTGTCCAAGGCCAGGTTGGATAAGGCTTGGAGCATCCTGGAATAGTGGAAGGTGTCCCCCCATGACATTGGCAGAGCCTGAATATTCAAAACTAGACTAGAAGGGGAGGCTCCATGGTTAATTTACCTGAAGAGGGTTAATTTACAGACCAGAGTTTGTTGTTAAGCTAATTAATTGCTTTCCTGCATCTGAGTCTCACTTTGCATGCACAGAATATTGAACAGTAGGGACTCATGTCCTACCTCTTCCCAACTCTCCCTTGGTTCATGGCCTTGCCTTCAGCTGACAAAAATAAGAATGGAACTGCTTATTGATACTTAACTTTGTCTGTGCCTTCCATGGAAGTAAAAGAGGGGGAAAAAGGACAAGAAAGAATCCTCAGTTTTAGGTATCTCCAGAAGATGGAGAACAACTGGTTTCAGGCAATGAAGGGACAGAACTCAGTTCTCTCATCTCCCATCATTCCAGACCTGAAGGAGCTGTGAGGAGGAGTACTGGCAAAAAGATGTGAACAGCCAACCTGAATCTGCTCTACTTGGAACAAAGTGGATTTTGGAATGAGACATCTGGGGAATTACAGTGAACAATGATCCCATTCCAGGCTTGCTGCTCCTCATGCTGGGAAGGAATCGTATAGCACAACAGCTCCTACAGGAATGGGATTAATTGTGGGTGCTCTCCCTGGTGTCTGGACTTCAGAAACCCCCCAAAACCTCCCAAGCCCACTCTGTGGCCAGGGGACCCTGGGGAAGGCACTAACTCTGTACTCTGCTCTCCTAGCTCCAAGGTCTGTTTAACAGGAGATCAGGTGTTGGGCTTGGCTAGAAGCACACTTCAGCAACACTCTCCTTAAAACTGCTTCCAGAAGGTAAAATTCATGGACAGGCACATCATCCCATCTTCCAAACTGGCCACCCACACCTGCAACACCTGTAAAACCTACCATCTGGAGAAGAATTAACTCAGTAATTCCAACATGGTCGTTTGGGAGAGGGAAAATAATGAGCAGCTCTTTTGGAAGGAAGCCAAGAAGTAAAGCAGGCATACAAGGCCCTTGAGCACTGTCCAGCCTCCTTGATGAGAAGAGTTTTGTCCATTTTAAGACCTCAGGCCCTGCTAATTTATAGCAGCAGCTCCAGTGGTTTGCCAGCTTGAGGAACAACATGATGGATACAGGTCATCCAATACTTTCTGACAGAGGAGTGCAAGCCCATCCTATTCAACAAGGTATGGCCACCTCCAGCTGCACTCACACGATCCCATCAGGGCTTTACCTGGAAAGTTCTCACAGAGAACTTCAACTGGAGTGTTTCTCTTTGTGTCCCCAATCTTCTGATATCTCTCTTTTAAGGTGTCAGCCTGCAGCGCACAAAGACAAAACAGTTGTGGAGAAAGAGTTCAACCATGTGAGAAAGGACATGCTGTATGGGAAGAAAAACAAGGTACTTAATGTCCATTCTGGGTGACACCAGGAGATGTTACTTGCAATTGAACTGCATCCTGGACTATACCAGTAGGAGTATTTCACAGGCTATTGGGAAAGAACATCCAAGGATGTTCAAAACATCTTTGTTCATGAAAGGCTGGACCCTTATTAGTGTCTTACAAGGCTCATTTCCCACAGCCCAATCCTGAGGACTCTGCAGGGAAGGTATCATGGGAGAAGGAAATTAAAGTGCATGAACTGTGATAGCACATCAGGACCTCTCCAGGCTTAGGGCCATCGAGCTGCCTTCACAAACAACTGCAAAACAGACCCACAGCGATTTGGGTTTTCCCCTGTGCAACAGGATGCTACCACATTGATAATGGCTCTACATCAGTCACACTTCTCCCAAATCCCACGCTGCCCCCATACAGCCTTTCCATTCACCCCCAAACCATCCATCACTCAGCACTGATTTAATATCTGGTCAACAAAGAAATGAAACCATTTGCAGTTGGATTTTCCACCTAAGTCAACCTGAGGTAGAGTACTCTGCTCCAGTTGGCACCTTAAAAGTGAGGTTTCTTGCTTTCATTTCAAAATATGTCAATTAGACCTGGCAGCAGCATAATTAGCACTGTAGACATTCTCTGCAGATACTGCCCTGACAGTACAGACCATAAGTGTAAGCCAAGGAAACCTAGAAGGGCAAAAATGCCACATTCTAAATCCAGCTGGAGAGTCTGTGTTTGCCCTGGACCTCAAAAAGGAGTCAACTAATTCTTATCAAGTTCAGCAGTGAACTGAGGAACTTTTAAACTTGGAATTATTTTAGAATAATTTACAGGATTAATTTACAGCAGATGAGTTCAGAAGAAAGAAGCCAGAAAGAAAATATGTACTAGAATCACACACTTACAAAGAGGCGTGGACATAAAATCAGAGAGAGTCTGACTTCTTTCACAATCCCTTTCATGCTTGAAAAACCCTTCATTGCTTTTATGAGCTGCTGCCAACATTTCTGGCACGTGCCTGATGAGGCTGAGCTGAGACTAGCTCTGGATAGGTGGTGAAAAACAGCTGAACAAGGTCTATCAACCCAACTGGGTCTATACTAACTGACCATTACAGAGCTCTGCTGAGCAGCTCCTGAACCCAAAGCCTTGGCTCCTTTTTCCAACAGAGCTCTTGTCTTCCCTGATAAACCTAACCTGATCACTCCCTTCATTTCCTTCAATTCCAAAGCTGAACACAGTAGCTTAATCATCAGGGAGGTGATGGAGAAGTGAAGATGCAGCTTCCAACAGCTCTGGAGCCAGCAAATGACTTACTCCTTGTTAGCTCAGCTGATAGATGTTCGTGGCAGTCAGCAACTCAATTACTTGCAGCTCTCCACATTGTATACAGCATCTCATAAACTCCCCAGCACTGAGTGTCCAGTGTCTCTGGAGGGAAGCCAAGTCCAATACTTGTGCCAGAAAACCAGTTTTTCAAGCTGAAGTCCATCTGTGCATCTAAACCCATCAAACTGCTCCCATTATAAACACGGATCACAGATGCAGCTGGGGGATTGTGTTGCCGTAACTGGAATTTCATAAACAATCACTGTGTCCCAGTCACGCTCCAGTGCGGGGCAGCTTCCAATCACAGCTCTCTCACTGCTGTCCCTGTCTCTCTGATCACCCTTCTCTCCAAAATTGTACCAATTTGGCAAACTGAAGTGCCAGCTAATGTATTCCTACCTTAAAATCTTCCCTGCAGCTAAACTTAATGCCTCACTGTTGGGCTTCAAGGACACAAAGGAGAGGACAGAGTTTCTGACTGGATTTTGCCAACGTTTCTCCAGCGGATTCTCCTTTGAGTAGAGACCAGCTAAAGCTTTAAAGGACAAAACCTAAAGCTCAAACCTACCTTCAATCCTTGCCAGGGCAGGCTGCCTCGGAGGAAATACATGAACATATGGCCAAGGGCTTCCAAGTCATCTCGACGACTTTGCTCTGAAAGAGAAGAGATGACAAATTATTGCTGCAGAAGCAGAAATGGCTCGGAGATCTCACTGCAGCCACACCTGTATCTGAGATAAAGGTACCACAGGGACGTTCACTCCCTGTCTGCAGCTCAGATCTTGTGCAAAACCAGAAGCTGTTTCAGAAAGCCAGAAAATGTGTAAAATCAGCCAGAAGCCATAACATGAGAACTGCACAACACACATCCAACCTCAGGCAGAATGGACAACTCTTAATTGCAGAGGAATAAAGCAGTGCCTCAATTCTTCTCTGACCTGCCAGTGCCATGTGGTGCTGGATCATTTCCTCTGGACTAAATGGGAATGGGATACTCACAACCAGCTGCAGGGATCTACCCTTGCACAGTGCCAACCCTTTCCCAATTGCCTCTGCTGCTCATCAGAGCAGATAAAAAAATAGCTTATTCCAGCACTGTGGAACACTTGCTGCTGCTGCCATGCACATGTTATAAATGAAGGGAGGGGGGGAAAGGGCCACGGAGTCCAAGGAAAAATATCCTAAAACAAGCTGCCAAAATGTATCCAAAATGCCAGGGAAGGATAGAAGAGAACAACAGATGTGGAGGCAACACTGGGATGGGCTGAGCTGAGCTGCATTTCTTGGGCTCACTGAGCTCGTGGACTCATTTGCAACCTCCCCTCCTTTGAACCCCACCTGCTCCAAACAACATGCTCCATGATCCAGAGCAGATCCAGCCCATGACACTATGGCCACTTAACCCACATGAGATGCTGGGAGAAGGGAACTGAAACAACAGTTCCTGCAGTTATCCTGATAAAAAGGGGAAAAAAAGAGGATGCCCTGGGTAATTCAGTGCAGTGAAGCAGATGGACTTCCAGGAAGATGGTGCAGTGCACTTGTCTCTCAGAAAAGCTACAGTCAGACTGCTGAGTTTGAAATGTGAAAGGATTGATTCCACCTGGGCTGGTCTCACCAGCAAAGCATCAGCTCCTCACGACCCCGCTGGGCAGGGACAGCCCCCTCAAATACACCCCCAGAACTGATTTGGACCCTTCCCTTGCATAAGCCATGGTGGGAGCTGAAATCCTGTGGGGAATGGGTCCTAAGGAAGGCACACTTCAAACACAAACATCTTCCCTCCACATTGCCTGCACCAGCAGTTTCCCAGCCTGCTCCCACTGTGCCTTCCCATTCTTCCATCCCTGCCTGACTCTTCACTTTCCAAAATTAGACGCTAGGCTCATCCCTCCTTACTCCCCAAAGAGAGTGAGGTCTCCAAGTGGGAGCCAACATGCTAGGAGGCTTCCTAGAGAATATTCCATTATCTCACTGTTTGTATGGATTTAAGAGAATATAAACATTTAATAAGGTTTTTTTGCCTTTCAGCCACAGAAATGTAATCTTCTGGTAGGAAAGAAAGCAGTGAGGAGAGGAGATGAAAGCTGGGTTTACAGCTATTTAAATCATTCATTTTCTCCAATTACTAGGTCAGAGAACATGCAACTCTAACACCTGGAACTGGAAAGCACTGGGATAGTGCTGTGCTATAAAAATCTATTTGTCTATCATCCAGTGCAGCATTCACCGCCTGCCTGCTTGTCTTTTATCAGTGCAGGGCTGCTCCCAGTTATTTAGTTCCTAATAAAAACTGTAATTATGAGGCTTCCAACATTTCAGCTGGCTCAATTCCTCAAAAGAGGGGAGAAAAAAAAAGTCACACAGCTGTAAACAGCATTGGGAGGTTCATAAATAGCTTCAAGGGAGCAAGAGAGCTGAGCCAAGATGCTATGGGAGGTCTAAAAGATTCAAATGGCAGCTGGAATGTGTCCAGGGAAGGGACTGGAGCTAGGGAAGGGGCTAGAGCACCAGGATCAGCTGAAAGAGCTGAGGAGGCTCAGCCTGGAGAAAAGGAAGTTCAGGAGGGACCTTTTGGCTCTGCACAACTCCCTGACGGTGGGGATGGGGGGGTGGGTGCAGCTGAAGGGGGGAGTTGGGCTCTGCTCCCAGAGAACAAAGGACAGGACAAGAGGAAACAGCCTCACGCAACACCAGGCACCAGGGAAGGTTTAGGTTGGACCTTAGAGAAAATAATTCATTGAAAATAATTCACTGTCAAGGATTGAACAGGCTGCCCAAGGCAGTGGTGGAGTCACCACGCCTGCAAGTGTTCAAAAGATGTGTGAATGTGGCACTTGGGGACATGGTTTAGGTGAACACTGCAGTGCCTGTCGATTGTCAGACTAGAGGACCTCAGAGAGCCTAAAGGACGCTCTGAAAACTCTCCCCACACAGACAAACCTTTGCCAAGGTGTGTGTTGATGGACATGTATCTGGCCGTTCCAGTGAGACTCTTATGCTCCCTGTAGGGAATGTGTTTTTTGGTTTCCGGGTCGATGTACTCCTTGGCCAGTCCAAAGTCTATGATGTGAATGACGTGCTCCTTCTTGTTGCCCTGCCGGCCGATGAGGAAGTTCTCGGGCTTGACATCCCGGTAGATGAGGTTCTTGGAATGCACGTACTCCATCCGAGAGATCTGCAAAGCGACCAGGGAAACGTTACTTGTGAGCAGAGCTCTGGCTCCCAGCAGAGCTGGCAGAGGAATTTGTCATCCCCTCCTTTCCAAGGCTATCATGCTGTGCTCCCTGCTTTATTCCCACGGAAATGGGCAAAGGCTGTTTCTGAGGCGTTACCACTGGGATGCAGCTCTTGGCAGGATGCCACGGGGAGCTGCAGCAGCCTTTTTGTATTGATTTTAAACATACTAAACTGGTTACCAAGAGCTCTTCCCTTGTCCACCGCCTTCCCCTGTTGCTCTGTGTCTTACCACCTTCCTCCCTCGACCCATATGTTGTCTTAGACATGCCAGATTCTTCATGGAGGGGGATTTTTGGGCAGGCAGAAGCTTTACGATCTTCAAAGTTGACTAAAATAATAATTAATCTCATTGCTGTCAACAAGGAATAGTTGAAATATTTTTCAGCTTTTGACTACCGTTTTTCTGGAAGTTTGACTGAACAGGAAGGTGAAAGGGCAGGAACCCCACTTCTGAGGTGATGGAGTGCCTCTAACAACACACCTTATTCAGAAGTTCATAATTAAATTGCTTTTGAAACGAAATATATTGCAGGTGATGTCTGAACAGGCTGCCAAGCAGTTCTCCTTTGGGTCCTGAACTTAGGAGACAATTCCAACTGTAAACAAATCTCCATTTCATTTATTACCTTTAATTGCCTTTATATGTTCCAAATGAGCACACGTGAACCCCCATTAATGGCTGTCCTGGTCACAGCTGCCCCGCATGCCAGAGGGCACAGAGACTTCAACAAGATGCTTCTTTGGAAAGGCTACTGGGATTGACTCAGATATTTGTGGGCTGAGAATGCTACAAAACCCCTGCAAAGCTCCACCAACTCCCAGTTTTGCACTAACGAGCCTCAGTCCCCAGAGGTCACTGCCACACTGTTGCGAGGGACACCTAGGGTGAGGGCCACCAGCTGGTCGCCCCCACTGGGTGGATCCTGTCAGGAAAGCTCTGCAGGCTGGAGCCTGTGGGTCACTGAGCCAGCTCTCCCCCAGCCAAGCAGGGACTCTCTGTCAGCCCTTCCAATCCCCCTGCTCACTCCGTTGGGCTGGCAGATCCTGACTGCTCCTTCATTTCTCACTGAATCCAGACACATTCCCAGCTGGGAAACTGAGATCACTCTTTCTCTTTACAGATCTTGGACCCACACCTGGTTTTAAAATGCACGTGATCCTCCATCATGCTCCCAGGCCCCTACCATGCATCCATCCTACTTTAAAAGGAAAATCTGCTGCATTCCCACCTCTCGGAAAGAAGTAGCAAGCAGGAGGGGGCAGCCCTCCTTACAAAATAAACAGCAATACGGCGAGGGCAGCAGACAGGAAAAAACTGGCTGCAGGTGAATCAGGCTTAAAAAACAGAATTTGCTCAAAGACTCTTCAAAGAGGGGAACAGCACGTGCTGCCGCTCCCTCCCCCCCTCAACGCAGTGATTGATTCCAATGTGCAGAGAAAATGGGTTTCACGGCTAACAGCCATTATTTCCAATCAATTACAGGCTGGTGCAGAGCAGAGCAGATGCTCTTCAGTCATTCTTCACATTTTGAATCACCTACAGGACACAGCAGCAGGTTGTGAGACAAAAAGCCACGTTGGGAGGCAATTCAAATGAAGATGCAACCCTTGAAAGTGGAACAAAGAGTCTCCTTGCCTCTCCACACATAACAAGCTTCCAAGCAGAGCCTGACTGGCTCATTTGATTTGTTCCTGCTACCAGAGCAGTTCAGTTGTTGAAATCCCAACAGCAATTAGAGAACCAGAAAAGGGCCCATTTTTTTCTTCTTTAAATACTCTTGGCAAGTTGCAGCAGGCAGGACAACAACCTGGAGAGCTGAGGTGTCAGATGAGCCAATATGCTCCAGCAGCACTCAAAGGTAAAATAAGCAGCATTTATTTTCCTGCCTTTTTTTCCTCCCACCTGCCTTTTTTTGCTACCACCATACACACATACAGCTGCTGTGGGGTCTTTAATATTCCTTCTTTACTTCCACCTGCCCGGATGCTTCATGCCAGAGCTTTGCACAGCTATGGCAGCTGAAAGACGCTCCTCAAGTCAAAAGGATGTTTCTTGGAGTAGCTTCCATGCTTTATTCACCCTGACAAGACACTCTCCCTGCTCGAGGCTGCTGTGATGTGGAGTGTCTGGGCTGCATCTGCCTTCCAGACTCTGCCTGAGTGCACACAAGCAGCGGTGCTGTGGCACAACCTTGGCATCAAACCCATGGTGTGGCTGAAGGAGACGGCAAGTGGAGTTCCCACTCCAGAAATGTGCTGGATGCAGAGGTGCAGTGCCCAATCCTTTGGGTTTGAACTACAGGCTCAAACACTCTGAATTCATTCTTTTAGGGGCAGAGAAACCACTCAAGGAACCAGGACTAACTTGGAATTGCTCTAATACTGGACAAACAGCAAGCACGGGAGCACTAGGGTATATGGAAGACTGAATTACAGAGGGATTTCCATGGCCACGGTTGGCTGAGTCCATCCTTGAAGCCATAAATCTCCATTTCAGATGTCAGAGAAACCCTTAGGAGGGGGGAGAATCCCTTGGCACACAGCAGGACCCCTGTGCTGCGGTGGAGAAATGAGAGGATATTGTGACATTTAGCAGGTGCCAAAGAAACTCATGCTTTCATTTGCCTTCCTCCTGCCAAGACAGCAAATGTAACAAACCCTCTGCTCCCAGAAAGGTAACTCTTTAAGGGGCTGATCTTGACAGCAGTTCCATCTCTAGACCTTTGTGATAAATTTGAGCCCTTCCACACATCACCTGCTTAAATATAGATCAGATCAACAGAGAATGAAATTAATCTTGTTCAAAAGCAATTTTGATTGTCACTGGTAGAAAAATATCTTGCCAAACTTGGTCCAGATCACATCCAGAGTATTTTTCCAGCACCTGGTAGCACAACAGAGCTTGTTAAGCTGTCAGTAAGCATCATACAGGTTGGACCTGGCCAAGAGTGAAAAACAGAAACCTGAATAAAAAAACATTTTCCCACTATTTATGGGCTGTAGAGACTGACACAGTGACCACATTTTAATTGCCAAGCTCAGCTTTGTTCAGGAGCTTCATCCACTGGAGCTGACCTACTGGATGTCTTCAGCTTCATGTGGAGTATGGAGGAAGCAGTTTGAGTCTGAATAATTCCCCAACAGGCTGTCTTTCATGAAGACTCACTGTCATCCAGTCTCTCTTGCCCTCAGCCAGGAGATCCTTCCTGACGTAAAACTATGTTTGAATTCTCCTGTAATCCCACGTGGCACTTCTTAAGAGACACTGCCCTTGTTTTTCTTAGAGAAACTCCTTTTTCTTCTAACATCTGTAAAGGATCCACCCCAGTCCTGAGATGCTACAACCTGCCAAGCTCATTCACACCAACCAAGCAGAAATACATATTAAAAAACACCTTTCCAGGATGTTTCTGGTTAAAAATTGACCATGGGACTGGATGCTCCTACAGACATGGGGATCATCCTAAGTATGAGGAGAAAGACCAGGGGACAAATGCCCATGGTTAGAATTACAGCAGCTGAAGCAGACCTGGCCAGTTAGAAGCAAGAACAAAATGTAATTCATGGATGTGAACCCAAGGAGTTTAAGAGTCCAGCTTTCCTTTCTGATGAGTCTCACACTGCAGCGTGACACAGTGACTGCAATCATTTAGTGTAGGAGAAAGACAATTTTCCCTAAATCCTTGTGGCTGCAGCAAAGGGTTTTCATTTCATTTGAGCAGTAAGTGCCAGCCCCTTTGGAAAACAACTCTCCCAGGGCCAGGTGATGGGGCACACTTGAAGATGCTGAATCTGTCTCCTTAAATGTGCACACTCCCAGCTGGAAACTCATGAAATGTCCCTGAGGAGACTGAGAAGGCCCTGTAACATCTCCCCATGGGCAAAGGAGCATCTGATCCTTTGAGAGAATATCAGCTCCTCCATTTCTGACTGCTTTTGCTGTCCCCCTGATCAGCCTCAGCCTGTGTTTTCCAACTGGCACCAGTGCCCTGGTGAGCTGCAACGTGGCCACAAGATCAACAGGTGATGTCAGTGAAGAACATCCAAGCCCAGAGCTGAGCTGCAGCCCCAGGACTCGGCAAAAGGCAGCAGCCATGGCTGTGACAGGCTTGATTTCACCAGCAGTCCCTCGGTTATGAACTTACATCTTTATATTTTCCCTCAAAAGGTCACACAAGCCGTGTCTGAGGCTTTGCCAGCTGTTGCCACTTGATTTAATCAAAGCCAATACTATGAATTGGTTTTCCATTGATAAACTCAAAACCAAGAGAACTTGACTGCTCTGCTGTGGGAGGCCTCAGTACCAGGCAGGTGCTGTTCAAACTTCTGCAGTTCTGATCTCAGCTTTCCATTTGAGATTCTGCTGTGTAAAGCTTCAGTTTGTCTGGAAAGATAAACTGAATCTCCTCTTCCCTACCACGCTTCTATCTGCAGAGCTATTAATGTGAATATAAAATCCCAACTCTGCTGTGGAGTATCTGGGTGATCCCAAGGTGCAGCTATCCAAGATCTGGATATCCGTAGATATTTAGATACTTGGGAATCTGCAAACCAGTCTGAAAACCAAAAAAGCCAAACTGACTGGCTGGCCTCACTGACTTGTGGAAGTTTCTGTACCGCATTTAGTATGTTCAGCTTTTATGCTGCTCTCTTTTAACACAAATCTAAATCCAAGCCTGGATCCCTTCCAGCTTGATTTCCTTTCCTTTTCAGCTACATTAAAGGCTCTGTGATGTTGCCCATAGAACTATTATATTCTAAGTGTCAGTAACTTAAACCCATTTGATTGACCAAATTTTTTACCAGATTTTACCAAGGCAGAACCCTCAAATGCTGGTATTTTGGCTAAGGAGGGCTCAGCTCCCATTGCCCTGTGAGGTTTCAGTCTATGGGCAGCCCAGCAGCACCAAACCAGTAGAACTGGTAGGAATGTGGGAGGGTGCTGTGCTCTGTGTGTCCTGCAGAGTGGGTGAGAAATGAGATGTTCCTGGGATGTCCACACAGAGGGAGGGAGCTGGGCAGGTACTGGGGCAGGGGTGTGTAGGGGACGTGGGACGCGAGTCCGTAGGAATCCAGCTTCACTGGTTCTGCTGCGCACAGAGCCAGTTTCTCACAAGCATAATCTGACCTTCCCTTCACAGGCAGGAGTCCTTTTCACCCTGCAGAGTCTTCTTTTATAAGAAAGACGGAGAGGGACTTTGGACAAGGGACTAGAGTGACAGGACAAGGGGAAATTGCTTCCTGCTACCAGAACACAGGGTTAGATGGGATATT
This sequence comes from Polioptila caerulea, assembly GCA_013397295.1. Classification (NCBI taxonomy): domain Eukaryota; kingdom Metazoa; phylum Chordata; class Aves; order Passeriformes; family Certhiidae; genus Polioptila; species Polioptila caerulea. The sequence goes on along the minus strand of VYXF01003064.1, from coordinate 160,955 downwards.
GGGAAGAATGTGAGAGTGGTGAGGCCCTGGCACCGGTTGCCCAGAGAAGCTGCGGCTGCCCCATGCCTGGAAATGTTCAAGGCCAGGTTGGATGGGGCTTGGAGTACCCTGGTCCAGTGGAAGGTGTCTCTGTTCATGGCAGGGAGGGTGGGATTAGATCTTTGAAGGCTCCTTCCAACTCAAACCACCCGGTGATTCTGATGCCTCAAGTTTCAGCTTTCATATTTCTCAGGTTCTGTGCTGACTTGGTGTGGGACTCTGAACTTCATATTAGGTGTATTAAGTTCTCTTCACAGTTGGACAAAACAATCCCTTCCCAGCAAGGACAACCATTACCCAAAAAGCATAAACAATGGTGAATGGAAGCAGGCAAGCCAGGGGCTTGAAATTTCAAGACCAGGAGCTGTAATTGGACAATTAACCCCAATATGTAAATGGACCAAAACTTATAAAAGTGTAAAAATTCATGACCAAAATCCATCTTGGATCCATCCTGGGTGTAGTCCTGGCCAAGCTCTTGTACTGCCTGAGGGGTATCCTTTTAAGGCCTTTCAATAAATACCTCTTTTATTCTTTTAACTGTCNTGTCTAGTCTCTGCTCCAGATCAGACTTTCTGGGTATCAGTTCTATGGTGGAAGAAGATTCTCTCATCCCTGAACCTTGCACTGTGCCGACCTGCCCACCACTTACACTGGCCCTGCCCACACTCACCAGCTGAATGGCAATCATTAACACTGTCTTCAGAGTGAACGTCCTGTCACAGAGGTCAAACAGATCTTCCAAGCTGGGACCAAGCAGCTCCAACACCATGGCGTTGTACTTTCCACACGGTCCGAAGTAATACACCTGGGGAAGCCCTTCAGCTGGAAGAATAGGAAAAGAACTGGAATCAGTCAATGAGACAAAGTTAATTCCCCTTCCCCTGCGTGCACACCTTTTGTTAGGCAGAGTTTTCTTGTCACTTCTTGAGTATTCTATCTGATCCTGCCCAGGAAGGAAGTAAGTTCCAGCACAAACTGTGACTGAACCAAAGGCTGCTCAGCTACACCCTTTGACAGACCAATGGATTTCAGAGCAATCAACAAGACCACCTGAAAGTATCAAGCTTTGGTTAAAGGGATGGATTTAGGGAACAAGACATGGAGTTCCCTGTGTTCCACTAAACATCAGGCAGAGAACAGCCCCAGATGTGGGCTGGCATTTTTTGGAGCAGTTTGGAAGATGATAGTCCTTGGAGAAAATGAAGCATGGCCAAAAATGGGCTGCTTTGTCACCAAAGATAACACACAGCCCTTGTTTTTCAGCACAACCTTACAGAAAGTTTACACTCAGTAAAAAGGAAAAAAACTCTCTTCCTTTAAAAGAGGGAAAAGTTTTAAATTCTGACCAATCACCACACAAAAGTAGGTGATCATGGTCATTAGCATATGTGCACACACACAACTATCAACATCGAACTGGTAGGAGCCAGAGCCCATCTTCCCACCCAACAGACTGCCCTGTGGGAGTACAGTTTTGATACTCAGCTGCCAGGGGATTTTGGGGTGGATAAGCTTTCTGAAAAGACACCAGAAGGAAAGGGAAAAAAACTAGCCTTGATGCTGGAAGACTCACAGAGCTGCACAGCACTCCTGAAATTAGCTTTGAGTCAAAAAGGAAACCACAGCAGCCCATACAAGAGGAATTTAGTGCAGGCCCAACTGCTCATTTTGCTAATCAGCACCTGCACCAGCACTCGGCATCTCAGCATCAGCGCCAAGCTGGGTAACATGTTTGAATATCTATGTATTCCTAGTCTACACCTCACCAGCAGCTCCAAAATGCAACAGAAAGGTTTTGTTTTGAAATATAGAGCTTTGTCTTATGTCAAAACAAAGCATTTGCATGAATGCCCAAAGATACAGCATCCTGCTATTCAGCGTAAAGGCTGAGCACGGGGAGCACTGCTACATGTACAGCCTTTTTTCCCCACAGAGATCCATAAATTACAGTGCACAGGACCTGAGAGCACTGTGACTATTAATTTTATGGCACGTTTTAAACAAGTGCAGGCACACACCTGGATTTGTGTAAGTGATCAATGTTAGATATAGCAAAATACTCGACTAATAAGGCACAGTTTGGTGTCAGCTCTGTGAGGTGCTCAGGCAGTGAAACATTTAAGGCTGGAGCATGTCAGCAACACAAGTGCAAGTCCTAGTGCAGATTTAGGGAAGCCCCGTAAACCCACCCATGGCACTGGGAACTGCAATCTGCCAACAGTGTAACAAATACAGCACTGAGATCACTAAAACTTAAATATCACAGAACTCGTGCTCTCAAGTGCTGCACCGGAAGAACAAAATGCAGTTTGACAAAGATCACCCGAGGAGCGTTTTAATCTCATTAATTCACATGCTCAGGGAATCTGTCATCAGAATGCATTAATGGGATATTACAGAGTATTGCAGGAATTCCCTGTCTAACCAGTGTTTTGTGTCCCATGTAAAACATTGACCCCACCTGGGTTTGGGAGGCTGCTGCTCCTGAAAGAGCTCTATGCTTTGGGAAGCAGTAACAGTCATTAAATCCTCTAGGAAGACTGGATGGTTGGATGCAGAAGCAATTCAGAAAGCCAAACAATGATGGGATATGATCCAGGCAGCTCCAAGATGCTTTCAAATATCCCCAAATCAACACAAATGGCAATTTAATGTCATCAGCTTAGTGCTAAAGGTTGGAATAATGATAACAGCTCTTGAGGGGACTCATGGTAAGCCACTGGGTTTTCAGTAAAGTCCGATGAGGACTTAGCCACATAGTCACCTCTAACACCAAGATCAGCATCTCTATTTCTTAAAGAATAATAGAATAATAACAGAGAATAAGAGAGTAACAGAATACTTTGTGCAAAGTTTAGACTTGAGTCCATTACAGATTCTAGATACAGATAGACAATGAGTACCTCTACCACAATTTCTACAAGTCTCAAATAGTGGAACCGAGGAAAGAATTAGGATTAGGACTCTGCTAACTAAGGTATGCAGGAGAACAAAATTGCAGAAAGGCTCTTAAGGAAGGTGAAGGATCCTGTTCTCAGACCAGGGGAAGATGAGAACGTTTACAGCCTCACTCAGTAAGGAGCAAGCATAGCAATTAAAATGAATTTCCCACCGGGCATAAGAACCAGGAAGACAGATTGCAGCAAGACCCAAAAGGTGGGGATTTCCTGTAGGGAAGGAAGTAATACTACTCAGTGCTCTCTGGGATCCCAATTCCTTCAGCTTTACCTACTCAGAGCTTACATCCAAGAGCTAGGAGTCCCCTCTTTGTCTTAAACCCTCAGGAAGGCTCTGTGGGAGCTCTGACAAGGTGAGGCCTTAGTGAAGAACATAAAAAAAGCATCCTAAATGTCAGAATACAGGAGACATCATTGGCTTCAGGCATATTTTTAGGGTTCTATTTTTCCCTGAGGGTTTTCCCTGACTGCCAGCTCTGCAGTCAAGGACTTCCCTCTTGCCTTTGCCAGGATAAAGCTGCTGTAACATCTCTCTGAATTCCAGAGCCAGGCTGCACCGCTGCATCCTGGATCCAAAGGAGCATTGCCGATGAGCTCTGTGGAGCTCCCAGCACAAGCCAAGGATCCTCAGCTCCACGCTACTTATGGAAATAAAGTTGGGAGGGACTTGGCACAAAACATCCTCACTTCACTCAAACTTAGCATTCACTATCTTTTTGGGAAGGGGAAAAGGTCGAAAGATGAACTCAATGTACACATTAAAGGGTGTGTTAGCAGACAAGACTGGATGAAGCTTGAGAGACAGGCAGCTCCAGAGCCATTCTGAACAGTAAAAAGGGTCAGCTTAAGAAAATATGCATAAAATTTGATTTTGTCACAGCCCATCTGCATAATTTATGACGCAGCTTGGCTCTATTTCAGCAAAAAGCATGGTATCCTGGTGCCAAGTCCATTGTCACAGTGAACCACAGGAACTCCATAAATATCACCAGCAGATCCGTAAATACTTAAGAAGGATGTTGCCAACTAAAGAGATTGATGGAGGAAAAAGTCCTTTTTTGCCCGGGCAGTTGAGTTGAGGTTTTTAATGGAGCGCAATCGCATCGGGAGAGGACTGGAAAGGTCACACAAAGCCACGGTGTCATGCAGTAGGTGAGCAGTTCTGAATTCAGAAACTGCAGGATGAAAAGCCACCAGCAGAGCAGAGTCTCATACTGAGGATTCAAAGGTACAACTCAGCACTTGAAGTACAAACCATGATCTGTTTAATGCAATTAATGCATGAAATCACATCAGAACTAGGAATTTCTCCATGGTATCAAACAAGAGCAATACACTAAGAGAAGAAAATGCAGGCATGATATGTGCAGGTTCTCCTTTGGAGAAAAACCAGTTTATTACAGCAGAGACTGCTGCAAGCAGAAATCATCTCAATTTGCTTAACGGCTTTGGTCTCGCTGCTGAGTGATTTGGCTCAGCTACATGGAAAAGGGCCCACTCCACCCTCACTCTCACAGGAAGTTTATCACCCCAATAAACACAGACTGATTGCTGCACTGGAATCCACAGGCAAATTCTGCTATTTCAGCAGAGTGATGTCTTGGAAGAAATTCAAGCTGAGCACAGCGAAAACCTAGCAAAGCATTTTGTAGATTAAAGCATCACTGCTGGAATGAGAGCAAAAGCAGACATCAAAGCCAAAAATTCGAGTCTTTGATTCCTCCCCGCTTCTGAAACTGGCCTTGGCTTTCTGGGGATGCTAAACTCTCACTGCTCCTGGGCTGCCACCAAATGGGACTCTCCCATCCTTCCCCATGCTCTGTGGCTGAGCAATATGTTGGATCAACCCAAAAAACACTTGTCTTGAGCTTGAACACAAGAATGGGAACAGTAACAAAGAGCAGTATCACTGCTCTTCCTGAGAGCTTCATTAATACCCAGAACAACACCTTCCAGAAACTTCCATTACCAGATCAAGGCTCCTGGATGATTCGTGTAATGTTACCTTGCTACCGTATGTTTTACACATGACTAATGGCCACAAAACTCCTCAGACATCCAACATACTCCAAAAAATCACATTAGTTCAGGCACAGAGACATTCCAAAGTCATTTCCAGGACCGGTTATGAAATGGTGATGGGTAGAGATGCCAATCTAAGGTTATCAGAGGAAATCAGAGTTTGCAGCACCTGCCCTGCATGGAAGGCACAGGAAGCAGAGCCCACCTGCTCCAAAAAAGCACCTGGCCTGAGGCTCTGAATAAACCTCATCAAGGGCAAGTAAAATACACCCAAGGAGGAATGAGAGATCAAGTGCAGGAAGCTGAATCTGGCATCTACATCAATGGAAGTACAAGTGCCACATCCCCATACAGCAAATCCCCAGGAAACATCCAGAGCTTGTGACCAATATTGGTAGTTTCTGAACCACACATGGTTTTGTTTTCCACCACTCTTCGATGAGGTGTAGCCAAATAAGGAAGGTGATGTCTTCAATTTCAAGAATTAAAGAAGAATTCAGACCCTCTCTTCATGCACGTTTTGACACTGAGCTCTATTGCAGAGGGGAGACATTCCTGAAGAGCCCCAAATTCCATACCCAAAGACAGAGGGAGGGGGGAGCAATCCAAGGCCCAGCAAAGGGCTGATGCTTGATGCAAACCCACGCTCTGTGTAGCAGCAAGAACTTTCTCACTGAAAGAGATGCAGACACACACCAGAACCATCAGTGTACAGAAAGTCCTGTGTGGTTTTAAAGAGGCTCTGATGAATGGGCTGTAGATTGTCACAAAATTCTCATTCAGAGCAGAAAGTTTATTTTTACAAATCCCAGAACACAAAATTACACGATGAACACCATAAATAGCAACTGTGAGAGGGCTGAATATCTATAGCTAAAATTAAACATGTTCCAAACAAATTAAACAAATTGCTTTAGAGTAGTCAACCCATTTAAGCTGATTACACTAATGAGGATCTACCCTTCTCTTAATTTTCAAATCGGAATAAAATCCTGGCTGAAAGAGAAGATTTGTGATCAACATTGACTGGGCCAAGATCTCAGCTTTCAACCTCTTCAAACATGTCCCATGTAAATCTACCTGAGCACATTAGTTAACAGGTTATTTTTGTGAGCTAGAAGTAAAAAGACTCATCCTGCCCTTCAGATTTCGGAATAGTCTGCTTCTAAAATAGAAAGATGGGAGGAAAGCTAAGATTGGGCTTGTTACTGGGAATAACCTTGTCCTAAGGATCTTTTATATATTTGATTGGATGCCTTTCAGAGAAATCTTCCTTCAAAGCACAGCTGCAAAAGCTATATAATACAGTCCTTCACCTTCAATATTACCTGGAGGAGCTTAGGGGAGGACAGAGATTTTGGGTGACTGAGAGTGTTTTCTCTTGTTTGAGAAACTGCAGTTGAGATGTGAAGGAAAACAAGCAGAAAATGCAACTTGTGACTCCAGCACCAGCTCACCTGCAGGTGGAAAAGGTCTGCCACCATCTCCCCAACTAGGACCAACACCTTCTCCCCTCATGATGGCAGATAAAGCTGAGCTTTTCATGGGAAGACACAACACTAGGCATGGAATGATGCAACATTGTTGTGTATGAGCTGTGAGGAGACAGAGCTACTGTCATCTCCAAGGAGATCCAATTGGAATCCAAGACTCCAGCCTCACTCCAGCTTATCTCAGGATGTACAGGATGTATTTAATCCCTGCCATGTTTTGTTTAATTTTGATAGTATTTGAATCTACAAAAAGAAAAGGTAAGGGAAAAGGAACAGCAGAAAAACAGACCAGGGAAGGACAGAAGGAAGAACATATTTGTTCTTGCTGCTGGTAAAAATCCAAACAATTTGATTTTTACTTCAACCACAGAAAAACAAATCTCAGGATCACTGTGTTATTAGAACAGGATGGCATTTCATCTTCCTTGAGTGGTACAAGCTGGTTTCCTGACATCATGGCTTCACTTTATTAAACAACTCTTCACATCCACAAAGCAAGAAGCACTTGTAGAGGGGGTACCAAGGAGACATTCATATTTGTATTCATAAAGACAAAAAAAGATTGGGAGGAGAATCAGCCCTATCTGGAAAGGTTGAATGCAGGAAAACTTTCAAAATCTGGGAAATTTACCCAGAAACACCCATTCACAGGGAGTTTTCTAGCTCTAACAACTAAATTAATCAAGTGAAATTGTTTCTATTCTTGACAAACACCAAAGAATAAAGTACAGCACCAATAAATTGGGTTTTTTTGGCAAGTTTCAAAAGACCAAATTCACATTTCTAGGGCTTGGGAGAAACAACTGCATTTAAATCTCCACGTTACTGTTGGATTTTATGTCCAACATAATGTCTTGCTCCCATGATGATGGCAGCCAGCACACAGAACAACACCTTAAGAGAAGGATAAAACCAGTAAATAATTTTAGAAGAGTTATTTTAAACCACCAAAAAAAGCTTCTATCCTTATTACCTTTTCCGACACACCTGCACTACAAGGACAAGGATGAAAGAAAACCATTGGAACAGCTGCCCAGGGCAGTGGTGGAGCCACTCAGTAACATTCCTGGAGGGATTTATCAGCCACATGGAAGTGGCAGTTGGGGACAGGGGTTCATGGTGGCCTTGTCAGCGCTGGGGTATGGCTGGACCTGATGGTTTGAGCAGGCTTCTTTTCCAACCTAAACGATTCTGTGATTCTGCTCCACTGCAGGTCACACAGGAGCTCTGCCAGAGCACATCTGTGTGGCCAATTGGCTTCTGCTGCTTAAGAACATTCACAAAAACCCAACCAAAAAGAAATGAAGAAACCAACAAAGAAATAAATTTCCTCCCCATCCCCGCCAAAAAAACCCCTAAAAATCCAAGGAGAAAATGGAAATTGTTCCTGATTAGTTTTCCTTTGCTGTGCAATTCCTCAGCCCTACCTTCTGAGAGGGAGTTAAGTGGCAGGTTTCGGCCATTTCATTTGAACCAGGTAAAAGAGAAGTTGAGATGAAATCATGGGGCCCTTGGTAACTTTCTTTTCAGAACAAGTTCATGGAATCATGGAATATTCTGCACTGGAAGGGACTTACAAGGATCAACGAGTCCAACTGCACAGGACAGCCCAACAATCTCACCCTGTGCCTGAGAGCATTGTCCAAACACTCCCTGAGCTGTGGCAGCCTTGGGACCGTGGTTGTTCCCTGGGGAGCCTGCTCAGTGCCCCATCACCCTTGGGGGAAGAACTTTTTTAAAATATCCAGCCTAAACCTCCCTAATACAGCTCTAGCTATTCCCTCAGGTGGTGTTCCTGGTAACAGGGAGCAGAGATCAGAATTGCCCCTTAGGAACATGTTATGCACATGAAGTGATGCTTGTTAATGATTACAGGTGTAATCTCAAGAAAAATCAACAACAAGACTTCTTGGTTGCTCAGCAGCACTCAAATTTAACTCCAGAAGCAGTGCCAGGGAAGAGGCTACTTCTGGGCAGATGAAAAATGCCATGAAAGAAGCAAAACCAAATTGCTTGTGCTGAATTGCTCCTCTGCTGCCCAGAGAACTATTTTGGTTTGATCACACCAAATGCTGTGTAGCCCCTGCTCTTCCTCAGCTCATCTCCACAGGAGACTGTGGGCCAAAGGCAGAGCTTTTCCCTGCTTCCTCCCCAGCTGTGACCAAGGTCACAATGCAGGGAGGGTCTGGAGTGCAGCCACAGCACTGAGCAGTGGCCACAGTCAGTCTCACCAGAACAGCACAGCGACATAAGGCAAAACTGGCATATAACAGGCAAGATTTGTTGCGGATCCAACAGCATTTTTAACTGGGATGGCAGATCAGTGGGTCAGATCCAGCTGGATAAAGCACAGTGGTACTGGACACATACCTTGGGGTGCTCAGGAGGAAGATGATGCTCGGCCTTGCTCAGGCAGCTGAAGGCCAGATTCCCACCAGACTGTGGTGGGACAATCCGGTGCCATTTCTGGCAGCACAGCCCTGTGTGTCATCCCAGAGCTGTGCTGGGATCTGCCCGCAAAGCTGAGGGCGCAGCTTGGGCCCCCAATACTCATAATGGTCCCACTGGGAGGGTGGATTTTTGCAGGTTTGCCCCTGCAACAGTATCAAACTAGAAAGTGATAGGTAAGAATCAACTGCACGTAAACTCTCCACAACAAGCCATGAGATTGGCATCCATCCGTCCCACTACTCCTGTAGGATTGGAGGGGAAAGGGGATTTTTCACATGAGTAGGAAAGTGTTACCCACACAGTCCTTCCAGCCTGAGGGGAAACCTCCCACTCCCTCTTATCGCAGGAGAACCTGCTGCCAAACAGAAGTTCAGAGGCGCTAAATCAGATCCTACCTCCAGATATCATCTCTGTTTCACCCTAAGAGAGTCAAGTAGGAGCAGGTAGGAATGGAATTTTAAAAGGAAAACTGCCGCTTTCAGGCAGAAAAATTATTACAAAACTTCAGAACTCCAGCCTGACCCATCACAGGCTCGGGCAGAGCCTGTGGCTTATCTTTTAGCAATGAGAGGAGGCTTTTCAACAGCAGGCAGGGCACAGCTCCAAAACAAAAATTCCAAACCCATTGGAAAGCCTGGGAGGTGGGCAGCCCTCCATAACAGGACTTCGCTGGCACAGCTCAGTGTTTCACCTTAGAAATCTCCAGTGTGTGTAGGATGCCTCTGCTGCGTTGGAAGAGATCCCACTAAATCCGGCACCTGCCTTGCAAAGGGGAAAGAGCTTTGTTTGGATCAAGGAAGTGCTCAATACCTGAGAAGGCTGCTGACAGAGCAGCCTCCCTTAAAACTAAGTTTATAGCTTTAGACCTCAATTAGTTTTTAAGTGCAGCATCCCCATGGCTTGGAGAATGTTCATAGAAGGGACAGGAAAGGGGGACAAACAAAACAGCCAACCAGCTCCTAATCCTTATTAATTATCCTGGTCCTCATTGCCAAACTGGGTTTTTCAGTCAATGCAAATATAAATTCCAAAGTTTATCTTCAAACATCGTATACCATGTGGACTCCCCATCCCTGTAAGTTTTCAAGTCCAGGTTGGACAGGGCTTGGAGAAGCCTGGGACAGTGGAAGGTGTCCCTGCCCATGGCAGGGGATGGAATGAGATGAGCATTAAGGTTAAATGTCCCTCTCCTCGGGCCCTGCTGGATCCTGAGAGCAGCAGCCTAACCCACAACTCACAGCCTGCTCTTACAGGACATTGCTGACTATGAGGAGAGCCCAGTGAGGCATCTGGGATGACTCGGATGAATCTGGCTGCTACAGGTTTATGGCCACATCAGCCTTCAAGGAAAAGTGTCTCCAGGAAAGGCATTTCCCAGCTTCCCAGCATCCTGCTGCTCCCCTTCACGTGCTGCCTGGAGTTGCTGGCGTTTGATTTGTGATTACTGCCACAAATACCGGAAGAGTATGAGATGCATGAGGACTTTTCGGAATATAAAAAGGAAACTGCCTTAATCTCATATTCAAATATTAATGGCCTTGCTTTAAAAGCATCTGATAAGTTCCAATTGACAAAACCTAAATTTAGCCCAAGGAAGTCAAAACTTCTGATGCTGGGATGCTGAAATGTGCACATTCAAGAAGCCCTTCCTAACAAGGGAATGGCCACATGAAAAAAAAAGCCAAGTATTTTTAAACAGTGAAACATAATTCTCTGGAGATCAACAGCAAGCCAGCTCTGAAAGCAGCAGGGTCTAACTGAGCACTTTACAGTAATCCACTATATTTCATTCTGCAGTTCAAAAGCTTGGAAGTCAAATTCAAGCTCCTTGGACTACCCTGACTTTAAAATGAAGCTGCTGATCAGCATTCCTTAATATGCAGTTCAGCATGAGGGTCTCCTTTTTTTGTCTAAAAAGATTATCTTCAGTAGAATGAAACTGTATCTCTACTGCTGAACATCTCCCACCTATGGCCAAGGGCACACTTCCGTACAGATTTGAGAACGGAGATGTTTTTCCTTGCTGGTAGAAAACTAACCCAACATCTTAAAACCTCTGGGTCTATTGCAGGCATCTGAAGTAGGGAATGACTGACATGAGTTATGTCCCGAAGATGTTCTCCTTGTAGAGAGATGTCAGTTTTGTATCACCTTGCATGATGAGTCACTTATTAAACACTTATAGTCACTGAACACTGGCAATCTAAAATATTTCCAGTATTTCAAAGGAGGAGGCTGCAGTGCTCACCCAGAGTGTTGTAGAGTGACAGGTATGAACAAACCCTTCCACACAATAAACAGGACACAAAATACCTCAGGTGACACCCACATGTTGCTCCACACAAGCCCAAACTCACTTTGGGGTGCAGAAGGGCAATCCTTGGAAGTGTTCAAGGCCAGGTTGGACAGAGCTCTGAGCAAGCTGGTCTAGTGGAAGGTGGCCCTGCCCATATGGCCACAAGACGGGCTTTAAGGTCCCTTCCAATCCAAACCACTCTATGATTTTAGGATCCCCACCCAGCAGCTCCATCCCCCCCAAACCAGCCTCTTGCTGAGGGGTGACCAGGCTCAGCTCCTGGTCACAGCAATGTTTCCATGCTGGTGGCAAATATGAGTAGGAATTCTGAAGATTAAAGTGACTGTGGCCACTGTTAATGGGTATGTTCACACTTCTTAATTAAACAAGGGGTGGGGACCACTTGCACTAACCCTCCCTCACATGGCCTCGAGTTACTCTCTCTCCCTCGGGGAAGAGTGTTGAGCACAATGACGTCCCTGTAAAATCCTGGTGTTGGCAGCTCCACCAAGGCGACTTGTTTACATCCACCCTACAACGAGCTTTACCAAAATGACCCATAATTGCCATGTAAATGACAGCATTGTGCAACTGGCATGGAAAGAATTTCTTCATAAAGCACACTGATACATACAAAGTGCATGTGGGTAAAGCAAGAGCAGCACAGAAAAAGGTGCTCAACGCAGGCAATCCCGACAGGAGATCTCCATAGGCAGCATGGATAGCAGACAGCTCAGCCACACTAAGGAATATATATGCAAATATTGACTAGACTATGCAAAGGATTGGTTATTTATAACACCTTCATTTCCCTCAGTCCTACCTCCTGACAAGTAAACAGACTGCTTCGCTCTGGCGAGTTGTGCAACACAGAGAGGTCCCAAAGTAAACACACAGACTCCATACTTCATTAGAGGTGAACTTGTTTACAGAGCAGGAATTAAAACAAAACCACAGAATCCGTCAATATTCTATATGTACTGACATACCCCTCCCTGACTCAGAACATTCTGCTCCTACACTGTGACTCATCCGCTGCGTGGGCTGGGGACAGCAGAGATCTCAGTTTCCTGGGATTCTCCAGCGTATCAGACTCCTCTTCTGCTCCCCACCACGCCACTGCGGAGGCTCATGACGTCCGACATCCACTTGCCAGTGTTACCTGCCCGTGCTGAGAACGACCGTGGCTACAGAGCCACGGCACAGAACTCATCGCACAGTGCCGCGTGTCCGAATGAATCACATGTGCCAAGGTGGGACTCTGCAGGGTGGGGGAAGGTGTGACTCATCTGCCACTGATATAAAAATAAACTACTACTGAATCAAAAATGCATGACTTCTGCACAAAATGTGCTCAGGCAGAGGCTGTCACTATGTGAAACATGAGCATCAGCTCCATGCAGCCAAAAGAAACCCAGAAGCACGCAGTGCTCCATTTTACCTTCCAAAGGTGATGCTTACAGGGAAGGCATTACATATGGCCTCAATGGGGAGAGATGCCAGCGGTGCTTTGAAATGTGTTACCAAATCCCAGAATGGTTTGGGTTGTAAGGGACCTTAAAGTCCATCTCATTTCACCCCCTGCCATGGGCAGGGACACCTGCCACTAGACCAGGGTGCTCCAAGTCCTGTGCAATCTGGCCTTGCACCTCCAGGGATGGGGCAACCTGTGCCAGGGCCTCACCACCCTCACTGCCAGGAAATCCTTCCGCATATCAAATCTAACCCTGCCCTCTGGCAATGGGAAACCATTCCCCCTTGTCCTGTCCCTCCATCTCTTGTCCCCAGTCCCTCTCCAGCTCTCCTGGACCCCCTTTAGGCACTGGCAGGGGCTCTGAGCTCTCCCTGGAGCCCTCTCTTTACCAGGTGACCACTCCCAGCTCTCCCAGCCTGGCTCAAGCGCAAGAGAGGCTCCAGGCTTGAAACATTTCTGTGCCCTCCTCTGGACTTGTCCCAGCAGCTCCTGAATAGAAGATTCAATTCTCCTAATCTGGAATCAGGCTCAAAACAAAAAGACCATTCCTGTTATCCACAAGCAAACAGAGCCCACAGGACAGAGCCAATGGAATCACTGAGACCCTGGTGTGCCACCAGCAGGACCCAGCTGTAGCAAGACTCCTGCAAGCCATGGGAAAAGCAGTTGCTTTTACTCATCCCAAACCAAGCAGGAGGGTCCTGGGATGCTGCTGGTGCAGGGGGCAGTTGAAGCAAAGCCAAGGCTTCATCCTTTGGTAACTGCCCAGGAAGTTGAACCATTCCAGGACCCAGGACTTGGGTCATTCTGACCACGGACAAATAACTCAGTTTATTCCACAAACTTAAGTTACAGGGGACAAATGACATGCTCAAGTCACTTATCCAATACCAGAAACATGTTGAAGACTCAAACTGCTTCTTGCAGCACTTGGAGATGCAAAAGCATCAGGTCAAGTTGGAGGGGGAGCTCCTCTTGTCCCTAAGGTATGGAAGCAGCAGATTCAGGCAGCTGTATGAAGCATCAGAGCAAGGAGAAGCCCAGAAGCCAATGAACCAGCCTTGGGGAGGAAGGAACAGGTACAGCCAGTCCTCAAGGAGGGCTACAGAGCAAGAGTCTAATTTTGGGGAATAACTATCACACTTGAATTGTGCTACTCATATTCATGCTCAGGTAGGTGCTGCCATCAGGACTGACTGTGCCATCACCAGTAAAGCGAGATCCTGGGGATAGCTCAGGCCAAGACGACTCCAGACAGGATGCTGGTGCAAGCTCATGTGGCTTTTAGGACAAAAACCAATCATTAAATGGTTCAGTACAACGCTGGCATCAGAGGACTGATGAGAGCAACGCAACTAGTTTGCAGAGAGATTATTAAAACTACTTCAATTACCATGGTGAGTAAATGGATCATACCCCAGACTACCTAAAACCTAAATGAATTACATTTCCTAAAGGAGAGATGTCCTTTCCTGAGACACCCCATGGATTGACCATCAGGTCTCTGACTCCATGCCCGCGCTTTGCTGTTTTGTTTTGCTGCTCACACGAAGGTAAAGCACTCCGACACTATTTTAGGTTATTAGGTATCTAATTCCACAGTGAGAAAAAAGGTAGCAGATGGTCACTGTGCAGCAGGGCCTTGCTTGACTTCTGCGGGAGGAAAAGTTCAAAGAAGAATCATGAAAATCCATTCCTAGGCACAAACATTCTTCCAGTTAGAGGAAGGGAATTACAGGGGAGCTGTTAGTTTCCCTAAAACAAGAAGGCACTAAAACATCAGAGACAGTGTCAAATATCCAAAGCAGCACATTAGAGACATGTTAGTTGTTACTCCCAACTCATGACTTTCTCTGAATCCACTGGATCCATCCAACAGTATTGGGCTGTTTTGAGAAGCACCAAGAAGAGCCACATTCCTGCTCCATCACTTAAATCTATTGTGTGAAGCATCTTAAGCTGTCTGAGACACATGAAATCCAGTCTGCTCCTTTGCTAATCCAGGCTGACTATGGATGCTCATCTGAGCCATGTGGCAGGCAGAGAAACTGCTGCTGCTGGGGGGGAACAGATGCAACTTTGGTACCCTGTCAGAAAGTCTTGGAACATGGAAGCTAATGGCATGTGGCACAGGGAGCCACAGAGTCACTGCTAAAGAAAGAGGCAGTTATCACATCCTCTGTTCATGTGGAAACATCTCACATGGAAGCTCATCTCAGGATCTAGCTTCTGAATTACTGGGCTATTTGCTACTCTGTCCAACTGCACCAAGGGAAATGCAAAACTTGACTGAATAGCTTAGAAAAAGGAAAAAAAAAGACTATTTTCACTAGTTTTTGATGATGTCAAGTGAAGCAGGTAATTGATACCCCCAACATCCTTCAGGCATTGGCCAAGTAGGTTGGTCCCTTCCAGCCTCTGACTACTACCCAAGAGTAACACATTTAAAAATGTTTATTCTGAACATCCAAGAAGGAAATCACCATTGAAATTCTTCTTATTAGGAAGAAAAAATCCAACACATTTTTCTCCCAAAGCTGCAGATTTGGACATCCCGGAGCTCACTGGGACCATCTGGCTGCACATGCAGTCGAACGTGGCCGCTGAGCCGCCGAGGGGAGGAGGTGGCTCCCGTGGTGTCACCACCAGGCTCCCTCTGCTCTCCCTCCTTCAGCTAATGGTGGGAGCTGCAGCCAGCCACGTCATTTGGCAGGACTAATTGGCTAATTTATTGAGCAGAATGTCACATGCAATGCTACTGTTGTTCTCTCTGAGTCATGCACACCATGTGTTCGGACACTTCTAGTCTTCGTTTGGCAAGTGTTCGACAATTCCAAGTAAGCAGAGATCCCTACTGGAAGTTCAAGCCTGGCTGTTTCAGAAGTTCCAGGGCAAGGACCATTACAGGGAGCCTGGCAGTAGCAACCTCACTGAGAACAAACCCCTCTACTTCCCCAACATCAGCACTTATTTATCTGCTTTTCCAGCCAGATACTGTCCCCGTAATCCCTGGTGCAGACATCAAGTCAAGCTTCCCTGCTCCTGGCAGCCTGACTCCACCAAAATTTGTTTTGTTGGGATTCCAGATTTCATGGTGAGACCAGAATTGTAGTTCACATCCTCCACCAAAGTTTTGGCTGATTTCCAATTGTTTTAGCAAAACTGCAGCACAAGAGCTTCTAAAGGCATCCAACAGCTCACCAGAGGTGGGTGTGCGACACCCGTGGGACCACACAGAGAGAGAAACAGTCAGGTTGTTCAGGAGGCTTCTCAACAGCCCCTTGACAGATCTCCAAGACAGTAGATTAAAGACCAGGGAGGAATTCCTCCCTGTGAGGGTGGGGAGGCCTTGGCACAGTTTGCCCAGAAAAGTTGTGGCTACCTCATCCCTGGAAGGATCCAAGGCCAAGCTGGACAGGACTTGGAGCACCCTGGGCTAGTGGGAGGTGTCCCTGTCCATGGTGAAATGAGATGGGCTTTAAGGTCCCTTCCAACCCAAACCATTCCAGGAATGCTCTGAGTGGGTAAGTATTACAGGATAGAAAGCTTAAATTCTTTAGGAACAGGGGAAAACCTAAAAATACTTAATCTGATCAAAATAAAGCCATTCCTTCAAATTTTGATCAGTTTCTTTCCTTAATAACATCTTTAAAGAGAGGAAGGAAAACAAGTTGTGTAGAAAGAGCAGACTGGGATTCGTTCATGTGTCACAAGACACGTGGGCTGGGGTATCCTAGAAATCACAAGCACCAACAAAACTCTAGCAGGAAGTTCAAGTTAGTATTTTGGTAATACATTATTACCAGAGTATTTCTGGAAGTCCATCAGACACCCTCTGCAAGTGGAAGCTGGGTGCATTCAGGGAAAACAGGAAAAATAAAATCAGAAGTATAAAAAAACTACAGTAATGTAAGAAACTTGCCAAAATCCAAAGTCAATACATGATCAAGGCACAGAAGGAACAGAGAAGGTTGTTGCTTCACAGAGACTTCCTTGAGCACTGGAACATCCTGAATAAGGCTGTGGAAATCTCTGGAAACAGCAGATGCTAAAAGTCTCTTCAGGCTTAAAAACAACCATAAATTCAGGGAAGACAAATCCAAACACTATCAGACACAACTCAAGCTCTGTATCAGGGAAATCAAGAGACTGCCAAAAAAAAAAAAAGTTTAAAAAATTCCACTTTTGGCTGATCCTGCTCTATTTTTCTCCTATTTGCTGTAGACCATGATTGCACTGAGGAGCCATGGGGCTTGTGGACTCTTATGATTTAACAAGTGAAAATGAAAACAATTTCCTAGGTTTAAAGACTTTAGATCACCTACTTAAGGGATGTTGCTCTATACACAAATAACTTTCCATCCATTGGCAATTCCTATGTTTTACAAACACACTTACAAGGGTATTTCTGTATCAGTGAACCCTCATGAACTCGAGGTTTTAGGTCCATACAATTACCCAATATCACCATTATGATCTCAAGTTGCTTGTGTGAGGCTAAAAGGCATTGGCCCAGATCCCTAAGTCAAATCAGTTACACAACAAATACTATGGTGGTGTTTGATTTAATAAAGAAATCCCTTTTTTAAAGAAATCTAATAAAATTTTTGATAAGCTTAAGGTAGGTTTACTCACCTGCACTTCCAAGTTGTTTATAAAATCTGTATTCTAAATGAAGCTGTGGTGCTCGGGATTTAATTGGTTCCTAGAACAGAAATAAATAAACTGGTTAAAATCAGTTTGACTAAAAGAAGTTCTGTCCTATACTTGAAGATTTGTGCATAATTAAAACACCTCAGAATGAAATTCTAATAACAGACTTCACCATTACATGTCATTTAAATAAGAAGAGAACAAAAAGCAGTAAGAACTTGCCCTCTGGAGAAGAAATAACTTCCTCATTTAAATACAATGCTCATTCATTGCAGTGAAATTCAAGAATCGTTCCACAAAGCTCCTGGTCCTTGAAGAACAACCCTGGACATTGGCAGAGGGAAGTTAAGGTTGCAAAAGCTCGAGCCCCAGTTCACGCTGAGGGCACTGTGATTGCCCACAGGGGTTTTGCCGGTCTCCAGCCTGTATTTTTGAAAAATGTTGAGTCATACAAGCATGCTTTAGATCAGACCACAGTCGCTCACAGCAAGCGACTGCCAACAGCCAGACAGTTGGGGAAAAGGAAGAAGTCTTCCCCTTCTTGTGGCAGGTGTCAGTCACACATCTTGAAACACTCAATAATATTCTATTTTTATCCACAAAATACAAAAAAAAATAAAATGGGTAAGTCTGCAATGCACCCAAACCATCCCATTTATTGACTATTACTCATCTGCACTTTACATACAAGACAATGTCTATGATCCATCAAGGCATTAACGTGCAAGATTACAGAGGTTCTAAAAATATAAAGTTAATATGGAGAGGATTAAGAGACTGGAGTCATTACATTTGCAATAAAACTATGCACTTGGGATAGGTATGGACGTGGGTTCACCAACTGCCCAGGCAGCCTGGAGATCGGAGTTAATACTGGCCTCAATTTTTGTTGACCTCTAGTCTGCACTGCAAGACTGATGTCCACACTGGGTGTAAACTCCACAGTCAAGGCTTTCTAAGTGTGGAGAAGGAATTCTGTACAGGAATTCAGGCAATTTGACTTGCAGCCAAGCTGTTCCTCATCAGCTGAAGTCACCCATCCATTTCCTTGCAAGGGGAACGAATGCTCCTGGTTACTTCTCAACTTAATCATAGAGTCATTGATGTAGAAAAAGGCCTCCAAGGTCACCAAATTCCTGATGTTCTAAAGCTCCAGAAGACAAATATGACCAAATACTCAGCAAACAATGTGAAAAAATATCCTGGAGGAAACACTGAGCCTGCACTGAAGGCAAATACAAAGCAACACATAAACAAGTTTGTTATGTAAGTCACATTTAAATTAAGATAATTGTTGCTGGTGGTTTGAGGGAGAACCTACAGATACCTGCAGAGCACAGGGATTCAAGGCAACAGGAACTCAGCATGTTCAGGGAGTAATTTATTTATCCAAACATGTAAAGGAGAAAGATTGATGTAGCAGGACATGATGCTGCTCATGACAAAATCAGGGGAGGCGGCCCTGAGCCACTTCTGCATCAGGAGCTGCTGGAGCCGGAGCTCTGGACACTTGCCAGAGTCACGGCAGCTTCTGAGAAGATCATACCAGCACAGATGGTTGTCCTGTAGGCCAAGGGCTTAGCGATGGTGGCAGATTTTGTGTTTGTAGTAAAAATAACTGAATTGCTGCTGCCTAATGGGAGAAAATCCACAGCTCAAGCCAACAACGTCATCATTGCTGCGAGGGGATGGCGTGGTACTTGCACTCTGACTGCAGCTGGATGGCACCAGGCTGGCTTCTCCCAGGGAAGAAATTCCTACTATGGGCAATGCAGCTTTGAAAACCCTCAGAAGAATAAACCAGATGCCCCTGACCAAGTAAGTCAGCTGAAGAGCAGGACCAGGAGCTACATGGTGACACCACACAGATCGACACAAGGACCTCCACTGCAAGCAGTTTTCCAAGGGGTGGCCTCAGTTCCAAAAAGAAACCATGAGGCATTAGCATGGAATTTCACAGCACTTTCTGATGGGCTGTTGGTATCCATCACACAACTCCCTCATTTCCCAGCTCTAATGTGATAGGAGGCAGAAATAGCTGAGACAGCAGGGCTGCAGTGGTGGAAGATGATCTCACGGCTTGAAGGACTTGGAGCAGTGCTTTCACTCGGTCCAACAATGAAGATAAAAGAAAGTGTTGCCTTTAAGTACATCTTACAGCTACTCCACCACTAATCCACAAATTATTTGAAGGATAAAGAAAATAGCAGTTAAGTCCGTGCCTAAGAGAAGTGTATTTGCTGCTGAGGAGGCTGAGTCATTCTTATTCCTGTAGAATTTTGTCTAAGATTAGGAGACCAAGAAATCCCCATTTCTTCTACTGTTCCTTCCTTAAACTTCTCCAAAACAGAGCACATATGTGGACACCTAGAAGGTCACTGGATGGCAATTCTAGCCCCTCACACAAGAAGGACCCCAGATTTTTAAGGATCACAACAGGGCAAATGAAACTGGAAAGCGTTGCAAAACAACTACTTTAACACTCAGTTTTTTTGGGGAAAAAAAAATAGTAAGAAAAACTAAGAAAGAATGTGATCAGAAAAACAGGTCACATTGAGGCTGCCATGAGGCAATGCCACTGAGTCCTGCCATATGGAAAAGCTTCAGGTTACTGAGAAGTGTCACTGCAGCCACTTTTTTGAGAGAAAAAAACCCATCCTTTGGACTAGTACAGTTATATTTTACCTTATGGTTTCCAATGCAACAACTTTGTGGAATTATCTTTGGAAGCAAATTAGAAGCATTATTGCCTCAATAAAACACCTTGTCTGTGTACACAGCACATTTTCTATGGCCTAAAAGCAACAATTCTTCTTTCTGATGTGCATCCATTTCAAGAACAAGGGTCCAGGCAGATCTTAAGAGTCCCTTCCAGCACCTAAAGGGGCTCCAAGAGAGCTGCAGAAGAACTTTGAACAAGGGCCTGCAGTGCCACAACAAGAGGAAATGGTTTTCCACTGCCATAGGGCAGGGTTAGATGGGATATTGGGAAGAAATCCTTCTCTGTGAGGGTGGTGAGATCCTGGCACAGGTTGTCCAGAGCAGCTGTGGCTGCCCCATCCCTGGAAGAGTCCAAAGCCAGGCTGGATGAGACTTGGAGCAACCTGGGATAGTGGAAGGGGTCCTTGGTGTTCCATCATGGCAGAGGGTAGAACGAGATGAACTTTAAGATCCCTTCCAGGATATCCAAACCCATCTGGGATATTATGTTTCTGAATTCCTCCATAGGCATTTATTTATTTACTTTAGGGAACATTTTCTGACATTTGCCAACAGGTGTGAAAACAAATTCCTCCTGCAAAGCTGTAATTATTTTTCATCTACTACACATCATAAGGGGAATGCCAGAGATATGGAATCTGAGGCACTCGAACGTGATCACAATTAATGCACCAAGTCCATCCTGATTTTCTGTCACCAGAGTGATTCCTGTCATTTTGCCAGATAGCATCGACTGGGCAAACTGGGGGGTTTGCTGCAGTATCAAATTAGCACCACAACTTTAACTTCAGATTTTAGGGTTTGGATTATGTTTTAAGAGTGTTCTTATGAGAACTCAGCACATTAGGTGAAGATATCAAATCTGATACCCCAAGAGACTAATGAAAGTCTGAGTTTCCAGATAGGAGAATTTAAGGCCTAAACACAAACTACCAGGTTGTGAGTTTATAAATGGGGAAGAGCTACAAGTCAGGGAGTTTCCCATCTCCCAGATTCCACAGATGATGAGACTGTATCTTCCCTGCAACCCAAGGCAGCCAGAGGAAAGACTGACCTTCACCAAATTGGATCTTGTTTTGCCTGTTGCATCTGCAGTCTCTCAGGATCACACCAGAACTGTACTCTACTCCCCCAGGGAATTTCAACCAAAGGAACCTCCTCTTTCCTGCCTGTTGACTCCAAAAACACAGACCACCAGGCTGCACAGTGCCATGCTCCTAAGCAAACATTCTGACAGCTAGGGAATTCATGGAGTCCTGAACAGAAAGGCTTAAGCCATGCAGCAGCAGAGGGTGGCAAACCCAGTACCAGTGCCCTTCACTGGGACCTGGGCAGAGGATCAAGGCTCTCACTGCTCTTGGGCAGCTACAGATCCTTTAGGTACCAAAAACCCTCGGCAGGTGGAAAGATGGATTTTTCCCCTGCTTTTAGTGCTTTTAAGAACTTATCTTCGTTTTAAGAAGTCATTCCCAGCTGAGGGTGAGAGCAGCACTGAGCTCAAATTGAAAAACCTGCTTTTGGTCTGAATTTTTAACATGAAGTACAAATCATTTAAAGACACCTGAAGCTACTACTTACCAGTTTGATCGCTACATATTCATTGGTGTAGAGATTTTTACCTGCGAATGGAGAAGAAAAACATCTTTTAGTTCCACATTCAACACTTGCAGCTTGAGGCACAATGAGAAACAGTGACACTGATGCCAAAGGCTTGTTTTCCCAATTCCCCCTGAAGTTCCTGCCTTTAACAAAGCATAAGGCTGAAAATCATCAAAATAATGAAAAGTCTGCAGCAGTTTAGCAGGGCAGGCAAATAATACCTTCCACTCAGCACAAGGCAATTGTATTTTATGGCAGCACTTTCGCTCCATGCACATGTTAAAGGAGGTTTCCCAGACACACTAGGCTTCATTATCCACAGTGCCAAAAAAGTATGGGGAACAAAAAATGAAGAATCAGAGTGTCATTGCTTTTGGGAATGTCTTGGATCTGCTGGACACTGAACAATTTCACCCTGGGATGTACAGGGAGTTTCACTAGGTTGATCATGCTGTGGGAAGCAGGAAGGGCAGAAGCGTGAGATGGGCACAACCAGTTGAGCTCAAATCCATCTCCCGATGCACCAAACCAGAGCTGGGGCCCATGCATGCTACAGCTGGAGGGGAATGCTCCTCCAGGAGCCTGTCTGGTGTTTGAAGCAAGCCCTGGGCCTCTTCAGTGATCTGAGGCAGTGATGCACAGCTCCGTGTCACAGAGCATCTCTCCCTGTGTTCTGACACTGCCAGTTATCGTATCACTCAACGTCCTCTGCTTCCTCTGCCAGGGATTTTTAGCAATCACACCCCCTCCCCCTCCACCTGGCTCATGCCTGACAGCAAACACTCCTGGAAGAGATACCAGGGGGAAGAATGCCCTGGACCCCCTCTGTCCCACCATCCTCACCTCCTCTAGTTCCACTATCCCCTTGAAGGAAGGAAGCCCCCACCACAAAAGCTCTCTGTGGATTTATTCTGGGAAATGTTGACCTTCGTCATCAGTGTCACAAGTCATGCTTTTACTGAGCAACTCCAGAATTCAGGAACAATCCAGGATGGAAGTTATCAGGGCTTATTTGTAGCATCAGCTTTGCTCAGTTCTCTTACTCATTTATTTTCTTATTCCTGTAATGGATATTGAGGCTTGGACAGCTCAGCTCTTGAGAAAGCCCAGGACAGGGAGTGACATCATTCAGAGCAGACATGAGCTGGAGCAGCTCTTCCACATTCACATGGCAGCATTAAAAACATGCTATGTCCTCCTCAGCACAGGATGCAACAGCACAGGGAGACTCAATAAAATTAAATGCATTATGAACGTGGGAGAAGACACACAGTCATCTTTAAATCCTGAAATATCAGGGGAAATTTAGTTTACTTTATAACAGCTTTGTGTTTTCTGCATTGAACTTCTTTTGATGCTTTCCCCGCTGTATCACTCAGGGTACTTCTGGCCTCTAAATCTGTGATTGGGTGTTCCCAGGCCCATCCTGCACCAAGCAGATTGTTTTAACATCCCCCAGGAACAGAAGACATCATAGCTCCAACCTGTTTAGCTACCTGGTGATGCTCTTTAACACAGGACAGGGATTTAAATGTGAGGTTAAATATCCTCAGAGGGGGTGTTTTCTGCCAGCAGAAAAAAAAAAAAGCTGAGCCCCAGCATTAACCCCTGACATAGAGGGTGGGTTTTCATGCATTTCTTTCAATCTTTTAAAAAAAGACATAATACTAGGCCCAGACTGGAAACTAAGGGGAGAAAGGAGATTTTGTAGTTTCATCAGGAGCCCACCAACACCAGAAAGAATTGAAAGAGCTCACAGGCCAAATCCAAGGAAAAGCAGGTGGCAGATAAACCCTTCTACCCTCTGAGATGGACCAGGACTCTAGCCAACAGCTGGGGGGAGAAGATGTGAGGACATTAAGGGAAGGAAATCTAAATACACTTTTGGATTATCTGCTCTGCATTAGCTACCAGCAAATGAACCTCTTCCCTGTGAGGGCACTGAGGCCCTGGCACAGGCTGCCCAGAACAGCTGTGGCTGCCCCATCCCTGGAAGTGTCCAAGGGCAGGTTGGACAGGGCTTGGAGCAACCTGGGATAGTGGAAGGTATCCCTGCCCATGGCAGAGGGGGTGGACAAAGATGAGTTTGAAGCCAAACCCCTCTGTGATTCTCTGATTAAAAGAAATGTCTGATGTAACAAGAACGTAATGTTTATCTTAGAAGTCCCTCCAGCCTACCAAAACTGCAATGAAAATTTTACATTAGTACCTCTTATTTGCTTTACTTAAACAAAGATGCCAAACACTGGGGAAAAAAGAGACTTTTGAAGAGCCTTATTAATCCCTACCATGGCTTATGGTTAAGGACTTTGGGAGAACACAAGGAACACCTGGGTAAGCTCTGGAGTCAGTTTAAGGGGGCAGCTCGCAGGCCTGGCTGGAGGTGTCTCTGAGGAGTTAATAGCTGTGGCTGATCACAGCACTCCATACAACAGGTCAAGGCCCCATGAACCCCCAAATCCATGCAGCATCCGACAGGGGCACTGGCACTATATTCCTGCTGGTACATTGAGCCAGTTTGGAAACCAAAGCCCTTGCAGACCGGCTCTGCAGCCTGTCTGAAGCAGCAGCCACTGCTTTACCCCTTTTCAGTGTATTACTCTGGGCCAGATCACAGAATCACTAAGTTTTAAAGGACATCCAAGATCATCAAGTCCAACATTCGGACAAATCCCACCATTCCCACTAAACCACACCAGGCATCAGTACATCTCCTCCTTTTCTGAATGCTTCCAGGGATGGTGACTTCAATGCTTCCCTGAGGAGCCTGCTCCAATGCTTCCAGCCACCCTTTCAGTGAGGAAATTTTTTCCTAATCCAGCCTGACCCTCCCCTTGTACAACTTGTGGTCATTTCCCCTGTCCTATCAAATGCTGAGTTTTGTGTTCATCTCCCCATCTCAGCTCCTTGAGGGCTGGAATCCAACTGTGCTGCTCCCACATGCTCAAAAAAAGTCATATCCTTGGGTGACCTGTATTTTCAGGAAGAAAGATCAACCCTGAGCAGGGAGCTGGATATATACAGCAAACAGCTTCATTAGGTAAGTGCCATCTCCTCCTTGAAGAATCAAACAAGAGCAGCTTAAACTGAAAACACAACACCTTGAAAAAGAGAAATTCTTCAGGGAATTGGAAAAGCCTATTTTCCCTTTGCTTATCAGTGTATGACTTTGTTCTGCCTGTGATATTGGTGCTTAACTGCTCTGAAACCATGTAAAAATAGGCAAAAAGCAGAGGGCACATCATTCATCTTCACAGGACAAAACTGTTATCAGAGACTTGTGTGCTCGGATTTCAGCTGCTACTTCTCCTTCCCCCCAGCGATAATTACCATGGGCTGTGCAAGAGCTGCTGTTTGAGCAAACAAGAGCTCTTAAAGCGAAAGTGACTGTCAAAAAGCAAGAGAAATGAAAAAAGAAGAGTAATACAGCTTCTGTAAGAACCTTACAACAAATTGTTGTTATCAGTCCATGTGGCTCATTGCCTAAATTTTTAGTAAACTAGCATTAATGATACATGTATTATTAAAAAAGAGAGAAACACTCAATTAGCAGGTGTTGCAATTTAAAACTAAATTTCTCTGTAAATTGACTTTTTCAGAAGTGAAATCTCTTCTGTAAAGTGCATGCCATGAAACTGTACAGGAATCACAAACCCAATACCACTAAAATTTTGAGAAATGTGAAAAAGGATCATGGAAACAGGAGCTGCCTCACCACAGTGTGGGCAGGGGAGGAGGGATTCTGTCGCTTTGCCTCATTCAGGTGAGACCCCACCTGCAGAGCTGCCTCTAGTCCAGGGTCCAACAGCTGCAGGACATGGAGCTGCTGGAGCCAGTCCAGAGGAGGCCATGGAGCTTCTCTGCTCTGGAGGGTGGATGCTCCTCTGCTTTGGAGCCAGGCTGGGAGAGCTGGGGGTGCTCACTTGGAGAAGGCTCCAAAGAGACCTCAGAGCCCCTTCCAGTGCCTAAAGGGGCGTCAGGAGAGCTGAAAAGGGACTGGGGACAAGGGACGGAGGGACAGGACACAGGGAATGGCTTCCTATTGCCAGAGGGCAGGGACAGGTGGGATATTGGGAAGAAATTGTTCCCTGTAAGGGCGGGGAGGCCCTGGCACAGAGTGCCCAGGGCAGCTGTGGCTGCCTCATCCCTGGAAGAGTCCAAAGCCAGGCTGGATGGGGCTTGAAGCACCGTGGTCTAGTGGCAGGGGTCCCTGCTCATGGCAGGGGTGGGATGGGATGAGCTTTGAGGTGCCTTTCAACCCAAAAGAGTGTGTGATTCTGTGATTTGGGCACCAGCTGAACAAACTCAAGAGCCATATATCCAGAGGGATCCACTACAGCTGCTAAACCTCAGAGCAGAGCTTGGATTACAAAGCAATTCAACATCTCCCTGGGGATCCTGAGAATGTGACGTTTGCTGTAAGGGGGGGCTTCAAGAATCCAACAGAGCAATTCATGTTATGTCACTGTAAGGATCCAAATTTATCTTTAGCTGCCAATCATACTCATGTGAAGGAAGGTGGGAGTTTCCACCCTTGCCCTTGGTTTCTCTCCACCTTGGGAGTGTTATCTCTGCTTGGGTGAATCAATAAAACTTCTCTGATGCAATGCTGAAACCAAAATACCAATTTACTGAGACACACCAGAAGTGAGCTGGTTGATCTTTACACCGTGGAACAGCATATGTATTAATACAATAACCCAACCTCAGAGTGGGAAATCACACAGCTTCATTTAGGATGACAGATTCTGAGCAGGAATCTACAAAGACCCTTGAGTTATGTGAAACAAGACCAGCTGCTCCTCCCATCTAATTTAAAAGATAACCATTGTTTTTTGAGGCTGACTTAAGAGCCCAGTGCACTGCTCTGCATTGGTCTCTTAAGCAGTCCTAAACAAACAATGCATCAGTGGAACCATCTGTTTTGGGCAACCAGCTGCAAGATGTGGTCAGGAAACCAACAGACCATGAACAAACGTTGGGCTGCCGGGCCGGCTGAGGGAGCCAGATGGCCACTCGGCACATCCTGCTCCTCGCCAGCAAGTCCAACACACAGACAGAGCAGGGAGAGAGTGATGGGGCTGAAATTAGGGCAGCAAGGTTAGAGAAGGACATGGAATCGAGTCTGAGTGCTGGGAAAGAGTCTCACCAATCCCTTTAAATGGGTGTTCTAGCTTATAAACAAAAAAATTGAGAGCAAGATTTAGCAATTCACAGTTAAGATTATTTTTTCACCTTAGGCAAGACATTCAGCGCTGTGAACAGTCGTCATTTGTTGGGATTGTTCAAAATTTGCATCTTTGGCCTCTCCAGTGTATTCCCTTTGACTTTATGCAAATCAAAATCATGCTAAGAGTTATATCTTCCGAGTCAGAAGCTTCGGATAAGGCAGCTCAACACTTGGGAAACAAGACAGCGCACGCGTTTCTCAAGCCAGGGGAAGTTTTTTATGTATTTATATTCCAGTGGTGAAATGCTAATTTGCATAATGCAGGCCACTAAATGCTTGCTTCTTACCTAGTCTGAGTTCTCCAAAGTTCCCACACCCAATCTTCTTGCCCACTCTGAAGTTGGGTCCCACCATAAGAACGCCGGAAGACGACGACGAGCTTGGCCGAGAACCATGCCCACTCCTTCCCGGCATTCCTTTTGTTGTCCGCTGCCTTTCATCCTTATCCCTACTAGGATGGTCCATGATCTTAGTGAAATACCTCTGCCAGCAAGCTGGCAGAAAGGAGTACACACTCTTCTCCTTAGAACAGGAATTTATATCCAAAAGTATCTGCGTTGGAGTTCAAGAGAGTCATGGAAACTCATGGAGTTCTTTTGGCACCAGATCCAGTTTCCTAATGCATCTTGATAATGTACCAAAGGGTCGACTGTGTTCTTGAGAATTCAATAAAGGCAGGTTGCTTCTGGTTTCTTACCTGGGGAAAAGAAGAGATACATGAAATAAGTATCATTATTTTAAAATACTGGGTGAGAAAGGCACAACAGGGCCAATGTCCAGAACTTTCCCGGCCTCGAGGAATTTAACAGCTATATGAAAACTTTGTAATTTTCTGAACAACTCTCTGATAAAAAGCCCTGATGCCGTGAAGAAATGTAAGTGCTGCCCATCCACTGTTGCTGCTTGTCCCATGAAATCATTAATGTTGGAAAAGAGCTCCAAGATGATCAAGTCCAACCATTAACCTGGCACTGGCCCATTCAGTGATGATCCTCTGGTCCACCAGAGGATAAGGCTAAGCTACCTACTTCCAGTTATTCAAAAATAAAAGACAAGGAATATTACCCATCCACACAGAACAGAAATATGAGCCCTTTTAAAATCTGACCATACTTCCTCTGGCTTCCAGCGGTGGAACACTTCAATTTCTGGAGACTTTTTGTTTGACCTAAGGCACCTGGATAGAAGGCAGAAGTCACTCATGCTCATCCACAAAATGCAGGGAACTACCAGCTGGACAATCCAGTTTTTGAGTATTTATAGAATCCCAGAATGGTTTGGTTGGAAGGGACCTTAAAGCCCATCTCATTTCATTTCACCCTCTGCCTTGAACACTTCCAGGGATGGGGCAGCCACAGCTGCTCTGGGCAACCTCTGCCAGGGCCTCCCCACCCTCACAGGGAACAATTTCTCCCTAATATCCAATCTAAACACATCCTTTCAGCTTAAAGCCCCCTTGTCCTATCACTTCTTGCTCTTGTAAGACATCCCTCCTCAGCCTTCCTGTCCCCTTTAGGTACTGGAATTCTCCTTGTCACTTGGGACAGTTGTGGATCCCTGCAGAAAATGTCACACAGCATGTCTGCAGCATATCCAGGAGGTCTGACAACCACCAGGTCACCTCAGAACCCCCCCGTGTCAGCCACACCACCAGTTTGGCCATAAACCCAAGTGACGAGCTCCCAGCCTGCTCCCAAGCAATGTGTGAAACACCATTTGCCATTCAGCACCTCTGGCCAAGACAAAAGAGCTGGAGATGTTCACGTACAAGAAATTATTTAGCGTTACCAAGCTTTACTAGTCCCTCAAATTAATTCCAGATTTAATACTCAGAACCGAATATGGGTAAGCAGGAAGCATCCGTTACTGGTGAACTGGCTGGACTGGTTTTTCATCACAGACATCCCCACATACTCTCAGCTGCCATGCTTGGCACAGACACAGCAGAGTTGTGTCTGCCCTGTGAAACCAGTCAGCAGGAGCAGTGATGAGGCTCTATCAGATATCAGAAAATGACTGGACCCCACCCCAAGCTGTCCTGGGAGGAGATTGGTTTCAAAACAAACAACATGAAGAAGAACCATCAGTGAAACTACAGAGTTTTACTGCTGAACTCAAACCAAACGTGAGAATGACTTCTAGCAGTAGGTGGATTTACTCACACAGGTCTTTCTGATAAAATTTTGGAAAAATAAAACTGAAGCATGGGAAGTTTTGGTCTATCTGTCTATTTGGTCTATCTCTGCTATGGCAAGAGAAGTAGACACAGAACATTCCAGCCAAATGTTTTATTTCCAGTTAAAGCTATCATCTTCCATGTAATACAACATATGGGTCTGGCACTTGGGGACGTGGCTTAATGATGGGCTTGGCAGTGCTGAGAGAATGGCTGGACTCAGTGATCTCACAGGGCTTTTCCCACCTAAATGATTCCATGATGCTGGAGTGTTCCTAGGGTTGGATCACTAAGAAAGATGAACAGGAATTCTATAAGTAAAAAACCAGTAACACACTCGAACCCACCAATGCCAGAGAAGATTTTTTTTTCCCTGGAGACTGAAGTCATTATTTTAATCAAGAATGAATAATTTATGACCAGGAACTATTTGCAACCTCAGAAATGGAAAGAAATCTCCAGCAAGAGCACAAACCCTGCCCAGTTTATATCTTGCTCAGCACATCTCAGATGGGACAAGCAATCCCATTATCCTCATGCAAATTAAGCCTGAGTCCCACCACACATTTTCTGGCTCCCAAAGTAAGATGTTAACGGTTATGAGCTCCTACGCCTCCGTCCTTCCCCCACTCCCCATCTGGATCAGGTCTCCCTGGGGAGAAGGATGGAAAGGTCACGCCTGACAGTCTGCAAACACTAACCATCCTCTCTCAGCTGAAAGCCTCCTGCAAACAGGATTTCAGAGCAGCAATAGATAACTGAACCACGCCTCTGAGAAGCTCTTTATCACGGCCAAGCCGAGGAGCAGAGCCCAGCTACCGGCACACCGATCACACAAAGATCTTACACCATCACTACCACCTATTAAAAGCATAAGTAGTAAATATGGCATCAAAATTAGCCTTTGAGAACCAGCAGAGCACTTGGCTTTGGAGGGGAAGCGGCAGAAGAGTGAAGACCAGACTGTCAGTCACATTAATATTTAAAGGCTGCTCAGAACACCAGGATGACTTCCTGTCATGATTCAAACATTTTTATAATAATTCCTTCCTACCTTTCCTCCCACTCAGCAAGATTGCTCCTCAAAGTTACTTCCATTTGAACAGAGCTGCATGAAGATATTTCCCTAATGGTGAATCAGCCCAATTCCAGGATTGATTTCACTACAATACAGTTGGAGACACAGGAACAGTTATTTAATGAAAGTCAGAGGCTTGAAAGGAAATTACTTGCAGCACAGTTAGCTAAGTAAAAAACAACAGCACTGTATCCTACACGCTTCCAATCAATTAGACCCAAATCTATGTCACAACCTCTCCTCCACTGATAAACTCGTAGCACAATAACTAGAAACCAGCTTCCAGGTGGTGTTAAATCATGGAATGGTTTAGGCTGGAAGGGACATTAAAGCTCATCTTGTTCCACCCCCTGCCACGGGCAGGGACATCTTCCACTAGCCCAGGTTGCTTCAAGCCTGGTCCAACCTGGCCTGAACAATTCCAGGCAGCCCGGGAGGGCAGCTGCTGTTTGTGCTGATATCCACAATCCAGTGTAAAGGAGTGTTTCATAAATGGCACAGAGACAGTGCAAACAGCCACACAGTTTTTCAGGGGAGCCCTTCAGACATAGGAAAGGACATTGCAAATGAGAGGTTGGTGTGAAGAAGCCAAAGCCATTCTTGTTCCCCCTTTTCAAAGGAAAAGCTCACTTCCCTTGAACTCAAAACTTCTTTGACCTCCTGAGTTACTCTCTGGAGACCCTTCCATGATAGGAACAAGTTTTGTCAAAGTCTTGGTTTGTGGCACAATTTCAGAAATCTGTCCAAACTGAAATTTAATGAACATCCCCTTCTTCAAATCTAAGCAAGCAGGCCTGGTCCAGGTCTGTGTGTGGTTTTGATCCCTGAAGGAGTCACTACACGCCAGAAATAAAACTGCAAATGCTTGGTAGATGAAGCAACACCCTAAAAAGCAGGAAATCAGCCCCATAATTCCTTTCTACATCTTTTAAGAAGAGACATTCAATAAAGCCCCATTTCATCTTCCGATGAGTGAACTCACCCTGCTCTCCACAGACAGAGGATCAGAATTCCTCAAAGCAACTCCAAGACTATTCCTTTAGGACAAGGCACATGCCTTCCCACTGGGTTTTCCAACATCCACCCCACGTGTCTGTGTAAATATGTCTGGTAAGTCTCCTGATGTGGAGAGCACTTTCCAGACAAGATCTGCTACTTCCCACATGACTTCAAAGACTAGAAAATCCTCCAGGGCTTTCAACTGACATGTTATAAACACACAGATATGAGCTCACCAGCTTCCACCCTCACACTGTGTAAAAAGTAGAGCCTTCAGCAGCAGAAAACTTCACTGGCTTTGCCACAGATTGGGACAAAGCACTCACCCTCTGGAAAAGGGAGAGCAGCCAAGCTGCTGGTAAGAAGAAACATACACAATATGTTTGCTCACATTTTTAGCATCTACCAACTCATTTTATGAGCTTACATCCCTAAGTTTAGAGGATCAAGCTAGCTCTGTATGCTTTGCCTCACTGTGTGCATTAATGGCTTCCAAGGCGTCAATGCTCTGACTTTATTAAAGTGAAATTAGTAAAGCCTTCGTTCCCAGCTCTGCTCTCTTCTGCATGGACACATCTCCACAGACTTCATGCCCCTTAAAGCCTCCTCATCCCACTGCCTTTATCTCCCTGCTCTCATGACATTGCATTTATCCTGCTTCTGTCCTTCCAATTGGCCACGACAAAATTATCTTCTTCTGCAGCCATCCCGTTACTTACTCCTGGCAAAGTCACTGCTCTAATAATGAGAAAATAAGAGAGTTTTGAGGTTTGCCCTGCTCCTGAGGAGACAAATAAACAGATTACCAAATATCTTCTCTATGAATCAGAATCCATAAGGTTGGTAAGGCTCTCTAAGGTCATCAAGACCAACCATTAACTGAGCACTGCCAATGCCACCACTTAATCACAGCCCCATCCAAACACCTTTTGAACACTTACAGAAATGATGACTCCATCATGGCACTGGGCAGCCTGTTCCAATCCTTGACAACCTCTTCTATGAACTTTTACCCAGTATCCAAACTAACCCTCATCTGACACAGCTTGAAGCTGTTTCCCCTTGTCCTGTTGTTTGTTCCCTTGGAGCAGAGCCTGACCCTCAGCCAGGTGCCCCCTCCTGTCAGGGAGTTGTGCAGAGCCAGAAGGTCCCTCCTGAGCCTTCTTTTCTTTAGGTTGAGCCTACCCAGCTCCTTCAGCTGCTCCTGGTGCTCCAGTCCCTTCCCCAGCTCTGTTCCCTTCCCTGGACACCCTCCAATCTCTCAATGTCTTTTTTGCTGTGAGAGGTCCAAAACTGACCCCAGGATTCCAGGAGCAGCCTCAGCAGTGTACAGTACAGGTAGTCAATCCTTACCCTGGTCCTGCTGGTCACACTGTTGCTGACACAAGCCAGAACATTGCTGGTTTTTCACCCACCTGGGCTCATGTCGACCATTACAAGTCCTTTCCCAGACACCAACTCCATGCCTGGAGTGTTCCACAGCGTTGTTGTGACTTAAGTGCTGGACCTGGCCTTAGGCCCTATTGACCCTCACTCACAGCGCTGGCCTTGTCCCACGGATCCAGCCTGTCCAGATCCCTCTGCAGAGCCTTCCTGCCCTACAGCAGATCCACACTCTTGGTGTTACTTGGAAGAGGGCCCTGCTCTGGTGGTTGGTTATTACCCAAGCCAAGGAAGGGAAGATGGAAGGTCAAATACCTTCCCCACTCAGACATGAGAAATATCTTTTTTTTGAGGTTTTTTTGCCTTTTCATCTCCCACTCAAGAGCTTTCTGGTTACTTCAAGGATCTTCCACTAGATGTATTCCAACAGTAACCCCAGCAGTATCTCTACACAGAGATCAGCATTTATCTGTGCTTCCCCAACCAGCGCTACACTGACCTGGTTTCAGCATCCTCAATGTTGTGCAAAACAACAGAAAAACTGAAAAAGTAGGTCAAAATTCTCTGTTGCAATTTACAGCTGGGAACAGCAGTGACAAAGCTGGCTGCCAACTACAGTAAGCAGGTGCATGCCATGTCAGATGCCCCTCACTTGGGAGATTCTTCCCAAACTTGGAGGCTGCAGATGTCTTTTAAACATTACGAATTGCTTCTGTTGAATCATTTGACCCAACAATTTAATCTTCAGCTTGTGCAGCTAGTTTTGTTCAGTACTGCAAAGGCAGAAAATAAGGAGGAACACAAACAATGTTAAAGTCTGTATTGCTAGGAAGGGAGAAGGATGGACAACTGCAGATCACTACACTCATGAATGCCCAGGACTGTCAAGTTTGCATCCTCCAATTACAGTTTTTAGGAACAGGGATGAACCCAAATGAACTCATGCCTTTTTCCATTTGAGTGAAGTGAACTTCCAAGAGCTCTTTTCCTTGAAGACCTTGTGAACATGCTAAAACACATTAATTGTATAATCCCCAACTAAATACATCGGCAAGTTACTTTTCCAAGTGATCTCAGTTGATGATTTCACTAAGAGTGATCTGAGCACCCATTCTCTAAGTTCATTCCTGAACTTTGCTCCCAATCCCCTCTATGGAAGCTCAGCACGAAAGCCAGGAATGCTTGGAAGGGAAGAACTAAAACTAATTTAGCTGGA
Organism: Polioptila caerulea; assembly: GCA_013397295.1. Lineage (NCBI taxonomy): Eukaryota > Metazoa > Chordata > Aves > Passeriformes > Certhiidae > Polioptila > Polioptila caerulea. The sequence goes on along the minus strand of VYXF01003064.1, from coordinate 127,165 downwards.
AATTTAGTTCTTCCACATGAGCAGAGTCAAAACAAAGCATAGAGCATTTTCCAGGGAAGTGGTTTGTGTGATGTGAGATCAATTCATCGACTTCTCTCCCCTAACTGAGTTCCAGCCAAATGTGTGCCAGCAGCCAGGGATGCACATTCCTATAGATGTAAAAAGGACTAGAGACCATAATCTGTCAGAAAAGGAGGGTCAGTGCTGTCTATGAAGAGGTATAATATGCTGGAACAGCTAGAGGAACAGTTGAATGCTGGAATAAAATGAAAAAATCCCCTCATGAAACCTGAGCTCTACATAGTTTTGGTTTTTTTTTTTTTTTTTAGGCTGGGCAGACAAAAAGCTGAAGTGCAACTGCCTGATCAGCACCCCTGTATCTTCTGAGGCTTGAGCAGACATCAGACTCACATTCCTCTGTAGAAATCCCATCCCAGTGCCAACACCTGGCTGTGAGCAGCACATCCCTGTGAATCGTGCAGGTATTCAGTCCATACCCCCCAACAGCTCCAGGGCTGCATTCCCTGCACCCCAAGGGTCCTGCATCCTGCTGTGCCTGCCTGGAGGGGACCCTCACACTGACAGCACTTTTGGGATCTACCTCCTGACAGTAGAAAACTGACCCCAGCTTTACAATCCAGTGTTTAGAATCACTAAGGTTGGAAAAGGCCTCCAAGATCATCAGCTCCAGTCTTTGAATAGCTTCTCAAAGAGCCTGGTGGCTGGGATACCATCTCTGCTTGCAAAACAGGTTGTGTAAGGCCACAGAAGATCAGGTTTCAGCAGAAATACATATTTATGGGGATGCTACAGAGGAAATGAGGAAAAACCTGAGAGCAGCAAAAGCTCTACAACAGACCCCGCAGAAATTCTCTGATATCCAGGCATCTTAAACCTGTAGGTTTGTTTTTCCTCTTGAAAAACACCAGGTTGTCTAACAGCCAAAAGAGAGGTGCCGATGTCCCTATACCATCCCCTCCCCTCCAGGCAATGGATTTGAAGAAGAAAAGGGCAAAGATAACTTCTAGACAGCCATGTGCATCCATCACCATGGAATAACCCACAGCATACGGATTCAGGTGCATCCATGGTGGTTGATGGATGTGGTTTGCAGTTAATGGTATCAAAGTCCTCAACAAGACCACCACGGGAGCTTAGGCTCTGGAGCAGCCTTGGATCACTGGCAGCAACATCACTTTTACAGATTTACAGCCTAATTCAACACAGAGGCACCTCAATCATCCACGACTGTTTTATCTGCACTCTGTCTGGCAAGGAAAGGCAGTGCAGAGGATAAATTGCGGACAGGCTCAGACAGCTTGAAAAGACTGGTGAACTTGGCAGCCAAACACAACTTCCCCCCGCCCCCAAAACCCTGGGAGTCTCCAAACCATGAAGTGCTTTTTTCTGCTTCAGAAAGGAACGCAAATATCAAGTTTAGAGTTGAGGCAGCTTGCACAGTGTGTGTGGGGAAAAGCCTCTCACCAGAAGAAAAGTCCTTGTGAAATTGAGGAGATGGGTCAAAGAAAACTAAAGACACCTTGATGGCAAGGGTGGGTAGAAGCTGCGCTAGTGGGACCCAGCTTGGTATAACAGGGAGCCCTGAGGTGCTGAGAGCCTTTTGGCCCTATCCCAAGGTGAATCCAGCATGCAACAGGTATGTGTTCCCCCTATGGAAGGACACATTCCTGCCAAGTGCCATCCAGTATCGATAAAAAGTGTCCAACAGCAGGGGTTCAGATGCAGGGTCTTTGTATTCCAACTTCAGAAAGCTCCAGGTCCCCAGGCTTGGCTTGTGGTTACCTGATGGGAATAGGTTGTCTCCTCTCTGTCCTGCCAATACCTAGAGCACTTTGAAAAGCTGAGGACAAACAAGCAGAATGGTTTCTTCGTTGCCTCAGCTCAAAAATGACACTAAACTTCTGCTGAGTCTCATATCAGCTCCTAAAATAATCTTCAGACTCCACTGGTCAGATTCAGGATCAGCCTGCTGGTGCTCAGTGTTCATACCTGATGGCTCAGGAGACAGGAAAACATCTGGACCCTCACAGCACTGAACTCTAAACATGGGTATAAGGGCTCCCTCAGTGTCCAAGTGTCCACTACAGAGCAGCAAAGCCTTGGAGAAAATTCCACTTCTATGCAGCAGGAATGAAGTTATGAGGGCACACCAGAAGTAGGTGGCTTCAGAAAGGGATTATCATGCAAGTACCTAATTCAGTGAGATGATTTAGTCACCGAGTGCCAAACGCACCACGAATTGGGCGTGATTCAGCTTGGCTCAGGTGTGTCCTGCAGGGATGAACAGCAGCCACCAGCCAGAGCTCATGTGGCTGTAAGAGACTGTGCATCCATGTCCTTCTGTGATTCCAAGTATGACCCCACAGTAACTCAAGCAGCTGTTCTTCACCACCACCCAGCCTCATACGAAGAGAGGATGAAAAGATAAGAAGGGAACATACCCAAGAACAGTGGAGTGGGTAGAAGTCTCTCAAGTACACTCTGCGCAGCTGAACTTTAAGACCTGGCCTGGCAGGCAAAGCCCAAACGCCCCACAGCAAATGGGGAAGAGAAATCTGCCAAGTCTGTGTCACTCCATCCCACAGACTCCTGACAGCGCCCAATAGACTTCATTCGAGGTTGCTCATCACTAAAAACTCCTTGTAAGAGCTGGGTAATAAACTGGAAACAAGGTGATGTAAGAGCTGGAACAGCAGCACTTAAAAAATAGTAATGGTGATGCCAACAGGAGAGAGATAGAGTGTATTAAAGGAAAACACAAGAAAACACAAGAAAACCTGATAGTCCATGAATTAATGTACATGGTTTTTTTTCCTTTTAATACCGGAACTTCACCTTCTTCTTTCATGAAGATACTGCCTTTTCCAGCAGTCATGGAGAGAGGAGCAGACCATGCTGTCTCTTCATATAATGAGACATTTGTCAGGAATTTGACTGACATCACCTACGTATTTTGTTTGCAACTAAACCATGTCTCAAAGAGGAAACTATGTACCTGAGACCTACATAGGGAGAGAAATCTACCTCAGCCTTTAATGGGCTGCTTTTTTCAAGGTGAATTGCTGTCAGACAGGGGTGACTAACCATTCACCTGCTTATGAGGCTTAAAACACGAGGGAGCTGGAAAGGTAAGAACCATAACTCCTAAGTAATAAATTCTGCTAATTTGGGCTTAATAAAAGCAGTGCTTCCACCTAAGCAACCCAGTGCTGTTGCCAGCAGCCTGATTCCTTGCCACCTCTGTTTTGGGAGAGGCAGGTTTTTATTGGGATAGATAAAAAAAACCAAAACCTGCCAGAGTTTGATACTTAAGGCACTGTTACACTCAAAGCCTGAAACCTTCTACAGCAATCTGTCTCCCCTTCCCAGTATGGGATTACAAGAACTCCATGATGTCAACACTGCAGCCCCAAAACAAGCTGTCCCACCCCAAAACCCACCTATCCCATAGAGCAGCATCTTCATGGCACATAAACAGCCATTATTTCCTTCCTCTCTGAGATGTAAGAGTCTCTGAATCTCCCAGATCTCCCAACTCTGTGTCCTGATGAAGCAGTTCAGCTGTCAGAAGCATTTGGATTACCTATGCGACTGAAAGGTGCTAGAATTACATCTGCTGGAGAAACACAACCCTCTTGCAGGCAAGCCAGAAGATGTTTAGCTCCTGTCTCTTGCCTTTTAAATTTTCTCTTACTATAATTAATTTTTCTTAATTTATTTCTAAATGAAGCAAAGGTCACTCCGTTTGCTGGCAGTTGAGCTGCCTCCTCCCCAGTGCAAGGTCCAGTCCTGGTTACTGGTCTAATTCTGCATTGGTGGCTACACCCACACACCATCAGCTCCATAAAAACCTGCACTTCCTCAGTAGGGCAATTAGGCACCATAATCTCAAAATACACAGTCAGACAGTTGCATTTGTTCACAGAGAGTAAATGTTTGTGCCGAGTTCCTTCCTCAATCTGTCGAGGAAGTGGCCTGTGGCACCCACCCGCAGGGGGAAGCCAAGCAGGAGCCACCAACCCTCTAAGAGCAGCCACATGGCTTTAAAAAATCATAATACTTGAAGCTTTGTGCTGTTGGTTGGTTTTCTGGGTTTTTTCTTCCTCAAATTTGAAGCTTAAAAGTCTTCACACATTGGATGGGTATATTTTAGCTCCTTCCAGGTGTATTAGGAAGCACCATCCCACACCTGTCATTTTTCTACCTGTGCTTTCACACGTGCAGCTTCTTCACAAAATGGTGCCAAGATGAGGTCCATGTGCTCAGGTGGAGCAGCATCAGTAGAGATGGAGTCTCTGCACTGGCATTCCTGTGAAGCCATCCTACACACCAGAACACGTCTGGGTGGCACATGCAGCACCAGAGACGGCAACAAACACACTCTGGTTTCTCACAGTGACAGTCTGGAGAAGTTTCAGAGATGTCTTCTGCCAGTACCCATCCAGCTCTCACATGGGCATCACCAAGGTTATCAAATTTCTCCCCTCAAGCCCACAATAAAGGGACAAATTTAAATTTGTAAAGGATCAGCCTGGTTGAGACATCACCATCCCTTCCGGGCTCTTCTGAATGCAGGTTGGCAATCAGGGGTGGTCAGATATCACCTGCTCTTGCACTTGGGTGATGGACAATGTGCCCAGGAGGGTGTTAATACCTACAAGGACTTCTGCAACCCCCCAAATCCCTGTATACCGAGAAAAATACAACAGACCTGTGGTAGGGGTGAGTTAGGCTGGATATTAGGAAAAAATCTTCCCTCAGAGGGTGGTCGGGCACTGAACAGGTTCCCCAGGGAATGGTCTTGGCCCCAAGGCTGCCAGAGCTCAAGGAGCATTGGACAATGCTCTCAGGGGCATGGGATTATAGGTGTATCCTGTGCAGGGCCAGGTGTTGGATTTGATGATGGCTGTGGGTCCCTTCCAACTCAGGATATTCCATAAGCTATGATTTTTCAAGTCACAAGCAATAACTCCAAAGCCATATCCAGCTTCCACAGCACATTTATTTTCATTATTAAGCCAAATATTTGGAAATGCTGCTGTGTTAAAGTCATGGCAGTAGACTTAATTCATGTCAGCTTCTGCCACTGATAACCCTTTATGTGCATCTCAGCACTGTGTCACCACCTGATGCTTATGTGACAGGTCAATCAAAGGCACTTCAACAGTGAGTGAACACCTGAGCTCCCTTTCTGAGGTCACCTTGCTGTTTTGGTTACATCCATCACAATTTGTGCCAGAAGAGCATTACCACTGGAGCTACTCAATGCCCTAAAGGGTCCCTACTGGATCACCAACCCAGTGAGGTTGTGGCATATCCAGTGAGGGCAAGTGGCAGCAACAGGCAGTGCTGACACAAATGCTCAAGCTCACTGTGCATCTGATGGAGCAATGTCAGCTTAAGGAAGCAGCCTGTAAACCAGCAGGAAAATCAGCTGAAGGGATGGTTCAGTTTCAGAGAGGTAATTTTACATGACAACTCTTCCTGCTTCTCTCCTTTCCCTCATGTTTAAGGACTTTGCACAGTTCACAGCCTGGCTCCATTTGCTCTAAACTCCAGACGTGCCTATGTAAAGGGAATATTCTGCCAAAACAAACAAATCTTCCACCCACTTGTGGTCCGGCAATCCATTAGGAAGGAAAGACAAGGCACACACCACTAAAACTATAAATACCTGCTAGTGTGGACAAGAGCTTTTGGTTAACAAAAAGAAGGATTTTGCTGCATTCCTCAAGGCATTAGACTTATGTGTTGACACTCCTGTTTCAGAAATTTCTAACCCTTTCCTGTGTTTATAGACTGGTTTGGGTTGGAAGCTCAGCGTGTTCCACCCCCTGCCATGGGCAGGGACACTTCCCACTAGACCAGGTTGTTCCAAGCCTCATTCAACCTGGCCTTGGACACTTCCAGTAATGAGGCAGCCACAGCTGCTCTGGGAAACCTGTGCCAGGGTCTTCCCATCCTCAGAGAGAAGAATTTCTTCCCAATATCAAATCCAACCCTGCCCCTGGCAGTGGGAAGCCATTCCCCCTTGTCTGGTCCCTCTAGGCCCCGGTTCCCGGCCCCTCTCCAGCTCTCTTGGAGCCCCTTTAGGCACTGGAAGGGGCTCTGAGGTCTCCCTGGAGCCTTTTCCAGATTAACATTCCCAGCTCTCCCAGCCTGGCTCCAGCCCTTGAAGCATCTCCATGGTGGCCTACTCTGGACTCTCTCCAGCAGTTCCATGTCATTTCTTTGTTAGGACCCCCGAGCTGGAGGCAGCTCTGCAGGTGGGGTCTCGTCTGAGTGGGGCAGAGGGGCAGAATCCCTCCCTCCTCTGCTGCCTGAGCTGGGGACTCACCCAGGGCACTGGGGTTTTGGGGCTACCAGGGCTGTGCTCAATCCCTTTTCCACCCAGCCTGTGTTTGTGCTTGGGATGAACCTGGCCCAGGGGCAGGACATTGCAAGGCACTTGGCCTTGTTGAACTCCATGAAGTTTCGCACAGTCCCACCTCTCCAGGTCCCTCTGCATGCCATCCCTTCCCACCAGCCTGTTGACCACAACATAAAGTTAGCATCAATCCCACTCAACAAAGAATACAAAGACCCTGAATTTCTCCACCATTATGATAAAGTCATAGGAGACCTACCCACACATATTCCCTCAGTGAGGAAAATAATGAAGCCTCAGCTCAGCTGTACAGCACAACACAAAGGAATCCAAATGGGAGTGGAGTCGCTCACCCCTGTCCACAGAAAAAGCTTCAGATCTTGTGCCTTATTAGATATTGGATCATTCAAAACTGAAACCACATTTGCTAAGACATCCTTGAATTCACTTACTCCAGCAGCAGAAGCTACAGGAAGTGTGTGCAGCTCCATGAAACTGTATTTCCCATCCTAGAATGACTTCAAAATTAGTGACACTGCAGAGAGAAGCCTAAAGGTTCCTCAAGAACCAAAACTGTGATATAGCAACAGTTTGGCACAGAGAGATTAGAAAACACCTTATGGATTCCTTGGATTAGCAATGGGTGAACCTGAAGCCAATGCCCTGCAAGAAAACACTGAACAAGGAATGATGACCAGAGGAAGTCTCTAGGGCTGGAGGAAAAAGCTGTTTATTCTACCTCTCACACTCATCTGGACTTCAGAGTTAAGTTTATCTTTTAAAACAAAGCAGAGGTGCCACACAGGTACTCACAGAGCCCTGTACCCTAAGGAAGCATATCCTGATGATAAACATTCCTTTATCCTGCACTGCATGGCCCTGGACTAATCACAGCTGGCATATTTCTTCACCCTGAACTTCAGCACTTATTTCACAAGCAGTAACCTCACTGAGCAGAGACACAACACCTTTTTCCACCCCATTAGTTTCAACACCATCATCTAAAACAAGACATGGGGGGTTGCCCCATGCCTCCAAACCATGAGAGAAGTCAGTTGCTACCGAGCCTCTTTGCCCTCTGAGAGGCACCAACCTCCTATCTAAATCCTCCCCCACCACTAAATCTTCACTTAAATACAGGCTGAGCTCTAAGAATCCTTTGCTGGAACCATGCCTCCCTCAACCACAGATCCCCTTTAGGTGCTATCTTAAACTGTATTTCCAAGAGTAATTACTCCATTACAGCACCTGTTCCCCCTCCCATGCCAACAACATGACCTTGAGAAAGCTGGAAAAACAAGCCCAATTCTTCTGCCTGTAAAGCAGTTCTTCCACAAGGAAAGACAGCACCTCTTGATCACATCTCTAGACAACAGCCCAGTACTTCAAACATTATCTTTTGTGATTTGAAACCCAAAAATGGCTCTGCACTCAGCCACAAAATACTCTTTTGAATCACCACATGCGGAAGAAAATTCAGGCTATTTCTAGCTGAGTCTTCTCAGTCAGATCATGAAAACAGGCAGGTGGCACAAGGGCATTTCAGATTAATGGTGAGAAACTGGTGCCATGACAGTGTAGGTGTGATGGACAAGCACCAGCCAGCCAAGCCCCCATGAGCACGGGAGGAGCACAGAGATGCTCCGTATTGGAGTGAAGGACTTACAGATATTTCAGAACCTGTAATATCATCACTGCAGTGGTGCTGGACTGGTTTTCCCCACCTGACTGAACTCACCCTTGCTCTGGATGAATCTGTGCAGCCTCCTGTTCCCACAGCTCATGGAACAGTGCCCTGCAGCTTGGGCCATGCGAGGCAACTCATCCCTTCTTGAACCTGTGACCTTCAGAGCTCATTTAAGGTCAACCATCATCCCTGCGCACAGGAGCAGCTCTATGTCCCCAAAGATGGCACCCCAGAGAAAGCAAAACTTGATACAATGAAGCCATCATCCCTCCCAAGCTGCATCTCAGGACAAGGTGGAGCTGCACATGGAAAAGGGAACAACCTACCTAAATATAATCAACCCCTTGTTAGCGATGGATCATTGCTCAACCACATCTATAAAGTACCAGTCCAATGTCCCCAAGGGACTTGGCTTCACTATCTGCACTCTCTGAAGTGATTTACAGCCCTACAAACCTCTGCTGCTGCTTGAGGAAGAGAAGATTACAACAAGCACATATTTGCCTGTAGAAATCACATCACCTGCCAGCTGGCCAGGAAGGAGGTTGGATAGTCCCTATCTGCAGCTGAGCTCTCCTCTTCCACAGAACACACGTGCAAATGCTACACAGCACAACCTGGGACCACTCACACCAAAGGACATCTGGCAGGAAACAGGAGATGCCACTTCCAAGCTCTTCTGGTGTCCCCTGAAACATTACCAGATACAGGTGAAGATGCCCAAGTATCCTCTGACATCTCTTACACACCTGCATGCTGAGAAAATGAAAGGATTAATATGATTTTATGGCCTTTTCCAGGGATTATTTCCTGGATTACTGTGATAAGTGCATGTTAACAGGAGAGTTTTTTTGTTCTAAGGAAAGGTTAGGGGTACTGTATGATAATTTTCCCAAGTCACATATATATACAAAAAGCAGCTTATACCTGATCTAGGTGGTAATCAGGTACAAAACTTAGCAATCAAGCTTTAGTTTTCCTGGTGGTGGGTCTTTTTCCCAGGAAAGCAGTCAGTGAGAGCAAGCCTCCAGCACAGCTCAAAACCAGCCTTCTCGGCTCTGTTTACAACAGCACAGCCACAGAGTCTGGGTGTGAGTCAAAGCTCCATATGTACAGCAATCCACATGCTCGTGGAATCCTGGAATGCTTTGGGTGAGAAGGGCCCTTAAAGCTCATCTCGTATCAAACCTCCACCATGGGCAGGGATGCCACTCACTATGACAGGCCCCCTCTAGATTTGATCATAGTCTTTCAGACATACAGGGAAGTGTTTCACACTCAATCCTCTGCAAGTGCTGAAGCTCCAAAAGAGGGGTTGAAGTGATGAGAAAAAGCTCCAAATCCTTAGAACAGAAACAATTAAGTGTTTACACCTCTCGACTCATGACTCAAAGGAAGTGAGCAGCAAGGAAACCTCCCCAGATGAAAATCAGTTTATCCCAGCACAGCATTTTCTATCCAATCTACAAGCACTTTCCAGCAGCTGCCTTCAGGTGAACCTCGAAATGGCCCCACAGCATCCCACGGGCCTGAACCATTGCTTTTACAGCACAGAGCAGCTCAGGCTCTTCCCGCCCATTCTAGGGATCTAAGAGACCATGAGCAGAGCATTAGTAGCTCAGCAGCCAGGCTGAGACAGGCTAAAAGCTGAAATTAGGCAAAGACAAGGGGCAATGCAGCCCAGTGGAGCCTCCCAGCACTGGCAGCCGTGGGTCAGGGACAGGGCAGCTTCAGGAGCAGTGAGAGCCCCATACTGGCACGGTTACAATGAGGAAGGATAGAGTGGGAGGCAAAGCCAGGCTTTAGGTGTCCTGTTAGGGCTGAGGGAACGACAGGATGAGAGGACATGGCCTCAGTCTGTGCCAGGGGATATTCAGGTTGGACATCAGGAAGAATTTCTTCTCAGGAGTTATGAAGCACCTGAAGGAGCTGCTCGGGGAGGTGGTGGAGTCACCATTGCTAGAGGTGTTCAAGAAACGACTGCTGGTAGGACCTAAGTGTTCTGTTCTAGTTCAAAAGGTCAATTGGTCAAAAGTTGGACTTGATCTTAAAGATCTTTTCCAACCTAAATGATTCTGTGATTCTGGGATGAGATAATTCTGACTGAAGAGTTGAACAGTCCTCAGGTTACCAAACAGGCATGCCTGGTATACACACATCAGATGTGTACCCAGTAAACATCCAGCTACCCCGAAAAGCACCTTCCTGGTCCTCCATCCAAACACCCCCAAGTCTCTCCTTTTCACCAGCTCTGCCACTTGTTTGACCTCTCAGTGAGTCAACGCCAGAACTGCAGGGCTAGCTGCCAGCTGAATCCCAGACTGGATTGTGTTGGAAGGAATCTTAAAGCTCACCCAGTTCCACCCCCTGCCATGGGCAGGGACACCTTCCACTATCCCAGGTTGCTCCAAGCCTCATCCAACCTGGCCTTCAACACTTACAGAGATGGGGAAGCCACAGCTTCTCTGGGAAACCTGTGCCAGTGCCTCACCATCCTACTGAGAGTTTAAAAGAAGTCTCAGCACCAGAAAAGGCACAGGTAGATGACACCATCCTCCCCAGTAGGAGCACACACTGTTGCTGCATTAACTGGACAGAGAAGGAACTCGAGGACAATTGGACATTTATGATTCTTCTAACAAACCACAATAAACACTCAAACTTAAGGAGTTCTGCTTCCCTTGTCCTTCGGTAATTTTCAGTAGCTCTGTATAACAATGCCAGAACATAAAGGCTCTCATTTGTGTTATGCTTAACACACTGGTTTTTAAGTTAAGCAACAGCTTTCCCCCAAACTGCAGCCCCCATCTTCCATCCTCACAGGTTTCTGGAACATTGGGATGTAGCACAGCCTCTCTCCACCATCCCATCAGGAGAAAACAGGACAGGAAATGCTGAATTTCAAACTGGAAGAAGCAGCACAAGGGAATGCTAGTTCAGGAAGCTACTTTGAGTACCAGTTACACATCTTATTGCAAGAAAAGGACATTCAAGTTACCTCTGGCTTAAGTGGTACCAATATTTTGTGGCAGACACACAATAGAACTTCTCAAAAATCACCAAAACAAAATCCAACACATACCAAAATCCCTAATTTTGAAGACTAGAGCATCCACACTGTGTCCTGAAGCATTTCCAGCAATGGAGAAGTCTTATTTCCAGCAGAAGCACCTTTAGCCTAAACTAGCAGATACTTTGATCTCCAAAACCTTGAAAAGATCTGCAGAGCTGAACTTCTCTACCCAATCCTTACTTCTCAGGTAAAGAGCTATCACCAGTACCCCCAGTTACAGACCAGTAAATCTCCTCTTGAAGATCATCTGTCCAGTGCACACCTCCATGTCCAAACCGCACAAGAAGCAGCACAGTGGGAACAGGATATCCTTGTGGGGAAGGAAAATGGCAGAGCTCTGCTTTGATTTATGTGGCCTCTGCAGATGTGGACAAGAAAACAATAGACCCAAAAATCCAGACTGCAGATAATTCACCCCCAGCAAAGAATCCCTGTGCAACCTTCTCCCACACAAAGTGGTCCTGGATGCACAGGACAAAGCCCCAGAATGGGGATGTTTCAGAGACAAGAGCTGCTGGGAACTTCTTGCAGTGACCACCAAGACCACTCACCCCATTGGGTCACTCTCCTCCCCCAGCTGGAAAACTGAGGTAGGAGTTGGTTTCCCATGGAAATACGAAGAAGAGAAATAGGAAATAGTCTAGCAGAGCACAAGGTTGGTCACAGAAGACCTACAGACAGCAGGATTCCCATGGTGGCATATCCACCAAATAGAATTAATCCATACAGTGTTAATTGCCCAAGTAACACTAATTGTTGTAAGACAGCTTGATCCCATCCTCCCGCTCCCAACACCACATTTATGGAAACACTAAAAACCATGGACAAGGCCTCACAGTACACCACAAAAGTCAGGATCCATCATTGCTGGAATCAAACTGCAAGGCTTGCAGTGGGATTTTAGTAAGGAAATGGAAATCACACTGGCATACAATTGTTCCGCCTCCCTGTTCGCCTTCACACATTCCTCACAGGTCAATTTTAAAGAATTAAGTCTTGTTCAGTGAAACATCTGGTGGCTGTTGCTAGAGGAAACCAACTATCTGCAACATTTGAGCAAAAATAATGAGTTACATAAAAGCCAGACTGCCTAAGCAAGGACAAGAGTTTTGCCAGCCTGTGAATCCCAAAACCTTACGTGAAACCTCACGTTTAATTTCTGGGTTAATACAACCAAGTCAACTCACACGCATTACAAAACCCATGAAGACTTGAGTTTTCTCTAAGTTTATGACGATATAATCATGCTCTATTGGAATTAACTTTCTAGCTAGCAACTGTCCTAAGGATTTTCTGCAAACAGCACAGACAGATAAATTACAGCTTAAAAATGGACCATTTCAGCTTTAGGCACTTTCAGACTTAGTTCAAGACAGCACAAGTTCAAGAGGTAGAGAAGAGGGTTTTGGTCTTTCACTATTTGAGTCAGTTCTCCCATGCCTAATGGAAGAATATTTTCCCTTAATTCTACAGATCACCTTTTCCTCAGGGTTTCTCAGTTTCTGGAGATCAACATAGACCAGCTGAGGCTGCACTGGGCTGAACAGGAGGAGTGATTTTATATCTTTGTGGGAGAAGTTGAGAGGAGTTCTAATGTATCACCGTAGACATCCACAAGACCAACCAGAAGCCTTTAAGATTTCAGATCTTTGATGGGGGCTCTCTAGCTCCTGAAGTTCCACAACTGGAGGGATGAAATTCCCAAGAATATCTCCAGCAGGCAGCTCTAATACATTGGAATTGCACTTCACATGATGTACCTTTCTACAAATAGATATTACTGTTTCTTGAGGAGTGCTTAAGCACTTAAATAATCCAGAAGCCTGATGGATGACTAATACAACTAGAAAGCTCCCTGTACAAAAAGAAATTTAGGCTTCCCCACATTACCAGGGCTGCTCTCAGGATGCAAGCAGGGTACAGAGGATGCACCTACAGCTTGAGGCTGTGGATGCTGTTGCTCTTGCTCATTTATGCCATCCAGGGGAAAAAAAATCCATCTAAGGCCAAATTCCTCAATCTGGACGTGGCTGAGCACACTGAGGTCACTAGGGCAGTGCCAAGAGCCAGCTCCTCACTCCCATGGGTAACACCTGGTCCTGCAGCACAAGTGTGGGAGGGAAGCACTTGGTGCTGGTTCCACTGGAGCTGGGAAGTCAGGCCAGTGCACCTTGGGGATGCTGAGGCAGGGAACACCCAGGTGAGGACACACAGACAAGTAAGGGCATGAGGCAGAGTGCTGGCTCACAGCAGCACCTGTGGGAGCCACAGAATGGGAAATCCAGCACATCTTTAAATATTAAATTAAAATATACAGAAAGATAAAAGGAGTCAGGAAAAGGACACAAGCATCACCCAAGTGAAAAAGCATGATATGAATGCAAACCTTGGGAAATAGGTACATCTGAGTCCAAAAAACTTACCAAGATCCCAGACATCTTACAGGCAGGATACAGAAAAACAAGCCAGCGACTTCAGTTCCAAAAGAAACCCTCCACAATTTCACAGCAGCAAAGCTTTAGACCACAGAGGCTTCTCTTTGAGAAAAAAATAATGTGAAAGAAGGCCCTGGCAGATGACACAGCTTCTGCTGGGCTCATAGAAGATATTACAGCACTGTACTGCACCAGCCCGAACTGCTCAAACTAAACACTTTTCAACCATTAATGACACTCCTACTACTGTCACCAAAAATAGACAAATTGGTTTTAGGGAATGAAGCTGCAAAAATAATTTGAGATACAATATCAAGCAAAATTAGAACCAGATTTCTCCTCCAGGCTGCTGAGAGGATGAAAATGCGGCCCATCCACCATGCCCACCCCTGCCCACAGCTGAAATTACCAAAAGGCAAGAGCTCATGAAGATTTCTACAGAGAAAATTCTAAACGGAAATTACAATTTTAAAAGAATTTGTTTTGTCACAACACTTAGGCCAGAAATAGAAACAGCATTCCCAAGGGATGCTGCACAATTATGGCCTAAACAAAACATCCCAAATACTTAATCAGGATCACTTAGTCTGCACAGAAAAAAAATCTTTATCGCTACATAAATCCTTTCTCAGAAGTCCAGAAAGGGAACTCTAGTGCCAGTTTGAGCCTTTATGTACACCCCAAATACCCCTTGTGCCAAGCAGAGACTTGCATTCCCTAAAGGTCACCACCCCCACCAAACCAGAACACTCACTGGTTTATTTTCATGAAATCAAGGGATCTGCCCCCATTGGAATCAGTCGAATACTCTCATCTACAAATATTATTCCATTCGATTTCTGGAGAGGAAAATTTTCCCAGTTACTTCAGTTTTGAGTTTTCTGCTTATTCCACGGGTGAGTTGTTACAGAATAGGTAACCTGGCCCTTATTTTATTTGTCACACAAACACACTTATACACAGAACACAAGAACTCTGCCCTCAGTTCACCACAAAAGACTCTGGACTCTCCCCGCCTTTAATCCTGCCCAATTTCCTTGTTCGTCATTGACAAGCAACACTGCAGCTACCTACTTCTCAGCTCTAAACGTGTCTTTCTAAAAATAATGCCAGGGAAAGGAAATCAGGGATGTAAGTTTCCAGATAAGTTACTTCAGATGAAAAATGCTGACAAAACTGAGAGGAGAAAAAAACTCAAAATGGAAAAAAGGAATAAGAATTGAACAACTCACGTTTGAGTCCTCAAGCATCCTTCCATAGGCTCAGCAGATATTTCACTGATAATCCAGATAAGATACTGGATTTTTAGTGTCTTGCATGATATAGAGAATCAAAGAATCACAGAATGGTTTGGGTTGGATGAGACTTAAAGATCAGCTTGTTCCACTCCCTGAAAGCTCAGCTTGTTCCACCCCCTGCCATGGGCAGGGACACCTTCCACTAGACCAGGCTGCTCCAAGCCATGTCCTGGCCTTGGACACTTCCAGGGATGGGGCAGCCACAACTGCTCTGGGTAACCTGTGCCAGGGTCACACCACCCTCACAGGGAACAATTTCTTACTTGTATTTAACCTAAATTTCCCCTATTTCAGTTTGAAATAATTCTCCCTTGTCCTATCACTACAGTTCTGTATGAACAATCCCTCTCTGGCTTCTCTGTGGCCCCTTCAGATCCTGGAAGGTGCTCTGAGGTTTCCATGCAACCTTCCCTTCTCCAGGTTGAACAGCCTCAATTCTCCCTGCCTCCATAAGGGAGGTGCCTCTTATCAAATACAGGTGAGTTTGGGTTTTTCAGGAAGGAATGTTTGAGCTCCAAGCTAAGACACTCCAGAATATCAGAGGGATGTGACACTCACCACTCTATGTGTAACTCACTTCTTAGGCTTGTTATCCAAAATCACAGGGCAGCGGGTGCTGGGGCACAAGAGCAGCAGAGTAGCCAGGCACTCATATCTGTACTGAACCTGGTAAGGAAAAAAGCACATTTTAGGAAGTCTCCATGCAACACTTCACACTAGTGACTTCCAATCTTACTGTATTCTGCTTAAAAACAAAAAAGGCATCGTTTGGTTTCAGCTGGACATGGCAGCTTCCAAGTACTGGGGATGAAACACAGCCAAACCCCACTGCTCATAGGAAAACCATTCTCCTTACCCCATGGCAGGGCAAACTCACAGCTTTCCATGCAATAAATGATGTGAGCTTTAGTTCAGAAGACAGAGTTTTCTTAAAAAATAGGTATTTCTGTCTCTTCAGTAATTGGAGGTTTGGTTTTTGGTAAACTGTGTTTCTCCACCTTGAGAAACAGGTTCCCAAACCTGAACTCCCTTGACACAGGATTCCTGGGCTGGCTCCATCTCCTGCCATGCTCCAGGCACTTCGGTCAGAAGGAAGCACAAGTGTTTTGTTTATTTGTGACTTTCTTCCTTAAAAAACACCCTCCAGAGCACAGGGTCCAAACAGCAATTTCTGAGGGGGAGTCTACTGTAAGACAGGTGTGAAAGTCAAACCAAAATGAAACTATTTCTGGGTAACTGCCCAGAGCAACCAGAGACAGCCTGTTCTGTTCTGCACTCAAAACTTGGGCATGTAACATCCTTTGGAAGAAAACACATGGACATTTCCAACAAAAATGAAAATTTTAAAAAGCAATTTTGAGTTCTGAAAAGCTCTGTCATCTAAAGATTCTTCTGAAACACCACAGGAGACTCCCTTACACAGGCTACAAGCAACCAGCTCCTCAATGGATATTCCAAGCTAAGTTAGCACTTTTCCCCTATTTACTTATTACAGCAAGGTAACAGTAAAGGTCTGTATTAATATCTTAAACCAGAGGGTGTTTTTGCTTTCTCCAACTTGAAGTGCAAGACAGACTGAAGCCACTGTGGCTGTGCTGCTGGGTGACACCACTTTGACTGAAGCACATGGGAATTTGGTGTCCACCTCTGCCCTGTCCTGTCAGGAGCTTGCGGCCAGTCCAGTCCAAGTCACATCTGTGCTCTTCTGATGTTGTTCATGGTTTCTGCCCTCAAGAAGCCTGGAGGATTGCCCAGTGGGACTGCAGCAGACTTTGAAAGTCCTCACCAGCTCCCAACAGCTATGATTAATTAATCCTCCCCTACAATTATCCAGCACCAGCTTCGGAATTAAGCCATCCACCAGTGTGAGGAACACACACCACTACTCCAGTGTACAAGCAGTGACACTCATCCCTCTCAAATGAAAAGGCATTAGTGAGCTGAATGTAGCTCTCAATATAAAATTTAATGTGAAGCATTGAAGGCCAACTTTTGTTCTACTTGAAAATAAAGTAATTGCAAGTTATTTGACCAGGTCAGAGGCTGCAGCAAGGAAGAACCAGCCAAACTTGTACCAAACCAAAACCTAAAAGAAAGGGAAAACACAAGCACCTATTCACAGGAAACACAGGGATTGCAGCTTTATTTAGTCACTTGTCATCCACTCCTGGGCAAAAACTGGAGCATCCCATTAACATGACAGTCCACATATTTAAATGCTGAACACCCTTGCAGCTCTGCTCTCTTGCCACTTCGAACATGCCCTACTTAAACTCATAAAGAAAACCAAAAGCTGTGTACAAAAATTCCAGATGGCCAGAAATTCCAAACTGGCCAGAAACTTACTCAGTTTCCTTACACCAATCCCAGTGTTTGGTGGTGCCACCAAACAAGGAAGCGAAACAGAAGACTCTATTTATAACACACTCCATGGTACAATGATTCACTTTAGGAATAAAGGTAAATAAATCATCTCATGCCATCCTAAGGTTCAGGTTTGAACCAGGGGTTAGGCATTATTCATGTTCTGTTCAAAGAACAAGATGACCAGCACATTACAGAGGATCAAAGTGTAAAATGGGAAAATCCCCACGCTGCCACTTCCTACTGGCAAGGCCAAGTGACAAAACCCATCCCCACCTCATCCAAGACCTTTTTAACAGAGCTTTTGACCTGAAGCACAGCAAACATGACGTCCACATTCACACAGATGTGACTCCAACATCTTGAGAAAACCTGAGGTTCCAAATGCAGAGCTTTCTATCCTTTCCCTGGCCATATACCCAGACATCCTGCCCATGTTAAACGTGGCCAGGAAGCCAGGAACCTCATTTTGCTGCAAGCATGGCATGGAGCAGAAAGGCACCTCTGGCAGCAGCAGAAAGCAATGGTTAGCAAGTGAGAATGCGAGGACAGTCCGGTTAGAGCAGCAGTTTATCATGGTAACGAGCTCCAGCCCTGTCCATCCAGCCTTGATGCCCAAAGCCTGACAGGGAGAATCCAGGGACCACAGCCCTGGGTGAAGGGAAGAATAAGGCAGAATGAAGAATGACAACAAAAGACGAAGTCTGAAAATATGACTAGCAAGTGGGCCCCTTTCTAGCTCTTGATAAATCATTAACTCTTTTTGCACTTAATTAGCACCTCAGACACTAAGCCCATTTCCTGTGACATGTCCTAGCCTGGATGGCTCCAGTGAGGCCTTGGGCCCAGAGCTGAACAGGCCTTGATGTTCTACAACCACATAGGAATCGCACAGGATCCTTCCATGAGTTTTTGGAGTTTCCTAATGCCATGCCTAATGCAATCCCAGCACCCTTCCCTTTGATACTCCCAGTATGTGTCCCTAACACATAACTGGGGCTTACACTTTATTAACAGCAAAATATTGAAGGCTTCAAAACTGATGCCAACCATCTCTGTGAGGAAAGGGAACAGAATAGTGCCTCAAATAATACAAGTATAAAAAATTTAGAGAAAATATGAAGGCATCTTCAGGTAGAGTCTACTTGCAACACAGGAACATCATGGAATGTTGGAGATTCTTTAAGTCTTTTGACTCATCAGGAGCAGAGGCCTGCTTATTCTAAATTAAGTTTCATGATATGTTTTCCCTGACTATACCTGAGCCATTCCCAGCGTGGAGCTGCCCTGCGTGCTTCCAGCAGCAATCATTCCATATGATGTGGTTTGGTGACACCGCAGCCTGGGAGCACAGAGAGGTGACAGCTCAGCTGAAGACGCTCATGAAAGGAACTCTAATTTATCCTTTCAACGTGAACCTCTGCTCCCAAACCCTGACCTGTCTGTTACAACTTCCAAAGCCTGAAACTCAAACAGGGAAAGCCCACCCAAGGAGTATTTTAGTTTTCACTTTGAGATGATTTAACCTTTTCCCCTGCAGCAGCTGCAGATACTGTGCAAGGAACAGTAGTCTGGAAGAAAGAGAACGTGTGGCTCAGGGAAAAACAAGCACATATCTTAATATGAAACATCTGCTTTTTACTCTTTTTTTATTGCAAAGAAATGGAGTTTTTTCCCTTTTGGCTTTCCCTGCAGCAAGAAGAGAGGGTACCCCATGACAGCACCCTGTAAGGGTGTGGGGGCCCTGAGTCCACAGAGAAGGGTTGAAACAGAGCATTCACCTTGACTAAACACTGAGTTATGAAAAATATTTAAAAGCGGGATTTTGAACTCTCATTATCTTTTGGAAAAAGGCTTAGAGGAAGACTCTGATCACGATGTGCCCAAAGCGCCTCTACACAGCACTCACTCACCTTATATCCCCCTCTGAAGCACACAGCACGTAGCTCACACACTCTGTTACCATTACCACATTGCACTTTGCTCATATTTTATCTTATTGTTTTCTTCTTTTCTAAGTATCTCTTTATTGGTTACATGAATTACACAGTTAATATCTTTTTAGCATCTGCATAAGAAATGTTGCCACTCTCAGTGCCTCTGGGACGAGGGATAAAGCCCTCCTAAGTTTAAAGTTGCACTAAATGGCATTTGCTCTCAGACATGGCCGAGTTCACACTCCAGGTGTCAATCTCAACCCAGACCATTATGCAGTAAAAAACACTTTGAAAAAATAATAATAAAAAAAATCATCCCATCCAGTCAAAGGAGTTTTCTTGCAAGATCCCTTTAAATCATATCTGAAGATGAGCTGCTCCAGTTCTTCACATTCTTTTGAAGCAAGGATAACAGAGCTGTTGGAGCACTCGCTGCTCCCAACCTGCACAGCAATGACAATTTGCTCCACATTCCCCCCCTACTACATGGGTTTACTCAATCATTAACAGACTCTTGATTGAATGCTATTTCAAACAGCCAGCTCAGCTCATATCCCTCTTAAGACCTAAGAACAAGCCAGTAACCCAAATGCAGATATTTAAGATCCTTTTTCCTTACTCGAGAGATTCAGAAAACTCATCACAAGCTCAGGTGACACCATGGCTCTCTAAGGAGAGAGAGCAACACTAAATTAGCTGAGTAGCCCCCATTTTTAAGGCCTCTGCTGCCGCTCTTCAAGTTTTTAGGAGATCACAGGGGCTTTTTTGCTGCTTCTGGTTCTCCCTCCTGGGTCTCCTCCTCCATGTGTGTGAACCCCACAACAACCCACGTGTGCCCCAAAAGTTGGGAAGATGCCTGCAGCCTAGAACTGTGACGAAACAGCACCTCTGAAGGAAAACCCACAGGTGCTCTCTGTAACATGGAGTAACCAAAGTGCTGCAGGAATCCCTGGTGGCTTCTCCCCTTATCAGACCCACTGCTGAGCAAGTCTAGCTCATAATAGCAACAGGAGAAAACCAACCCAACAATACCTGGAGAGCTCTGTGCCAGCTTAGAAACTCAGAGCTGTTCAGGAACAGGTTTGACAAGCAGTATATGGGAAAGGCAGGACAAAATCTCCCCTTTTGGGCACAGCAGGTACCTCTGCGGAGCTAACAAAAAAGACTTCAAGCTGTGAACATTCCACAATAGGATGTTTCAATCCCAGGGAAAATATTGAAACACCAAGTTTCATGTTTAGGTATGAAACTACATTAACAGGTACTCATTTGTGCTTAAAATTACTAGTTTAATAGGTCAATGTGTGATTAAAACTAGATTTTTAGCAGGCACAGATTAGGAAACTAAAAAAGCAACCCACAGTTGGTCAGCCATGCCACGAACACAAGGGAAACAGCCCCAGGGACATATTGGGATCACCCCTATATATGTATATATATTTATATCCACTGCATGTAATTAGTATGACACAGAGTAAGACATTAACTTGTGCTGCTTCACTCTTGGCTGTCCCTACCCTGTTCTGGGCTATGAGCTGATTGCCAGCCCAGCTGCCTGCTGGATCCCACACTGGGAAAGCTGAAGAGAGGCATTATGATCACCTCCTCCCACTTTCTGCATAGAAAGGTGGAATTTCAACTATTTTTCATTTTTAAAGAGACCAAGAACGTTATGTTCAATTCCTTTTTTCATCCCTAATTTCTAATTTTATTTCCCTCCTTTCCGTTTCTACCTATCCCCCCCGGAATGCTTTTACTCATAAGCCTCAGTACACTGTACAGCAAACCTCCTTTGAACAGCACAGCATGGGAGGCCTGTAGTTATGGACAGTATCCTGGAAACAGCTGGAGATTTCCCTTCCTCTAAGAATCCCTAAGGCATCCTCCAGAGCTCTTCAGAAATATCACCTCCTCATGCTGCCCCAGGATTCTGGAAAGGCAGGAGGTTCATAAGGTGGAATTAATAGTAGGAGAACACTTGTGTCAGTTCTGTCCATGACAATTGAGGATGATCCAGGAAGCAGCAAACTTCTGCAGTCTGCTCCAGGATCTGCCACTGATGGATTACAGATGTTTGCATGGACACAACTGCCCAGTCCTACCAGCATTCATTTTATGGACATGCTGATCATGGGTTTGTTCAATCAGTTTTTTTTTGTTTGTCCAACTTCCTAAACCAACAGCTTCTACACAGCTCCAGAACAACATTCAGAAGTTTGCTGTCTGCTTTTTAAAGAAATCCTCCCAGTCCCAAGAGTCTCAGGCATTTCAGACTGCCCAGGATAGGCAGCTTCTCATCCACCTTCAACTCTACTTTCTCTCTCCATATGTTTTCCAGCGCTGGTGAAGACGCAATGACCAGAAATGCACAATACAATAGAAGTAGTCACACACTCGCCCACTACAATTCACTCAGTGCATTACTCATCAACCCTAATCCTTAATCAGATTAATATTTCAGCCTTCCAAAGAATAAAACAATGTGTACTACCTGTAGCAAGCAAGAAACCAGTGCGCCAACAACGAGTCAATGCCAGAGAGATGAATCCCAAGGGCTCCAAGCCATCCCCATGCCAACCAAAAGTGTTTTGCTCACTCACCTGTGAGAGTTTCTTTCACAAGGCAAAAAACCCACACCACTCACTGTGCTCCTGAACAGCACGGCAGACACCCAAAAATCCTGTTCGACTTCCCAGCAACTTTTCCCATTCAGCTGGCAGTGTGCTGCCAACTTCAGAGGAGTCTGGCATTTTTGGAGGATGGAAGAAGAGCTCCAGAAGTATTCTGAATACACACTGAAGGCATCTTCTTCATTATACTCGTAGGTTATATTACATATTTAACTAGGAAGAGCTTCCATGAGAAGTTGCTGAAGTTGAACATGGAGGATAAGTCTCACTTCACACAAGGAAGCACATGCCATAACTGGCCACCTCTGTGCACCATCTCACACTTACTACAAACTTCTCCCAGAAGCTGAAGTAAAGTGCTATTTTGCACAGATGAACTTCATGTTGCCTTGAAGGCAAACATTACATTTCCCACAGTTTGGAAGCTGCTTTGATCCAACTTCCGCTTTCAAGCCCTGATCCTCAGCGTAGCTGTCAATTAGAAACGTTTGTTACCAAGTAATCTGCTCTACGCACCACATCATGTCTGTCTCCTTTGAAGCCTTAACACCCACTGGTGAGGATGGCTTTGGACAGCAGATCACTCGTGAACCTTTTGCACTGCATTCGGATCTGGAGTTAATTCCTGTCAACAGCCACAATGGAAGTGTTGGCCAGTGACAAACACAAAAAGCTGTTTGGCATCATCGAGCCTCAAAGCTCCGTCCGCCACACAAAGACAGCATTTACATGTTGAGAGAGATACAAGTAGAAAGTCCTTGCAGCACAAGGTCATACCAAACATGCTGGAAGACTAAATTTAGCCACCTGTGCCTCAGGCAAGTCTGTTAGTTATGGGAAGCTCAGATACTGGTGTGGAGCACTGGTCCTAGGGTAAATCCCATGGAAGACCTGACTCCATTTAATTGCAAATGATCTTGAAGCTATTAATGGGGGAGCCCGATCCCAATTCATCGAAGAGGAGCTGTCTCTGAGAACCCCACAAACTCGGCACCGGGACACCGCGATCCTGTTAGGGCTGGTTTGCTCCAATGTGCAAACTGCTACGTTCAGAGCCGGTAGGAGGAGCTCAAGAAGATTTAACAGATGGGGTTTCAGTGCAAATATATTTTAGAACACCTCCTTAGCAAGCACATTTCCTCCTCTACCTCACCTCACGCTGCAGTTCTAACAATTACACAGGAGCAGATAGACAAGAACTCAGGGATTATTCCAAGCTTTTGTAAATGTTAGCAGAGGCTGATTGAACAGTTTGTGAAGACAAACCTCGGTTTACCAAAAAGTGTCTCAGCCAACAGTTTTGTCAAACATTTAATAATTTTCCAAGCCAAAGAGGCAGGGGTGACTCAGCTTTTTCAACTGTGTTAGGTTTTAGGATCAGTATCAGTCATGAGCCCACAGAAGGACCACAGCAGTCTACTGAGGTTTGATGTCCAGGATCACTGCAAGAATCTACCCGTGGGAAAAAACAAGTTGAAGAATCTGGTTTCAAGACACCACTGTGGAACTTCTGAACTATCTGCCTCAGCCCTACAGGCCTTTAGAGATGCTCAAGAACCTATTTTGATACCAGAAACTCAAACAGGAGCATTAGCTCAAGCATGCAAAGCCAGGTTTCCTAATATGACTGCACCAAGTCCAACCAGGAACAAGGTTTCTCGTGTTAGATGTGGAGTGTATGTGGTCCAAAAGGCATCTGGAAGTCACGTTCCATCCCCCAATGCCTTTGCAAACAGATGGTGACACAGAAGGCTACCTAAATATCCAGCAGTCACCCTGCACATCACTGCTCTTACCAAACCTGTCCTTGCAGAGGCCTCAGCCACGAGGACGCCATGACCCCTCAGTCCCCCAGCCAAAACCTCTAGCTATCACCACAGCAGCCAGGTTCCTCCAACCCCCTGTCTTCAATCACATTGTCTCCTTAAAGTCAAAGCACCAAGAAGAACAGAACAAGTGGTTCCAAAACACCCTGCTCCCAGTCATAGATCTTGACAGGCATTCTGGCGTGCCCAGTAACTCCTAACATTTAGAAGGGATAAAAAACACTATGTACAAGCGCTGTACCCAGCAAATCCACACAAACCCAAAGAGCTGTGAACTGTGTTGTAGCCTAATACCAGTCTTGGACTTTAATCACAGAATACAAGGGATCTGAGCAGAGATACTCCCCCCAGAGATGCAAAGCACAGCCCAGCGATGATTTACCACACTGGCATTGCATCCATCACAAGTCAAACTGAAGCCTCAGCGCTGCCAATGCTGCACAGAGCTGATTCAGAACAGGAAACTGGTCAAAACCTTTCCAAAGAGAGGACACCTGGGAAGCAGCATCAGATGCCAAAGTGGCTACAGGCCTGATGTCAGCTGCAGGATGAGCATGTAGAGAACCCAAGGGCCTCCAAAGCATCCAATCCAGCACTGAAGGCAAGCCAGCTGAAGTAGACTGTGGCTAAAAAAATGAGAGCGCAACCAGGGAGTGAACATTATTCAGGGTGAGGAAGAATCATAAAATCATAGACTGATTTGGGTTGGAATGGACATTCAAGACCACCTTGTTCCACCTTCTGCCATGAGCAGGGATGTCTTCCACTAGACTAGGTTGCTCCAAGCCCCATCCAACATGTCCTTGAACACTTTCAAGAACCTCACTACCTGGAGGAACAACACACAGCAGCTATTTTGGAAGTGTTTATTTGCATCTAAGAAATTACTTAAAGCACGTGCTGCCCCAGCCCCTTCCCCCAGCACAAACCAGAGTGCTGTGACCTGCCAAAAAGCGACAGCGAGAATGAGTCGGCACGAAACTCCTAAAGGCAAGACCTTTGAAGTCTAACCCGGACTTGAAAAGAGACAACTACAAAGCCTGTGGCCTCTGCTTCATTAAAATAAGATGTTAAAGGTTCTTAAGTTTCATTTGCTCATTGAAACTTGCTCTTTTAAGATCTAGGAAATAAAAATAAGCTGCAGAAACTAAACTGGCCTTGTGCATAACAAAGGAAGACAGTTACAAGGTAACTAAGGATGGCCAAGATCTGGCGGGATGGGATTGCTGCACAATGAAGCAGCTCGTTCCAGCCTTGAGAAGAGTCAAACTCTGCCCTTACAGTTGCCAGAATTGCCGCCACGGATGAACAATATTAAAGCTGTATTTTAGAGAACTTCCTCTCATTTGTTGTAGTAGACCCAAACAAACAGCAGTCGGACCTGGACGGATTTTGAGTGACGAGGAATGAAAGCTTGAAGATCCAGTAAGCCTGAAAGACTTCAAACTGCTACTCTTCCAAAACCCACTTAGAGAATTTTGCATAAGAGAAGTAACGTAAATGGCTGGGCTCAATGATCTTAAAGGCCATGCCAACCCGAACAAGTCAATGAGTCTATGGTTAATTGATATATCCCTCCTTGCTGAGTGCAACACGAGACAGATGCAGACAGATTTCCTGTTTTAGTTTGCCCTGTTGTGAGCCCTCCTTTAACGCGAAGAATGACAATTGAAATTATCTGAATCTACCCTCTGACTTGTAACACAGAAATGAATGTGCAAAACAAAGGAACACTGAGTTTGGCTTATTTATACAAACAAGATTTTACCTGTGCCAGGGTCTTATCACCCTCACAGAGAAGAATTTCTTCCCCATATCAAATCTAACCCTGCCCTCTGGCAGTGGGAGGCCATTCCCTGTGTCCTATCCCTCCATCCCTTGTCCCATTCCATCTCCAGCTCTCCTGGAGCCCCTTCAGGCACTGGAAGGGGCTCTGAGATCTCCCTGGAGCCTTCCCTTTTCCAGGTGAGCACCCCCAGCTCTCCCAGCCTGGCTCCAGAGCCGAGGGGCTCCAGCCCTCAGAGCATCTCCGTGGCCTCCTCTGGACTGCAGCTCCAGCAGCTCCACGTCCTCTTGACGCTGGATTCCAGTTCTGCAGGTGGGGTCTCATCTGAGCAGGGCAGAGGGACAGAATCCCCCCCATCCCATCCCACTGCCCACATTGGGGGATCAGCCAGGGCATGGCAGGGGTTAAATCACAAACTGAGCTCTGCAGCAAATCAGTAAGATGGAAGAGACCATCTTTTCTAACGTGAAATAAATAGCTCCAGGAAACATGTCAGACAGGTTGGTTTCACAGAGTTCAAATAGGTTTCTCCTGCAACTTGATTTAACCACCTTTGGCACTGATGCACAGCGATTCCTTGTGGGCTGGGAAAAAGGAGTAGCTCTATAGGAAGCAGGTATTCCAGAGTTTTCTTAACCTCAGCACAAACTGCATGAACTCCCTAGGCTTTATCACTGGACACTAAAACATGCATATAGGACAGCAGCTACTCAGGATATTTAATAAATGATGTGGCCTCCTCTAATGCACCCCACACAGCGTGGCCAACTCATCTAAGAGAGCTACAGAGACATGATGACCTCAGGAAAAAGATTTGGGACTGCAGAGAAACCTTCACATCTTTGTAAACAGCCACAATATTCCCACCCTAAAGGAATGTCATAATATAACCATAAGAAGAAGGAGAGAAAAAAAAAAAAAAAAAAAAAAAAAAAAAAAAAAAAAAAAAAAAAAAAAAAAAAAAAAGAGAGCAGAGGTAGACAGGAAAACAATTTTCCCATCTCCCCAATGAATATCCTCAATTCCTGCATTAAATGCTCAGAGTAGCAAATCCAAGCTATTCAATTGTCTTCCACAACACAGAAACTGTCAGGCTGATCTTGAGGGTGGAATCACTGTCAAGTTTTGAGGCTATTAAGCTGTTCTCCGGAAGAGATTTGCTCAAATACGAGCAAAGCAAACCAGAAGATTCAGACAGGTAAGAGACACCTATCCACTGCAGGAGATGGGCTGCTCCAAATGGATCTGACAAGAAGGAAGAACACACAAAAAGCCAGGAGGAAATGGTAATTTCATCCCTACTGAGTTTCATTGTTGCTTTTGCCAATTTCTAGAAAAAAAGGGATTGCTTAAAAGGTAGGGAGAGTCTGATGAACCAGAAATTAAATGGGCCACTTAACAAGGAGTTCAAATATCTCCTCCCTCAAGTGAAAAACAAAGGTCGAGAGGTGGGGGGTGTTGATGTGGAACATAGAAATGAAGTAGGTACAACCATTCTGAGATTTCACCACTTCGTAGAATCCCAGAATGGGTTGGGTTGAAGGGATCTCAAAGCCTATCCCATTCCATCTCCCTGTCATGGGCAGGGACACCTTCCACTATCCCAGGATGCTCCAAGCCCCATACAACTTGGCCTTGGACACTTCCACGGGTGGGGCAGCCACAGCTGCTCAGGGCAACCTGTGCCAGGGCCTCCCCACCCTCACAGCCAGGAATTTCTTCCCAGTAATCCATATAACTCTGTCCTCCAGCAGTGGGAAGCCCCTCTCCCTTGTCCTGGCACTCCAGGCTCTTGTCTGCAAGGGTACAGCCAGCAAAAGAGGAGGGAAGTGTTCAGAGGCAAAATTCAGGCTGAGAACAGGAAGGCAATGAGCAAGAGTTGTGTGACAGCATCTCAAAGAATGGCTCCCACACTCAGGCTTGGATTCATTTGGACCTGAGAAGGTTTTGGGACAACTGAAAGCCTGTACAAGAACAAGGACTGAATGGATCAAAACAGCACCATGACACTGGTCCCTGCAATCAAAATCAAAGGCTCCTTTCACAATGCAGAAGAGGAGTATAGAAAGCCAGCAGATCCAAAGAGTATATTTGAGGAGGATGCATCTTTGGGGGTAAAGAAGGTGATTCATAAGAGCCTCATCTCCTCAAGAACTCCTACAGATGGGACAAGAATTAGCCATGTGAAAATCCACAGCTAGAAAAAAAACAACACAGTGCAAATCAGATGGAAAGACAAAAACCAGGGTCAGGAGTGTTTCTTCGGAAATGCTGGAAGTCTAAAAGTATAATGGAAAAACTCAAATGTCTGGTTTGCAAGTGGACATAGCAAGTTCATTCAAAACACAGTGGAGAGTAAAGGAGCCACTAGACATTAAAAAAACACAAGGACTAAGCAAACATTTAGAGGACCTAAGCTGACACCATCATTTGAGCAACTCAAGTATTTTGTTTCAACAAGAAATCCCCTGTAAATCAGAATTACAAGCTTAAACCAGAAAGACAGAGCTTCAGACACCAGAGCAGCAGCAGCAGCAGCTGTCACACTGTCATCAGTGGGCTGCACGAGCAGGACACAGGGCGTTAACCAGGCTCCACGTCCCTCCATGTCACCAGAGCAAATTCCAGGTCAGTGTGTGACACTGGGACCCAGTTCTTAAACAGCAAAGAGTGATTCCTCCCCAGGAGTGGATGAGAGAAGCAGCAACTCATAGAACCATGGAATGTTTGGATGGGAAGGGACCGCGAAGCTCATCCCATTCCACTCCCTGCCATGGGCAGGGATGCTTTCCACAATCCCAGGGTGCCCCAAATCCTGTTCAACCTGGCCTTGGACACTTGCAGGGATAGGGCAGCCACAGCTTCTCTGGGCAATCTGTGTCAGGGCCTCACCACCCTCACAAGGAAGAATTTCACCTTAACATCTAATCTAAACTAATTCCTGCCTTCACCTTGGATGGCAGTTGGAATATTGGTGTGAGCCCTACAGTGCGATCTGACCAAGTAATCAAATCAAACCCATCTGTACAGCAAGGATAAATGTTCAAGAAGGAAACAAAATCTAAATTTACAAGCTTTTAGTAAGAAAAAAAAATAGGTTAGAAGCCACATGATCTATTATTTTGCAAATGAATCATCAGACAGCATCTCCCAAAAATTAAAATTGTGTTTTTATGCATTCTGCTGAGCTTGGCCTTCTCCTCTCTCCCTGCTTGACCCCAGAAATCAGGCTGTCGGTGGCAAAAGATGATGAGGTGACAGCAACAGCCTCACTTTACCCCAAAGTCACACAGGACTAGATGGGGAAGTGCCCTTGGTTAAAGCTGGTACCTGAAAGTCTCTTGGCCCAGCTTTCACAGAACGATTCAGCAGCATCTGGGCAACCCCAGCCCAGGCAGCCATGCTGGGCAAACCAGAGCTGGCCTAAAGACCAGCACTAATTGCTGCAGGGCTAATTATATTGTACAAAATGAAGCCATGTCTCAGGAGTCAGGGGCTGTTGTCTTTTTTACCTTTTCCTTCTTCCTTTTGCAGTGGACAGAGCACATCAACAAGGAAAAAGCAGCTGATACACTGCATTGAAAAAAGCAAGAATACTACATGGCAGAATCCATCAAAGCTCTCTGGAGAGAAAAACTTCAGGATAAAAGGAAAAACTCCTTCACGTACATAAGAAACTGGTAAAAAAGGAGGAAGAACGTATTACTGGTCCATTTTGCAGCAGAAGGGACTCACCAAAGGATTCTGCTTGACGCTGAGCTGTGTTACTAAGATGACAACATTTGCTACTCTGAATAATTCAGGATGAGAAGTAAATAAGAGCCATGACTCCAAGGAATTGCAGTAAAATCTCGTGATATGAGTGGGTGATATAATTCACAGAGCAGCACATCAGGAACAACCACCCTAACGTCAGCTTCAAGAAACATGACAGACTGAACTCAAGCCAACCTTAGGAAGCAGGACTACAGCAGAGCATTCCACAAAAAACATGGCTCCATGGTTTTAAGATCACTAATGAACAAGCACAACATTTGTAATTACAGAGACGATAATAGAGGATAAAATACCTCTGAAATACCTCTAAAGAGGTACCTGCACCGTAAATATAACCCAGCATGTCTGTAAACATCCTCCATTGTCCTGTGCCCCACCCCTCATGCTTTACCTGTCTCAAGGAGGCTGGAGCAGAGGTGGCAATGACATGAAAAACAAGAAGAGCCATAGAAAGTCTAAATATATGAGGACAATTCAGCCAAGAGACTATCAGGAACAGAAAAAGTATTTTCCTAAAATCATGAATAACATGAAGATAAGTGTGAAGGTTCCTAAATTCAACACCTGGCTCAGGGAGGTCATGAACTGCTGGAGAGAGAAAAATCAAGCTCTATTTCCCTGGATTAGATCTGCTGTGTTTGTGTTCTCCCCTCCCCAAGCATCTGCTCCTGGTTACCAGTGAGCAGGATACCAGGCCAGATGGATTCCTGGTCTCATCTGGTAGCACTTTTTAAGGCATTACACAGGATTTCATCTGTTAACCTGAAAATACACAGCGGCTGATTGCTTCCTAAGAGCTGGAAAAGGGAGCAGTGTCAGGGCAGGGAAAGCAGCAAGTGGCTGTGGACTAGGATGGACTTAGGATCTTGTCCAGCTCACAACAGTGGAGTTCTGGACCTGCCTGTACATTTTCCATTGGTGACTCCAGCACAGCAAACCAAGCTGTATTGGCAGAGAACTGGAGCAGCATGAAAACTCCTATGGAAGAGAAAGATAGACGGGCTGGAATGAAGCAAGGTCACACACTTCAGACTTGACAAGAAACACTACTACGAACTGGAAGGCTTTTTAATCCAAGCAAAAAGAAAGCAAGACACGATATTACCTTGTTGCCATGACCCGTGAGCCACCAACCTGCCTCAGACGTGACGGATACCAGCACAAAGGAATTCTCCACGACATGGCACAGCATCCCAGAGAGCCCTCCCCTGCCTTTCTGTGCCCTGCTCCCCACAGGGATTAGCTTTGAGCAAACACGTGCAGGGACAAGAGTGACAGAGAACATGGAAAAGAGTGACTGTGTGGTTTGAAAATAAGGAGCCAACAGTTGGGCCAAGCTTTCCGAAAGCACCAACGGAGAGAAGAGCTGATTCACACAAAGCAACTCTGGCATAAACACAGGCAGGTATGTCCCAGCCACAGATACATTTATTGTGAGAATCTGGTGTGAGTTTCCAGCCCTCGTGTCCAGCAAACGGAACTTACACAAAACAGGGCAAGGAGCCCAAATTGGCCCAAACTTGTGAGGACTTTTCGCCAGCAGTTGAAATATCACAGTTAAAGACTTGCAGAAGAAAGCAGAGATGAGATTCCTCTTACTCACGACACAACAGCTCTTAAAGAATAAAAAAGGCACCAGTCGAGTCCAGAAAAAGTGATTTCAGGGCAGGAACTGTTTAAAGAAACACTTGTATCTGAGAAAAGCTTAGGTGCTTATGCAGGGTGTGAGCATAAAGCCCTGATTTTATCAAGCCAATAGTCTAAAATTTCACTGCAGTCGGCAAGATTTTTGCCAGAAGGCTGGAATATCAGCGGTGCCGGGGTGCCGCTACACCGGTGGCCAGAACTTCAACATGGAAACTGAGATTTCCCTGGCAGCTCTCACCCTCATCCTCTACTCCTCCTAAGTAAATCAGCATGTTTTTTTACTAATAGTGATTTTTTTTTTATTACATACCATGATATTTAAATTCTTTTCTTATCTGGTCACATCTTGCCAGTGGTCACCTTCCCTGAACAAGAACTCCTGCTGATATTTATCATTGGCAGCACCTCCAGCTCATCCCTGACTCCATCAGCTCCAGTGTGAGCCCAGCTTCACGTGGAAATAACCAGTGTGTGCATCTCTCTACAACAGCCATGTCATGAAACACAAAATCTCTCATCAGTAACACTTCACCTCCCAGGTGGCACTTCGAAAACTTGATCCACTGGCAAGCATTCAGGAATTTTGCAGCTTGAATCTCTGCAAACTCATCACTGAAAGCTCCTGTTTTTTGGGTTTTTTTTTTTTTTTGCAATGTGTCTCTGGGAAAATGTTGCTAATATTTAATAAGAGCTTCTCCACAAGAACAAGCTCATGATTCCCAGTTCACCCATCATCCTCTCCCAAAAGAGACTGAGTTACCAACACAGCATTGAACCAGGGATGTAAGAGATGGTTTATATAGGTAAATCACAGCAGGCAGCTGGGGAGCTGAGAGAAGGAAAAGGCAGGTCCTGAAAAACTTGGGGAGTGGCTGCACAAGCTAGGTCACTTGTTAAAAAAAAAAAAAAAAAAAGTCTGAGGTCACACCTGTGACAGTGGGACTTCAGGCAGGTCATGGTGAGCCCAGAAACGAGGAAGGTAGAAAATGTCACACAAAGTCAGGCACAGGAGGCTGCTCAACAGAACTTGGACTCTGCTCAGAAAACTTCCATGAACAGAGCAATCACTGTCAAAAAAAACTGGGGGACTGTTGGTAGCAGTGAAATACTTGGAAGGGAAGATGTCACCCTCCTGAGGTAGTTGAGGCTGCCCCATCCCTGGAAGTGTCCACGGCCAGCTTGGACGTGGTTTGGAGCAGCATAGTCTAGTGAAAG
>VYXF01003064.1:54701-86100 GCA_013397295.1 Polioptila caerulea | reverse complement strand
ACTGCGGAAACAAGAGCACAGCGTGGGACCAGGGCGGCACTCGGAACCCGCCCCGGCTCTGCCCTGCCCGGCCCGGCCCATTCCCTCCCCATTGCCCCGTCCCCGCACCCTTGCGGAAAGCCCCTCCACGCTGGTCCGCCTTGGTCCGCGCCATGCCGGCCCTACCGGCCCCGCCCCGGCAGCGCCGCTGCCCGCAGCCCGCCAATGGAGCGCGGGGCCGCCCTCGTCCCGCTTCCTTCCCGCCCTGCTCTGCCCAGGCGGGCTATTGAGAAGAAATTCCCTGTGGGGGGAGTGAGGCCCTGGCGCAGCGTGCCCAGAGCATCTGCCCTATCACTGGAAGTATTCAAGGCCGCGCTGAACGGGGCCTGGAATAACCTGATCGAGTGGAAGGTGTCCCTGCCGTGGCACGGGAGTGGAATGGGATGGGATTTACGGTCCCTTCCAACGCAAACCATTCCCGGACTCTATGAACCGGCCCCGGAACGGTCGCTCCGCGGCCGCGTTTCCGGGGGGAAGGGAAGGGGAGGGTGTCGGGCGGTGCGGCGCCGTTTCCCGTCCCCCGCGGGAGATGGCGGCGCCCAGCGCGCTCCTGGCCTGGTGCGTCCAACACCTGCGCGGGGACTTCGGGCTGGACGTGGGCGAGGAGGTGGTGAGGTGAGCATGGTTGGCGCCGGGTGGGGCCCTCCTGCCCTCTGGCAGGGGCTTCTCGGTCCAGCACGGAGGGAACAGGGTGTATCCGAGCAGCTGTCGAGAA
This sequence comes from Polioptila caerulea, assembly GCA_013397295.1. Lineage (NCBI taxonomy): Eukaryota > Metazoa > Chordata > Aves > Passeriformes > Certhiidae > Polioptila > Polioptila caerulea. Next base: position 85,346 of record VYXF01003064.1, on the reverse strand, counting down.
TCTGTGCCCGGAGTTGTCGCTCGGGTGGAGATTTGGAGAGGGAGGGATATGAGGGTCACAGAATCACAGACTGCTGTTAGTTTGGAGAGCTCTTAAAGGTCATATCGTTCCACCTCCTGCCATGGTTTTACCACGCTCTCCACAGAAACGTGATCGCAAAAGGAAAGATAAATGACGCACCTGTGCGATTAGACCTCCGACCATCCGCGCCCTCACCCATTTTTATCCGCCCCGGCCCCTCGTAGGTACATCTTATCAATCACGGACGAGGATGAGATCCGGGAGTACGTTGTTGACCTTGTTCAGGGCACCGATGGCAAGAAGAGCTGGTTTGTGGAGGAGCTGCTGAGCAGGTGGAGGAAATCCGCCCAGCTGCCCTCCGAGCCTTTCCCGGCGTATCGGAAAAAGGACGGTGAGTGCGGCAGAGCGGGAAACTCTCCAATATATTGTGGTTACAAACAATTCCACGGCGCAAATCCCTGTGTGTGGGTACTGATCCCATTCCTGATTGTCGGGACAGTTTTCAGTCAGGAAGTAGAGTCCAGAGACATCTTTCTCCTGCTGGCACTTACCCAGCCCCTCTCTGTGCTTGCTCACATTTCCAGAGGCTTCGGAAGTGCCGCGGGCCGGGGACCAAGGGAAGAAGGGGAAACGCAAAGGGCGGAACAAGCAGGAGACGCTGGCATGTGCCGAGCCCAGTGCTCACGGGGAGGAGGTGAAAACCCCACTGGACCTGGCCAAAGTGAGTGTGGGGGGCGTGCCAGGGAGCCTGGAGAGTCACTGGAAAGGCTTGGGATTTGGAGGCTGGGGAAGGAGGGCGTCAGACACTGGTAAAGATGTGATTGGGAAGTGGCAATGAGTGTCCAGGGTGTGTCAGACTGGGGTGCCCAGGTGGGCACTGCTGAGGCCACACCTCAGATCCTGGGATCAGTTTTTGGCCCCTCACAAGAGAGACAGTGGAGCAGATCCAGAGAAGGGAACAGAGCTGGGGAAGGGGCTGTAGCACCAGGAGCAGCTACAGGGAGGGAGCTACAGGGAGGGAGCTGGGGGGTTCTTAGCCTGGAGAAAAGGAGGCTCAGGAGGGATCTTCTGGCTCTGTACAACTCCCTGACAGGAGTGTGGAGCTGGGTGAGGTTTGGCATCTACTCCTAGGGAACAAGAGACAGGATGAGAGACAATGGCCCCAAGCTGTGCCAGAGGAGGTTCAGGTTAGATATTAGGGAAAAAAATTCATGGAAATAGTGGTGAGATACTGGAATGGACTGTCTAGGACAGTGGTGGAGTCACCATCCCTGGAGGGATTCAAAAAAACATTTGGATGTGACACTTGGGGAGGGAGGGAGGGAGAGAGAGAGGAAGGAGAGGAGGGAAGGAGGAAGAGGGAAAAGGAGGGAAGAAGAGAGAGAGGAAAGGAGGGAGAGTTAATGATGAGCCTCTGTGATCTTGGAGGGCTTTTCCAACATGACCATTTCCATGTTTCTGTGATATCCAGGCTGGGAAGAAAGGTTTGTGTCTATTTGTGTCTATAGCTGGGAGTAAAATAATCATCAAGAGACAAATATGCCAGCATGGATTTTTCTCCCCTGGAAAGTCTGAGAGGAGAGAGCAGGTGAAGGAAGTTGAGGGTGTAATTTGGAATAAAAGGGATTTCTTTAAATCAGATATGAGAGTGGGGAATTTAAGCCACCAGGTGGTTAGAACGTCCTTTCCTGCTGTATTTAAACTATCTCAGTCACACTGATTAAAGCTTTAATTAGCAACTGAAATACTTCAGAAAGAAACTGTGGAATAAGAGCATGAGAACCCTAAAACCTGAGAAGTGCTGCTATTCCTGAATAAGGAGTGGAACTTTAATTCTTGTTTTTAAATGGAACTTTTTGGGGCAGGAAGGCTACAAAGGCTGAAAGTATTTGTAAAAGTGTTTATAGGGTAAAACACAACCTTTTTGAACTGGTGGGTTAAAAGTGGAAGTGATGTTCCATTTCCTTGTAGTTACCTTCTAACTTAATTAAAATAAATTAAAAAAAACAAACCAAAAAACAAGTGAGAAAGATCTGCCAAAATCACTTTATCCCGTTTTGGGTTTTTTTCATGGTGGTAGTGTTTGAATCTGGCAGTGGCACTAAAACCACTGGGGGGACTGGAAATGCTGCATCTACTTATCACTAAACCAGATTGAAACTCAGAGGTGAATCATGAAATCATAGAGACCAGATCATAGAAGGAGCAGCAGAATTTATTTTACAGCTCAGTGCTTGAACCCTCCTGTGCGGAAAACCTCTGCTGAGGTGGCTGTGCTGAGTGGGATTTGGGGAAGCTGCTGGGAGGTGCCATGGCTGCAAATTCAGTGGCCCTGCTGCCACCACCAACTGTGTCAGGGTGGCACACACAGGGTGCACAGCTACAAGCAGGGAGTCTAAATAATCCTTGGAAATGAACTTGGGAGTAGCTGCTGTTTGGAGCTGTAAAATGGGCATGAGGCTGCACAGAGTGCAGAGAGCAGTGCTCGCTGCCCAAATCCCAGCAGCCCCAGCTGGTATGGGTGGCAAACTTTGAGTGCATCTTGGTGTCCTTGCTTTGTTTGGATTCCTTGGAGCTTTTCTGGCAAGCCTGAGCTTGTCTTTCCACTCAGTCTGGGGTCTGGTCCAAGTTTCATTCCAGTGAGGCAGGACAGCACTTGTCTGAGCCTCCCGACCTGCCCAGGGGTCAGTGCTTGCTCTCTGCTGCCAGTGCTGCACTGGGAGCACAGTTTGTTTATTTTTTCCTCCCCAGGCCCAGGAGAGCAGCAGTGGAGTCAGCAGCAGTAGCATTTCCTCTAAGAAGAAGCCCAAGTACGTCAGCCTGTACACAAGGGAGGGGCAGGACAGGCTGGCTGTGCTCATCCCGGGCCGCCACACCTGCGAGTGCCTGGGCCAGAAGCACAAGCTCATCAACAACTGCCTGGAGTGCGGGCGCATTGTCTGTGAGCAGGAGGGCTCTGGGCCCTGCCTCTTCTGCGGGGCCCTGGTGAGTAACCAGGGAGTTACTGCCCCATGTGGACCTGGGCAAGTTGGGAGAATCGGCCCTTTGGATAGAAGTTCCTCTTGCAGGGTTCTAAAGCAGGGAGGGAAAGAAGCTGTTAGGAGGCTCCCCGCACAATTTACATGGCTTTGGAGCTCGTCCAGTTTCTCACAGTCTCCTGTGTGTCATACCAGTGTCCAAACTGTCTGCAAGGCTTCAGCCCCATCCCAGGCACAGTCCTGGTCACCTTGTCAGGAGCAGTGTCCTGCGTTTCCTTCAACTCTTGCACAATATGGATCCTTTGGGATACCTGTTTACACCCAGATTCAGTTCAAAGGGCACCTTTTGGAGATAGGGGACAATTTATTGGCAGACGAAATTCTTCTTTGTGTGAGAGGAAAATGTTAGTTGGGTAGAGCAAAATGTTTTAAAGCAGATTGGTTGCTATTTTGAAAGATCAATTTAACTCCCAGTGGCCAAGAAGGAGAATGAAACTCCGAGTTAAGGGTTGCAGTTCTGCCTGAGATAGTTCTGAGGTCATCTCTTGTCCTTTGAGCTCAGTCAGCAGCATGTCCACCCACAGAACAGAGAGAGACCAAACTATATTTCTCTTTTAGTAAAGAACAAGCTTCCAGGGTTTTCCCCATGTCAGTGGGGAAGAGAAGGAGGTGTGGATTGTCACTTCCACTTTAAACAGCCTGAACTGTTGTCCAGGTCTCTGAAACTGGTCAAGCTGTGACATCCTTCCCATGTAATGTTCTTCCCAAGCCATCATTTCCTTCTTTTCCTCAGGTGTGCACCAAAGAAGAGCAGGACATTCTTCAGCGAGACTCCAACAAGAGCCAGAAGCTGCTGAAGAAGCTCATGGCAGGTCAGTAGGTATTCCATACATGGAACAGAAGGAATCCAAATGGTTTTTGTGCATTGTTTTCCTCAGACTTCACTGAGCCACTTGGCATCATTGCTGCCCATTGTCTGTGGTAGGCATTAAAGGGATGGATTGGAATTTGGTTCCCTGGATCCTCCTGCAAGCCTTAGGCAGGATTCCTGGGCTTCAGCAGAGGTGACAGTGGCTAGTGTCAAATGGCTGCCTGTGGTGTCCTTTCCCTGAGGCCCCAAGGCTGCTTGTTCAGCATTCTGGAATCAATCACATGAACTGGATCATTGTAGCAGTCCTTGAAAATTAGGATAAGTCTCCTGTGGAATGTGTGCTGTGGAAGATGAAATGCTGCTGTCTGATTTGCTGGGCTTAGAGAGATGGTGGTTAATATTTTCTAATGGCTCTTCTTGTCTGACACTTACCTTGGGAGCTAAAAATAGGAACAGAGCCAAGGAAAGCAAGAGGAAATACTACCCACTGTCCCAGCGAAGACCATTGTGCATTGTGGGGGTGTTTGTCTGAGTTTAGCTGAACTACAGCCAAGGTCATGGTGTTCTTGGTTAGAAAATACACTTTGCTGAAGAACAGGGGAAATATTTACTCCAGATCTGGGCTTCTCCTTAGAGCTGGAGATGGCAGGAGGATGGAAGTCCTTGAGAGCACCAGTCAGTCTGTTCTATCCTTCCAATACAGATACCGGCGTACTTCAGGATCCCTTTTCTTACCTGTTTTATCTCTTTTCCCTCCTGCACCTGCCAGCTCTTGTTTTGTTATCTTTGTAGGTAAAAGTTGGAATGTGGTTTGCTGTTTGTCTTGGGAGTAAAAATTGTGGCTCAGCGGTTAAAGGGAAATACAGGCAATTGTTTCCCTGAAATGAGGGCATTTTCCAGTGTGGTGAAATACACTGGTTTGTTCCATCATGGCTTGTGTTCAAACCTTTTGTTGTTTTTTTTTTGGTTGTTCCTGGTTGGTTGGTTGGTTGGTTGGATTTGGGCCCCTTGCCAGGAGGGGTATGAAGGAAGAGCATTTGCTGGGAATAGATTTCTCCATCTCTGGCAACAGCTGGTTTGGGGAATCTGGTGTGGTGTGTCAGAATAGGATATTGTTTGTGGGAGGCACAAACAGCAGCAGAAGGCTCTGTGTCTCCCTGGAATCTTTCCTGGGCAAGAGGCTCTTTGTGGGGGTAACAATGTGTGGGAAGGGTTTGGCTGTTAGGAGGGGACGCCTGAAAAAGCTGGGGTTGTTGCTGAAGAAGAAAAGCCTCCGGACCTTAGAGCACCTCCTGGTGCCCAGAGGGGCTTATGAGAAGGAGGGAGAGGGACTACTTAAATGGCCAGATAATGATAGGACAAGAAGGAATAGTTTAAAACTAGAAGATGAGAAATTTAGATTGGATACTGGAACAAATCCTTCTCTGTGAGGGTGGTGAGGCTCTGGCATAGATTTCCCAAAGAAGCTGTGGCTGTCCTATCCCTGGAAGTGTTCTAGGCCAGGTTGGATGGGGCTTGGAGCACCCTGGGATAGTGGAAGGTGTCCTTGGTGTTCCACCATGTGGCAGGGAGTGGAATAAGATGAGCTTTAAGGTCCTTTTTAAGCCAAATCATTCCATGATTCTATGGCCCGAGGCCCATGGTTGGTGATGGGAGGAATTTTGATTGCCCGAATTGTTAGGGAAGGGTGAAGGAGAGCCAAAGACCAAGAGCTTCTCCCTAAATTCTACCCAGACTTTATCACTGTGATATTGAAGTGATTCCTCCTCTTTGGAGGAAGGAGTCTGTGAAATGGGCTTGAGGGAAAATTGTGGCTTCAGCCTCCCCGGAAAGGTGCTGATCTTGCTGTAAAGCTGTACTTTTAGCTCCTGACATGGCATTTAGTTCAGGGGGCATTTCTGGCCCACCCAAATGACTCTAACTGACTGCTGAGCTCTGGTTTCTTTCATGTCTCAGGCGCTGAAAGTTCAGGGAATTTGGATGCCATAAGCAAAGGCTTGCTGCCTCACCAGGAAGCAAGACTCAAATCAGGCCTGGAGATGGCTGTGAAGCACAAAGACAAGCTGTTGGAGTTTGACAGGACAAGGTAAGATACTAGGTGGGAGATTGTCATGAATAGCATAAATGACCGGGTCGGTGAGGTGCCTCTAGCAGAAACATTGGGAATTCCTTCTAAAACCCAGACTGCAGCCACAGACACCTTAATTATGGCATTTGGTGGGACAGGAGTGAGTCTCTGGAGTGGATCCCAGTTGGGTATCCTTCCTTGTTGTCCCTGACAGTCCAGCTCTCCAGAGACATGGGAAAGGAGCAGGTGGAAGGTGGGTTTGAGGCTGTGCTCATCTTCCCCTGTGGGGGTTGCCTCCCCAGCGTGCGCCGGACCCAGGTCATTGATGACGAGTCTGATTACTTTGCCACGGACTCCAACCAGTGGCTCTCCAAGCAGGAAAGGGAGGCGCTCCAGAAGAGGGAGCAGGAGCTGCGGGAGCTGCGCCACGCCTCGCGGCTTGCCAAGAAAATCACCATCGACTTCGCTGGCAGGCAGATCTTGGAGGAAGACAGCAGCATGGCTGAGTACCACAGCAAGTGAGTGAGGGCTGGCAGCGTGCCTGAGAGCAAGGAGGTGCAAATCCTTATGGAGAGTGGTCTGACACGCCTGTTAAAGCCGCCTGGGAAAGAGGTGTTGCAGAAGGCCTGTCTCAACAGAACCAATTCAGCTCAAATTCACACCAAGCTGAGTTTCTGCACTAGAGAACAGTGACTGCTCAAATTGGAAGTGAGCAAGGAAGTAATTTAGTTGGGGGGAGTGGGGCACAAACAAAAATGCTTTGAGTCAGAGTGTGTGGGGTGAAGGGAGATTTTCCCAGGAGAAGCAGGAAATGTTCATCCCTCTCATTTGTGCTTGCAGACTGGATGAGACCATTGAGGCCATAAGCTGTGGTGCACTGAGCGAGCCAGCCAGGAGCCCTGGGGCAGAGATGACACCAAACTCTGGGGTTTTGGTGAATCCCCGTCTCCTCCAGCCTGCTCCTTTGGTCAGTGGGCTTCAGTGGTTTATTCCAGAGTAGTGACTAATTTTGGGAGAGTTGAGCTTGAGAATTGTCAATTCCAGCACAACTGTAGAACCACAAAAGATCACAGGATGGTTTTAGTTGAAAGGGACTTTAAGGACCATCTCATTCCATCTCCTGCCATGGGCAGGGACACCTTTCACTTGACCAGGTCGCCTCGTCCAACCTGGCCAAGAACACTTTCAGAGATGGGGTGACTTCTCTAGAAAACCTGTTCCAGCATCTCACAACTCTCACAGTAAAGAATTTCTCCCTAATATCCAATCTAACCCTGCCCTCTGCCATTAGGAAGCCATTCCTCCTGTTTCCTGTTATTTCTCACTCCCTCTTTCCTCCCCTGTGTCCCTCACTGGCCATCTCCATTTGGGATAGAGAAGGTTTGGCAATGCTCTGCTCCTGGTGGGTTGGTTTACTGGAGTTTTAGCATCCCACCTCCTTTTCAGGAATGCAGAAGAGTTTCTGAGAGTCAGCCTAAGGCCAAGTCACCCTTTCAGCTCTATTTTATGAAGGCTTTTCTGCCAGATTCTCATTTTTCAAAGGGCATAAGGGTAATGAATGGAAACTTCAAATAGGATTTGCACTTGATACACATTACTCCTGGAGGGGTGCTAACCTTTTCCCTGTTTCTTTTGAACATTCTCAAGTGGGTAGACCAAACTGGTTTGCTCCCACCAAGGAAAACCACTCATTCCATGGAGGCTGGAAGTGAGTCCGGCTCGGAGCGGAACAGGCTGCGGATTCAGGACCGAGAGCTGCAGGAGATCTCGGATGATGGTTGGTGCCTCAGCCTGCACCAGCCTTGGGCTTCCTTGCTTGTGAGAGGATTCAAAAGGTGAAGGTATCCCAGGCAGCTCCTGCTCCACAGGGGAGGTGGGAAGTTGTGTTTCTCAGAGGATCTCTGTGGACCCACTGGCTCTGTACAATGACTGATACCTGTGATAGCTCCAGGTGTGGAAGCTGTGCTCCCTTTTCTTAAGAGTACCTAACCTGTAAGGGGCAAGTTGCTTCCCAGTATGTGAATGTAGAGAGAGGCTGAGGTTTCACTGCTATAGTTGGGGTGTTCCTGTGTGGAATTTGAAAAGCAAATAAGGTAATCACTTGAAATATATTCTTCTGGGTTTTTGTTCAACATAAAGAAGGCAACAGTGGCACCAGGCTTTGTTTAAAAGAAACCCAACCCTTGCCACTACCTTTTCCCCTGGGCTGGGAATGGGGTTACAAAAAGAAGCTGCTACTGTTAGTGATGAACAAAGAGTCTTTTTTAGCCTTTTTTTCCCTTCACCACATTCCTCGTTTTGGAGACCAAAGCTTTTTCACTTCCCAAGCTAAAGAGGCTGTAAATATTAATGTGCCTGGGTTCTTCATCCAGGTGTTCTGGGGATGTTCCAGCCACTCTGGTACAGCTACGGAATTCCAGGATCTCCAGTCAACTGTTCCATGCAGAGACCTAGTCCCTAATTGCTCCCTTGACTGTTCCCTGTGACTTTGAGAGCTTGTAGGGGGCTTCTGTGGGCAGATTGTCCTTCATGCGTGTTCTGCTGGCCCTGCTGGGGATTGATGTCCTCTAAAGCCCTGAGGACACTCTCTGCTTTTTTTGTGACATTATTTTTTGCCTATCTCAGCTTTTCTTTGTGGTCCTGACACATTGCTTGAGATGGGATAATCAGGTCAAAGCTTAGCAGCAGGAATTGTTTATGTTTGAATGAAAAATCTATGCATGTGGGTTATTTCTGCTGAAGTTTTAGTCCTACATTTCCCTCTGTTCTTTAGGGTGGAGGGCAGAACCTGGTACACATCTCATCGAGGGAGGTTATGGATTGCAGCTACTGCTAAAAGACCTTCCCCTCAGGAAATCTCTGAACTGGAGGCCACCTACAGAATGCTGCTCCAGAAAGGTGAACTCTCCTTGGTTCTTGGAGTGATTTGATACATTGAGCCATGTAATGAACTATGTCAGAAATCCCTCTCTGCTGAGCAGCAAAAGCTATATATAAAATTAAATTTCCCAGCCCTAGTCCTTCATGGGGAAGATCCTGACCTGGAAAAGGCACAAAAAAAAGTGTTAAAATTGCTGTAGGTGTTCTTGTGCCTCAAAAAGTAGACGTGCTTGGAGGAGAGGGAAGGGCACTTGGGGATTGGGAGACCCCAGCTGTGTGTGGGAATATGGGCTCCCTGAAGTGGTGTTTCTTTTGCTGCAGATGTGGAATTTCCAAGTGATTATCCCTCAGGATGCCTCCTGGGCTGTGTGGATGTGATTGATTGCTTATCACAAGAGCAATTTCAGGAGCAGGTGAGTGCAGAAATGAACCTTTCCATGCTTGTATTAACCAGTGGGTTTTTAAAGTGGTGGAACTTGCCTCTGGAGAAGACATTGGAAATTTTAGATGTTGTTGAGGAGACACAAGTTATTGCAGGGATTTATGTGGCAGAGGACATGAGGGGATCTGGCAACTCAGGACAGCAGGGAAACATGGACAGCTCTGCCACAGTGGTGGTGCTGTGCCGTGGGACCTTGTCCCGTCTCTGCCCTGTGGTGGCAGCAGTCCTGACTGCTCTGCTGTAGGAGAGAGTGGCTTGTCCTGTGTGGAGGGATCATGGTCCATAGTGCTGGATCTGCCTGGTGCCTCTTACAGGAGCTGGAGGTCACACTGGCCCAGCTGGTGAGAGTTGTACTCTGTTTGGGGCACGAGTGACCTGGAGATGGAGCCCTGGAAGGACGTGAGCTCTTTCCCACCAGGGAGGATGGACAGGAGAACCACAGGACTACCTTTTGTGAAGCAAGGCTGGAGTCAGGAGTCTTTTGAGAAATCTCAACCCATAAAAGTCCATGGGTGGTGATGATGTGTGTTCAGATGTGCTGAGAGCATTGGCAAGTGGCCTTGTGAGGCCACTCTTAGCTTGGGATGGTTATGGAAACCAGGAGAGGACTCTTTGTAACTGTTGCACCTGTGGTTAGAATGGGAAGGAAGCATGATCTGGACACTTCAGGCCTGTCAGCTTCACTTTGGTCTCTGGGAACCTCGTAGAGAGATTGCTCTTGGAAGGCAGTTTTGAGCACATGGAGGAAGAGGATGTAAGGAATAGCCAGTGTGAATTTACCTAAGAATAAACTCATGCTTGGCTAACCTGATAACCTTCTTGGATCCAATAGATAGAGTGGAGAGTATCTATTAACCTGCTGTCCTGGAGTAGGCACGAATCCCAGAGGAGTCATAAATCATGGAAGTATTTTTCCTCTCTGCATTGGTTAAACCACATCTGGAATACTTGGGTCACTTTAAAATTGTTGATAAAATGGAGCAAATCCCATGGAAACCACAAGGGTGGCTGGGGGCTGGAACCCTGTGAGGAGAGGCAGGAGACAGAGAGATCTTCCACTTCCTGCAAGGAGATTATTGGGAGACAGAGTGGGGCTCTGCACTGATATACATGGCAGGAGGGAAGAGTTGAATGTGGCTTAAGGACACAAATTATCATAAGGATGGCCCAGCAGTGGGGCAGGCTTTGCCTGAGGGGTTGAAGAGTCTTCATCTGGGAAGATTTTTAACACCCAAGAGGACAAAGCTGTGGACAGCCCTACTTGCATTCAGTGTTGGCCCTGCTTTGGCTGGGAGGTTGGACTAGAGACCTTCTGAGACCTGAGTGTGATGCTGTGACTGACTCCATGCCCAAAATCTGAAGCAGAAGCTTTCCTTGGAGTGTTTTATGGACTTAAAAAACCTGCACTTAGCACCAAGCACAGCATGGCTGTTCCTGCTCCCATTTCATCCCTGTTCACTCCACTGCCCCTTGTGCACATCAGGTTTGGTCTGGTGGGAATCACCAAACTATGTCAGGCTTGATAGTGAACCATGACCAACTTGTGAGGTGGAATAAATGGGTTCCTTGGGAAGGAATCCACCAGGATGATCTTGCTGTGAAGAGCTGGAGAGGCAGCAGGAGTTATCAGGAGGTGCTCCTCTGGCTTTCCTGAACCCTGTGAGGTATTTACCTGGGAGAGATGCCTGGAAAGACAGGGAGTGTATTTCTGGTGAGGTTGTGCCTCTTAATCACAGGAGGAAGGCAGAGAAGTTAGAGTATGAGCAGCAGAGGGAGCTTTGGGACTGGAATACCATGAAATCTACAGGACTATTTGGCTTTGTATGGGAACGAGCCTTGGGAGAGAGAGAGAGAAAGGGGCACCGAGGCCAGTGTAGGGATTTTCTTTTGTAGCATCCACTAATTTGCAATTTGGGCTTCAATGGAGATTCCTGTCTATCTCCTGCTGTCTGTAACAGTGGTGGAAAAATAGATCTTGGTCTCTTACAAGTACTTTTCTGTTTGTCACAATCCCCCCTGTGGATGTGTTCCTTGTGGATGTGTTCTTCAGCCATTGGTAGAATGGCTATGACAGCATCTCCAATCTGGGAATTGTGCTGTAGGTAACTAGCTTTAATCTTCCCATGGAGGACCTTCACAATTAGCCACATTCTCTGGAAATCCCTCCCAGTTTGTGGGCACTGGAGGCACAGCAGTGCCTCCAGGAGCACCATTATCCAACCTGTTAATGACAGATTTCCCTTACTCCTCAATGCTGTGGCATTTCCCAGCTTGCATTTCTCTGGCTTTTTGCTGTTCCCATATTGCAAACTACTGGTAATTCCTAATTTCCTGCCTTTTTATGGTGATTTTGTCTGTTTTTCCCATGATTCCTTTAAGCAGTGGTAATTTCCCTTGCTTTTGAGCTAAAATGCAGAGATGTGAGCCTTTCTGCAGTTGCTTTCTGAGCAAATGTCTGTTTTTTTGGGCTCTCAGGAGCTGCAAGTGCATCTGAAGGAAGCTGAGATGAATTTAATTGCAAATGTCAGCAAGATGACAAAGTGTGCAGCACCAGCTCAGAAATCTGAGTTGGGTCTCGCCAGGAGTTCCTGTTGCTCACGTGGGTGTTTCAGCCCGGGTTCATCAGCAGCATCAGCACTGTGATCCAGCCACTTCCCAGTGTGCAAAGATTCCTTGTAGCTCAGGGAGAAAGGCAAGGAACATGATGCTTTTTCACCACTTAGGGCATGCAGAAGCATTGGATATTTTCAAGGAATGTGTGAGCAGGCGAGGGGAGGTGATGCAGAGCAGAGACCTCTTGGGGGTTGAGCTCTCCTGGAGCTTTTCCAGGCGCTGTGCTTTGACTCACACCTCTCCTCCTCACCACCTCCTGTTTGAGGCTCCTGCATGCTCCAGAAGAAATAATTTCACAAGTGCAGGGTGAGCCTTGCTTGCAGGTTATACGAACCTCCTGAGGATGAAATAGTTCCTGGCTTGCTTGTGGTGTTTTGATGGTGATCCAGTGTTTTTTGGCAGTCACAGAGGCTTGGTTTGACTCTTGTGACTATTTGTTCCCAAAGGCAATGGAGACTATTCCTGGTCTTAGGTCTGTTTTTTGTCCTCCTGGGGTGCTCAGCTGGAGAAGAGAATGCTCCGAGAAGGCCTTAGAGTCCCCTTCAGTGCCTAAAGGGGCTCCAGGAGAGCTGGAGAGGGACTGGGGACAAGGACAGGATTGGGGGAATGGCTTCCCACTGCCAGAGGGCAGGGTTAGATGAGATATTGGGAAGAAATTGTTCCCTGTGAGGGTGGTGAGGCCCTAGCACAGGGTGCCCAGAACAGCTGTGGCTGCCCCATTCCTCAAAGTGTTCCCGGCCAGGTTGGACAGGGCTTGAAGCAATTTGGGATAGTGGAGGGTGTCTCTGCTCATAGCAAGGGGTGGAATGAGATGGGCTTTAAGGTCCTTTCTGACTTAATCCAGTCTGTGATTCCATGGTTTTGTGGTCTGTCCCCACTATGACTTTCCCATTACCTCTCAGCCTTTTCACTGCTGTCGCCCATTCCCTGTTTAGCACCGTCTGCAGATTTAATTTCCCTGCTGTTTGCATCCTCTCTCAGGTTGCTAATGAAGATGTTCTGGTACCCCGCTGGTATTTTTCTATCATTATCCTCATTTAATTTTTTTTTTTTTTTACACTTGTTCTCAAAAAACCAAAATTAAGCAATGCTGCTCTGGCAGAGTCAGACCCATTCCCTGCCAGAGCTCTTGCATTATGACCAGGGAGGGGTTATTTATCCACATTTTAATTGCACATGTAAGCCTGGCCTTTCATCACCACTGAGAGGGGGCGGTCCTACCTTCCTCTGCCCTACCTGCAGCATTTGAGGCCTATCTGACGTTGTTGAGATGGTTTACAGATCCTGAGGACGTGTGGGAAGTGGTGATGGAACAAGATCTGGAATGCTGGAGCTGTCAGGGAGCAGAGGAAGAGTAGCAGTGTCCTTGGGATTAGGATCAGTAGCATGTCAGGTATCCTAATCCCAGTTATGCTGCCTATTGCATGAACTAGTTAAATCTGCTCCTCTGGGTCTCTTTTCCACATGAAAAATAAAGCAATTCTTCCAGTCAGAGGTTATTTACACCACATCTTACTGCTCAAAGCTGTGATCTTTGGCTTGAAGCTGCTCTGGCAGCAGAAGTTGTGTTCAGGTAGGAGGGTCCAGGCCAGGTGTCCAGTGTCACTTGCTCTGTTCTCAGGGAACTGCAGCAGGAGCTGCTTCCTGAACTCAGCCCTGCTTGCTTGCTGCCTGGAGATCCCTCTGAAATCTCAGGATTTCCAGTTGAGCTTTGCACATCTTGCCCCTCCTCAGAGTACATTCTGGGCTCATTTCCTTCTCTTCCTGGCAGCAACCCAAAAATCCCTGCTCAAGACCAGAATGATTCCTTTGTTACACTTTTCAGCTAGAGGTGACCTGGAAACATTTTTCCCCCTTGGAGTTCCAAGCGTTCACTGCAGCTTTTCCTTGCTCCGGGGCTGACGTCACTGACACCTTCAGCAGAGCAAGGAGCTGCCCTTGTTTTCCTGCACGAGGTGTCAGTGACTTCAGCAGTGCCCACTTGGGATCTGTGGGATGGGGCAGGCAGGGCTTGGCACAGGACTAAAGCCAGCATGGAAGTGTTTACATTGATGCCATTTCCATGTACTCTGAAGTCCATGTTCATTTTGCTAATGACTTTGATCTGAGAGACTATTTAGCTGGAAAAAGAGTGTTTCCTGCTGCTGGTTTGGTGGTTGATAGGTGTGTTTGGCTTATTTTGAGTGCAGACACACGCCAATACCTGGATGGAGCTATTATACCAGGCTGAAATATTGGCTAATTATGTTTGATGGGAGTTAAGTGTTTATTTTTCATTTCTAGGTGATCACTTAGTGTCCTAAATCTTCACAGGGGAACATCTAGAAGCTATTTTTGTGCCACGAGATTGCAACTATCATTTAAATAGGCTTCAGCTTTCCCACTCAGGAAATTTGGGTTTAAGCTCTTGGCTTCCTCTTCCCTCCCTGGTGAAAAGAGCAACAAAAAAAAATGAGACTCAGATGCCCAGTGTACAGAACTTGGTTTAGATTCTCAAATGGGAGTGAAGAAGGGTAGAGACTTTCTATATTTAGACTCCAGAAGGTGCCTGTTTAGATTATCTCCAAATAAAGAAACAATAGCCCTCTGGGAATATTTTCCTACGGAGTTAATGGGAGGGAGAGACACAAACATAGACATTGATGTGTACTTCTAAGAACAGTATAAATGCATAGAGACTTTTATGAGGACCTGGTCCCTGAGGGAAAGGTTTCCTAGTGCAGGCTCCGAGTGAGACAAATGCCTGTTTGTGTGGTGCTGTGGCTGTCCTGGCACCTTCCGTGCCTCCACCACTGGGATATTTGCCTTCTCATTCCTCAGGCACCTCTCCCAGTGAAGGATTCTAGCTAGGTCAGATATCCTTCCTTCTGGAGCAGTCTAGGTGGCTGTTAATGATTGCAACTCATGAAAGGGCTTTGAACTTTACAGGGCCCCGCATTCTCTTGAGCAGAATTTGTCTTTTCTGTGTAGCCAGATGCCAGATCCAGTGGTGTCAGGCATTAGGCTGGCTCACAGGGTGATGCATCTCTTTAATTCAGGTTCTCACCCCACAAAATCCCCCGATTTGTGGTTCTGGGAGCAGAGGAGGAATGCAGCTGGTTTGGATTAGAGACGGTAAGAGATGGGGGAGTTTTTCCATCTGGGAAGTGCTTTGGTTTTCATCAGAGGCTCTTCTGAGGCTCCAGCTGCCTTGCATAAGCCAGCAGGTTTGCTCAGGCCACTGCTCGGGCTGTTAAGATGAAGGAGAGATTGTCACTTGATGATGATTAATTTAGGAATGCATTAGCATGCCAAAGAAATCGAATGATAGAGGCCTGCTTGCCCTCTCCTCTGGTTTCCTGGACCCAAGGGAGAAAGCGAAGCCAAGGCTGAAGCATATGACTTAATTAATGATGACTGTGGACTTTGCCTCTGCTACCATTTCAGCAAACTACTCATGAGCTGGCAGGGCCTTTTCCCTCTCTCTGATGTGGTCACTGATACTTGCTGCCTTCTCAGTGTTTGGGTTTTATTTAATCCTGAAACTGAGGGAGGGGTTCAATAAAACTGACCTGGAGCCCCAGGTCAAGTGCCCCGCTGCCTTCCGATCCAGGTTCAGCCGTGACCACCCTTTCCATGGTGACCCCAAATGATATGTCAGCTGCAAAATGCAAACCCCACAGTACATGCAGAGTGCCTGAGGACTCTGCTTGCCTAAGCTTTTGTTGGTGTGTCATTGATTTCCTAACCCTAAGCAGACCGGTTGCTCCAATGCATTTCCTGGTCCTGTGAGAGATCCCACCCCATTCGAGGGATTGAATCAATCCTGGGAGCAGGTGCCAGCATCTTGCCTCCTTGGGGAGCAGCAGCAAGGGTCAGCATGGGGAGAGGCAGCTGCCCAAGTGAACCAGGGCAGGGACACAGCTGCGCAGGGCTGTGTTCCCTACGTTTGGGCTTTCCGTCTTGGTTGCGTGTCCTACCCCTGTGCTTCCCAGCTCTGATTATGAAAGGACTTCGTGCAGCTGCTTGAAGTCTGACTGTATCTAGCCAGGTGCAGCTCCATGAGGTACCCTGGTCCCCTCATCTCCTCCCCATTGCTTTTCCCTTCTCCTTGCCGAGTCTGTCCAAAGGTGCGATGGAGTGAGCTTAGCACAGGGGGATGAAAACGGCTCTTTCAGCCTAGTACCTTCCCTAATATTATTCCGAGTCCACACAGTTTCTCCTGAACTGGTTGCCAGGCGCTCTATAAACATCTCCAGCCTTTCCAGGGTTTACCGTGGGCGGGTGTCATCCTGGGCTGGGATGTGAGCTGCAGAAGGGTGTTGGTGGCTGCAGGCCCTGTGACGCTGGTTTAGGGAGAGCTGGGGCATGCAGCGGCGGTTGCTGACACTGCTGGGTCCTCTGAGTGTCCTGCAGACTGGAGCCCTGGCAGACTGCTCGGAGTGCACCAGCACAAGTTTGAATTTTAAATCCACATTTCAAAGTCCTGTTATTACTTACTATGTTTTAATTGCTTCCCCTGCCCTTCAAATCAAAGTACAGCCTGTGGTGTAGAAACACCTCGATGAGAGCCAGGCTCTGGGCTGGAGGTGGAGAACACCCACTGGATGGATCCGCCCAGCCAGGGAAGGATCCCGTGGCGATCCCAGCCTGCTGTGCCTGGATCTGGTTGCATACCAGCCAGGCATTCGAGGGGCAGAGCAGCAGAGGGCTGCCAGGCATTGTGGTGGGAAGAAGGGGAAAGCAAGGCAGGCTCACAAAATTCCTTGTGCATCCTGGTGCAGAGAGCATGTGCCAGCACATGAGCTGCCAGCAGCAGCTGTAAGCGCTCAGGAACAGCAGGGAGGATGTTGACTGCAACAATGCATCAAGGCTGTGGTTTGTAGCCTCAATAGTCAGGCAGTTAACTTTTTTCTCTCTTTTTTTTAACAAAGACATTTTGATTGCCAAATCCATAACCATTAGCAGCTGTGGTTTTGAGCCGTTCCTTCCTCACACGTTGCAGTCTAGACCTGACAGGCTTTCAAACAAAAGTTTGGCTGATAGCTTTTGTTTGGATTTCTTTGTGATCCTACTTTTTTTCCTTCTTTCTGTGTTCTGTTGGTTTGAATTGAACATCGATGCGTATCCCTTTGCTAACACAGCTTCTGTAGAACAGCTCTGCTGCATCCCTGAGCTCTTCCACGGCCAAGGAGAGCTTGTAGTGTTCTTTGGGTGCATGTTCTGGGTGTTTCTGCCTCAAGCTAGAAAATTTGGCATTTCTAGAAACTTGGATCTGCTTTAGAGTTTCTGTTTAGGAAAGTGTTACATTTCTCACAGGTCAAAGGCTGGTTGGCCAATGACCTTGAAAGATGGTGCTTGGGAACGTGCTGAGAGTTGGAAGTGTGATGCAAGACTGTGTCATGAGGGTGATCAAAACTCAGAGTGAAGCGCCTGGTGCTCTGCAAGCGCTTTTCAGGACTGGAGGGCTTAATCAGGAGGTGACACAGCAGTGGTAAACCTGGATCTGCTGTTTTCAGTTGGGTGTCACCTTTGGGTGGATGTGCCTGGGACTACTCAGAGTGTAGGCTCTGTTGGGAAAATTGGATAATTCCCCAAAGAGAATGTCCTTGAAAAGAGATGATGGAGACCGCAGAACAACAGACAGGGAGCTGATGCTCCTAAGCCACTCTCCTTGGAAAAGTGACAGGCTTGGGCACAGTGGCACCCACATCCAATTAAGCATTATCTCTCATATTTGATGGCTTCATTTCTCCTGGATCCATGTGTTCGTGGTGCAGGCATTGCTGCAAGTGCCCTTATTTGGCCGCAGTACCCCCATCACTCCCAAAAAGCTGCCTGTTTTCTTTTCCCTCTTGCAAACCACTGAAGAAACATTTTCTAGCTGGATGGTGAACAATTTCCCTCCGGAGAGGAGGAGAAAATGGCTGTTTAGTAGTTAATTACCTGTTACGTGTCTCTGACAGCGATGAAGCTTATGAGGCATGAAAGAAGAGCGGATCCACCTCTCCCACAAATCACCAAGAAAACAGGGTGAAGGAAGTTGGGCTCCCAGGGGATCCCTTGCATCCCCTCTTTTTGCACATTGCCAAGGGGTGTCTCCAACACCCAGGAAGAGCCCAGTGTGTGTTTCTTCCTGCTTGGGGGGAGCTGATTTATTGCCACTGCTGGATCCAGCAGCCCTGCTCTTTCAGAGGAGATGCTGCCTCCACCAGGATGATTTTTTTCCCCTTTGAATGCATTTTATGGTGAACTCTCTTGCCAACACATGGGGTCTGCTTGCTTTTATTCTTTCCAGACAGTGTTGCTTTCCAGTGCTGCCTCTTTTATTCCAAAGCTCTTGGAGAGCAGCAGGGAACTGAAGGCTGGAGCGGGTGTCCTGGCCTGGCGCTGCCTGGCAGAGTGAGCCATGTTTTCCCTGTTGTTCACTGAGGAGTCACGCCAGGAAAATGATTCACCCCTTTCCATCGTGAACCTTGCAGAGCATCTCAAGCACCTCCTGGCTGCTGGTGCCCCCGGCAGCTGTAAGATGGAGAGAGTGGCAGTGACCAGGGAAAGGACCACAGGTTCCAGCGTGCAATTCTCCGCCACGCTCCGGCTAACCGGGACGTGCGCTCCATGGCAAGGAAAGCAGAGGAGAGCTCAGGCTGCATTGCAGGGCTCCATAGGCTGGCGTGTGTGAAACCGGGGCTGTTCCCACCCCTTTGTGTCCCGAGGCCTTAATGAGAGCAAGAATGCTCCTGGAGGGTCGCTAGAGAAGCTGCTGGGAGCACTCGGGCTTTGTGCTGTGCAGAGCCGCTGCTCTATGCGCGGTGCCTTTGTTCCTGCCTCGGATGCACCAGAGCAGAGCTCATCTCGTTAGTAATGGTTTGGCTTCCCCCCAGGACGTTTTCCTTCTGCTCTTTCCATTCCCCTGCCTTTGGGTCACATCAGTTGGGTTCAAGCCAGTGCAGCTTACTGGGGAGGGGTGCAGCAATCGAGGGGTTTGGGATGGCCCTTCTCTGTGTTTTTTTTTTCTCCTGTGGAGACAGAATCAGGATGAGCAAAGAGTCCCAAATTCTGTGTTGGTACCAGTGATGCTGAGTGAGCCTGCATGGCCCCAGCATCCTGCTGCAGGCTTTACCTAAATGGGGAAAAATAAAAATGTAACAGATTGGTGTGGGGGGAAAAATATAGCAGGATTTTTTTTTTTCCTCATATGTCAGAGAAGGTGGGTTTGTGTCTCTGCTGGCTCCGAGCTGGCTCGTCCCCTCCTTTGCTCTTTTGCTGTGGGCTGTGGAGCGGGAGGCTGGCAGCCCTGCTGCTATTCCTGGTGGTGACAAGCTGGTGATGGGAGACGAGGGATGGCAAAAACAAAGTGTAGGGAACATTCATTAGCAATTATCCCTGCTTGCAGCTTGAGCTGGGTGGCTGTTGGGGACATCTGATAGCCACTTAATACATGTTCAAAGCGCTGGCTCTGGCATGAGGGTGAGTCTGGTGGCTGGTATTTGGAGGAGCCCAGCGCTCAGCTCCCAGCTCCCTTTTCCAGCATCATTTAACCTCGAGCTCTTCCTGCGGGTGTTAAGCTGCCTTGAGATGTGCTTTTCTCTTCCCTCCCACCTAATCTCACAGCTGGGATCTTCCAGACCTGTTAGCAGCAAACTGAAGCCCAGCTGGAGAGGTGGGATGAGCAGGGGGGGCAGTGGTTGCGTGGAGGCCATGTGTAGAGCACTTCTGTGGGGAGTTGGTGCAAAGCAATGGGAGGGGCAGCTCTTGTGAGCCACATAGGCTGTTTACAGCCCACAGAGCCCACTGGCCTCCCACCTGCCTTGTTGCCAGCCGATTAGAGGGTGGCAGAAGGTCTGAAAGGAGGCTGAATCTTTTTTTTCACACTGTAGTTGCATTGCATAACCCCTCTCTTTCAAGCTTCCCTGGTCACCTGCAGGATTGGAGAAGGGTAGGTTTGCTCCTTCTTGAGGGACAGTCTGGCCTCTGGACTGTGTTGTAGCCACCTTCTAAATGCCATGTTGCTTCTAGGTAGAGGCAGTGTAAAGCCTGGAGTACCAGCACCTATCTTATTAACACCCCCAATATGAGAAAGATGAGTGCTATTGAATTTAAGAAGGGACATCCCCCATCAGACTCCTGGCTGGGTTTGATTCTTGGTCTCTGGAAGAGAGGGATCATGGTTCCCCTCTGAATTGACCTTTTATTTGAAAAACTACTGTTGGAGATTGTATTTACTGGGGATCACAGAATCCCAGACTGGCTGGGGTTGGGAGCAACCTTAAAGTTCATCTCATTTCATCCCCTGCTATGAGGTGAAACACACCTTCCACTGGACCAGGTTGCTCCAAGCCCTATCCAGCCTGAACAATATGACAGGGTAGGCTCTGTCCCTCTGCCACACCAGTGGCACCCACCAGCTCTTGGTTTTGGCCTTTTGTTCTAAGCTCAGGTTTACTGAAGTGTTGATGGGCTGCCTGCGGGGTAGAGTAGTTGGGAATATATTTTTTCTCCATCTCCTAAACTTCCTCCGTTGCAGACAGTAGAGTGACTTGACTGACCTTTCACAGCAGAAACAGTGAGAAATTAGGTTTTGGAACTTAAATTTGGGCAGCTTTGGACGATGTAACAGAGGCAGACTTGTTTGGTGTCTTGGTGGCAGTGTCTCTGCTGAGAGTGGAACTTCTTAAATTTCTGTGGGATGAATGAAAGGAGTGTACTCATGGAAGGGACTGGGGGAAGAAGGGAGCTGGGCTGTTGGCTTGGCTCAGCATC
Organism: Polioptila caerulea; assembly: GCA_013397295.1. Taxonomy (NCBI): domain Eukaryota; kingdom Metazoa; phylum Chordata; class Aves; order Passeriformes; family Certhiidae; genus Polioptila; species Polioptila caerulea. The sequence goes on along the minus strand of VYXF01003064.1, from coordinate 64,731 downwards.
TTATGGGAGCTCAGCCTCATCTTCCTCATCTGGGAGCATCCTGACTCTAGGCAGAGGAAAGGGTTATGGCTTTCTTGGCTCCAGCCCACAGGAATATTCTGGATTTTTGTTCACCAGGATGAGATAAGAGGTTCCTGGGGTAGGTACAATAGGAAAGCTTAAATATAGCAGCTGGATGAGGGGCTCCTTCCCTGCCTCCTGGGAGTGAGATGCCAGAGGAAGCTTTTTAAAATGAAGGACACAAAGGGATTTGGCTCACAGACAGAAATGCACCCTGGGAGCAAAGATGAAAGGCTGTGCTATGGAAGCAGGAATTCAAGTCACAGTTGTGGCATCCACCTTGGCGTTGAGACCAGACTGAGCAGGAACTGTTGGAGCTGAAGGCTTGATCCTGGTTTTGAATGAAAGCTGTCAGTGGAGAAATCAGCTGGCTATTGCTTTCACTGCTGATGCCTGTTTGGGAGATGCTGCCAGGATGGGGCTGTAAAAGATGTGAGGAGGACATGGTGGTGTCCAGGTCCACCTGGGAGATGGTAGCTGAAGGGATTTGGGAAACAGCTGTATTCCAGCAGCAGGACCTCTGCAACACCCCCGTCCCGGGGGGTGCCCCACCTGACTGAAGAAGCCATGGGCTGAACCAGGTGTAGTGGAGCAGGAAAGGATCATCTCTGCAGCCACATTCGGGTAGCCTTTGGTCCTCCAGCCTTGGAGGACCTTGGTCCTTTAGCTTGTCCTCAGGTGCTCCAGCCATGGAGGTGCCACCAGTCATCCGGGTGACGCTGAGAGCGACAAAGCAGTGCCAGCATTTCACACTCTCCAGGCCTTGGCCAGGGATATTCACATTGGCTCTTCCTAACCTTCCAAGATCCTCCTTCCCTGCAGATGGGAAATGAAAATCCTTGGCATGGGCATGGAGCAGTGGAAGCAAGTCAAGTAAGGTGACTCAGCCAGAAAAGAACAGAGAGGAAAAAACCTGTCCAAGCCTGGGTTGGTGCAGCAGGGCATTGGTGCATGATGCGGATCAGTGCGGCTCCTCCTCCCGGGCACGGAGCTGCATGGAGCAGCTGAGTGCTTGTACCTCTCTCTTACTCAGTGCACAGCTCTTACATGCTGTTGTAAAATGAGAGGGCTTGGAAACACTTCCCCTGGTTGATCCAATCCCAGCATTGGGCTTCTGTAAATCTCCCTGAGATTTGGCAATGCTGCCAAACCCTGCTGCAGTGTGGGGAGAGCGGGTCGTTCCCTGCTTCCCTTGCCGTGCCCAGCTGTTCCAGAGCAAATCCAAACTCATTTTGGCAGGCCAGTGAGAGCTTTTCAAACACTCGGCCTAGGAGTCATTTGTTAGTAACAAATGGGGGATTTGCCAGGACACGCAGCTCCATCTGGTCTGGCATCCTGTCTCCTCCAGCAGCCTTGATGGATCTGCTCGAGGAAGGCAGGGGAGCAGGAAAAAAAAGAAGGCAGTTTTCCCATGGAAGGAAAACCACTTCCGCAGTCTGTTTGAGCAGGGTTTCCTGGACTGGAGCATCCTCGTGGCATGCACTGGCCTCAGTGCCTGTCAGCACCAGCTCTGCAGCTCATGGACAATCTGAGGTGAGAGCTGAGATATACATTTTTTATGACTGTTTTGCATTTCACCTCTGAATGCCAGGGAGGCTGAGCTGCAGCCAGCCAGGATCTTTGTGTGCTTCCTGCATGGAGTGGGTTTTTTCTCCTTTTTCCCCACATGGTTATTGAGACAAACAATTTTAGAGGTCTTTTTTCAACCTAAATGCTTCTATGATTCTACAATCTGTATATTCTCTTCCTATAAAATTCTCCCCTGTCTTCAGTGTGGCGAAATCTGAGTGATTCTGGCCCTGAGCTGGCCTGTCTGAGCCATCATCTTGGTATGTAGCAGGTGTATTGCTCACCCTTTATATGCAAGTGAATATCAAGGAATGCATGTCCCACAGCAGGACAGTGAACACTCTCCAAACCTCAAATGCTTGTGTTTGAGATTGAGCTTTGTGGGGAACATTTGGGGATGTATCTGTAGCTGGGACGGCTGGTGGTGGCCACTCTGCTGGTGGTCATTTCAAGCTAGGTTTGGCAGGTTGTTTTGGTTGAGGTGCTTGTGTGCTGTCCATGACCAGTTAGGGAATAGTGGGAATACTCACATTCCCAGTCATCTGAATCTGGGAATGCATCAGGCTGAAAATTTGTCCCTTGCTTGTCCCAGTGAACAGGTGGGCTGGTGATGGTAGGGCCCCGAACCATCTCAACATCCCAGGGTTCTGGTCAGCTTAAATCAAGTGTGAAACCACAGGGGCAGCACAGGTCAGTGCTAAAGCGGGCTGAAAGGGGTTTGGGAACATCCAGGGTGAGCAGGTCCAAAGAGGCAGCGAGCTCCAGCAGAGGCGCGGTGGGAAGAGCCTGAGCAAGGGGCTTGCAGAATAAGACCCAAACCTGGAATTGTTTGGGGTTTTTTTTAATTAAAAGTTTTTGAAGTGGTTTGGTCTGAGCTGCTACAGCCTCCATATAACCCTGTCTTGGCTAAGATCCCTTTGTTCATGCCCACTGAGCTGTTTATGTGCCCATGCAGCCGTCCTGACTCTGCTCTCTGTGTCTCTCTGTGTTCCACAGTATCCGGACCTGAGCCAGGAGTCCGGGTCTCCATTTGTCTTTATCTGCACTAATCCCCAGGAGATGGTTCTGAAGTTTCCCATCAAAGGAAAACACAAAATCTGTAAGTAGTAAAGTTTTTCCAGATACCCCCCCAGCCCTTGGAGCCAGCTCCCCTTGCCACCCCAGCTTGCTGTTGCCAGATGAGTTCCCAACCTTTGCAGTCTGCTCTTTGATCTGGAGGTGTTTGTTTAATGGCTTGAATACATCTGTAGTATTTTTTTTGTCTTCGGTTGCCCTTTCCCCAGATGTTGCTTCCTTCCAAATACATGCTTCTTCCTGCCTCTGCAAACACTCAGGGAGTCAAAGAGCAGTTGTGTCGGTGGCTGATCTGCTGCTGGCATTAGCCTGGGTCAGGACAGGAGTTGGTGCAGCAATGCCCAGGCAGATCCAGGTAACCTCTGTGTCCTGTAGTTCCAAATCACGCTCTTGCCCCTGAGGACAGTGTGGGCTTGAACAGCAAGCGCTGCAGGGCTAGATGGATGTTCCCCATCTGCAGGCCAGTGGGATGGGATGTCCTGGCAGAGCGCACGGGTAAGCGCCGCAGCATCTGTCCGCGCTCCGCTTGCCAGCGTCGTTAGTCCCTTTTACGAGCCACCAGCCCCTCCGCAGGCTGCCAGTTATTCCTGCCCGCTGCTATAAAAAGGATGGAGGAGGGATGCGGCAGCTGGGGAGCCCGCAGTCAGCTCCGTCCTTATTAGCAGCCTCCCCACCACACAGCCCGGGGAAGGCACCGCTCGCGCTTGCAGGGGATGTGAAAAATTAATTTGACGGGCTAAAAGCAGCAGAAGCAGGAAGAGTCTTGGCTGTTTATTCAGCAGAGCTGACAACTGGGTGATCTCCCTCCTTTCCACACGGATCCTTTGGCTAGTACCTGGGGCTCAGAAGTGTTGGGATTTCTCAGGACTGGTTAATAAGGGCTTTTTGAAGCACAGCAGAGGGTTATTTTTGTTGGCTTTGAGGGTCTTTTTCTGTCTCTGCTCAGGGAGGCACCTTTCTCCTACAGCTGGGTGTTGGGATGTCCTGCAAAACCACTTGGTTTCTTCCTTGCCTTTTTGAGCAGCAACTGGGAGGTGCATTCAGCCAGTGGAGACCTGTGCTTGGAGACCTGCAAACGCTTGAATCTTACTTGTGGTCCTCCCCCTAGATGGATTATTCTGAGTGCCAGTGAGCAGGCAGGAGTTATTTAGGATGCAGATCTTGGCTGTGGGGGAACAGCCTTGTGTCCCTTGCCTGCTGGCGCAGCCACTGCATCTTTTTTTTCCCTTGTTTTAACTTCTCCTTTGCTCTCTCCAGGCTCTTGTGCTCCTTCACTCCGACCTCTGCCTCTGTCTGGCCATGGGTGGGAGAGGGCAAAGCTGCTGTGTGGCTCCTGTGCGTCTGCCTTGCCGGGTGCAGGTGCTGCCAGTCCCCTCCCCATCTGTCACATCATCTCCTTTGTGTTGTGACACTTTCCTGCTTGGAGAAGGATCAGTCTAACAGCCTGGAAGGAAGCCGGCTGTGCTGGCGGCTGCCTGTGCTCCCACTCCCACTTCTGGCCCTGCCTTCCCTGCCCTCTATCCCAATAGGAGCTGTCACAGGAGCAGCGCAGGGGGGCTCTGGAGCAGCATGTTCACCTCCCGGAAGGGACATGGTCCGTCTGGGTGATATGTATGACAGCCTAGGGAAGGAGCAGGGAAGCCTTTGACCTTTCATCGGCACAAGGCGCTGCTTTAATAGAAGCTGGCATTGCATCCCAGGCAGTCAGAAGCTTAATTCTCCCAGCTGGAAGCAGAGCAGAGGGAATGTGCCAGCTCACATCCCCACCTGGGCTTGCTGACTGCCCTGGTCTCCTTGAAACCTGGCTCAAACCATGACAAAATGCCAGTTTGTCCTGTTGGGAAGCCAATCCAGAGCAGTTTTCCTTGCCAGATAACAGCATGGACCTCGCCACAGTGACATCCGGATGCTTCTCTGTTGCAAATTACTTGTTTCTAGCAGCCTGGGGATGGGAAGAAAAACCCTAACATGGCTCAATTTTTGCTGCCAGAGTCATTGTTTTTGTGGAAGAGATGGGCACAGTGTTGCATCTGGGAGCACAGCTCTCCCCAAATTGATCCCCATGTAGTGTTAGTGCAAAGGACAAAGCTCATTGGCCTTTCTCATGGGAGATTTCCTTGAATCCAGGCAAAGCTACCCTGAAGCATCACTTAGAAACCTCCTTCCAACATTGCCAGCGGCTGGAAGACTGCAGAGAAGCAGAGGACATGGTGTGAGACAAGAGGCCTTGAATCATTGAGCAGAAAGAGCAAGGGACCCTGGGGCTTTGCCTTATTTTTAACCTTTTCTTAAAGGTTACCTGTGTTGTGTGTGGTGTTTGTCAGCTGGAAGAGCAGAGGAGCCTGCCAATGTTTTTGGGGTCCAGGAGACCCAGGCAGGCGCATGAAATGTAACAGCTCTGGTGACAGTAGGTGGTGTTGGGGGACCAGAGTACAGAGAGAATGTGAACTTGCTGCCTTTCTCCTGCCAAAACCACCCCTGGCGTGGAGACTAGTTGGTCTGACACACTGCTTCTGGATGGGCTGGCTCAGCCTTTTTGGGTGCCAATGACTGGAAACAGCAATTGCAAAGAGGGGGCTTCTTCCCCTTTCTTAGGCAGTGGTGGGAAAGTCTTCTCTGGGGTGGCCAAGGGGAGGGAGGATCTCCAGGACATCTTCCAAACCATGTTTTAGTTTGTGAATCTGTGGCAGGGTGATCTGCAAGCCATCTTTGTTGAACTGGAATTGAGATGTTTTCTTGGTTTGAAGAGAAGGTGATGGTCACTGGCTGGTTAGGAGCCATTTTCTCTGGAGAAGCACCTGCTTCTTATGACACATGGACATTTACCAGCAGATTTTGGAGCAGTGGCCGAAGTAGAACTTTGGAGCCTGGTGAATCTTGCCCTATCTCTGTTCCCAGCTGCATTTAGAGGATGGGAAGATTCAGGGAAGCAGCAGGAAGGCAAGTCCTGAGGAGACATGGCATTAGAGGAGATGACCAGTGTTGGCTGCTGGCAGAGCCTCTCTGGGAAGCTGGCTCTGGGAGCTGGGAGAGCGGGAGCATCCTTGGATTTTTATGGGCAGGAAGAAGAGGACAAAGACACTCCTTTGTGTGGGAGTAGATCACTATGCCTGGCTTCTGGCTTCTTCAGCAGGAGTTGCCCAAAACCCCATATTCTCATGTCCTGCTCTTCTCCCATGTGGGAAAGCTGAGCTGGCAGTGAAGCCCCCAAGGGCTGTGAAGGAGAAGGAGAGGCAGTGTTTTCTCCAGGTCCCACTGGAGCTGCTGGCTGAGGTTTTCTCTGGTGGCAAAGGCAACACATGGCCTTGGAGTGCCACCAACCTAGCACGTGGCAACGTGGAGCAGGTGTCCCCGTCACACTGGGTGCCCATTGCACTGAGGGTATGTTGTCCTCTGTCCTACCTTTCACTGCACTGTGGAGAAACACCTCCCTGACACGTTGCTAGATGGCCCCCATCTCCTCCGAGCGTATCAACGCGCATCCTGCGGGCAGGCGCAGGGATCGGTTTCCCCCCTGGTAGTGGCAGGCGAGTGCTGGATGTTAATTCACTCTTCTCCTCGCTGAATTTCCCCCTCTCTGGCGTCTCTTGGCCGCGTCGGACACGCTTGCCCCTGGCTCCCCGGTGTCGCGCCTGCGGAGGGAGGCCGAGGCGGCTGGAAACGTCTGGCTCCTCAAGCAGGATAATTGGATGTGACAGGAACACACTAACTAGGAGACCTCGCTGCCTCCAGCTCATTTGCATTGCAAATAGCATTTAAAAATAAAGAGTGATGAGGGTTTGTTGTGTTTTTTCTTTTTTCTTTAATCCCCTCTTTACAGGGAAGCTGGATGCAAAGATCCATCAGGGAGCAAAGAAGGGGTTAATGAAGCAGAAAGCCGTGTGGTGAGCGCCGGGGAGCAGCACTGGTTCCCATGAAGCACCCAACTGCCTCTGAAGGGTGCCAGGATGGTCTTCAGCTCTGGAAAGCAGTTGCAAGATGGATCCCTGATCCCAGATTGTTTTTAGGTATTGCTTTATCTCTTGTATTCCAAAAGTATTAAAAGAGACATGTTTTCACCAAGACCCGGCCCAACAGCCCTGTGCTTCCAGGGAGGTCCTGCACTGCAGACAAGGGTGGGTGGGAGATGGAGCTTGACAGGACGTGGTTCAACAAGTACTGGCACCCCCAGGAGCAGCGGGTCCCCGAACGGGCATGGGGAGCTCTCTGGCAGCAGGCAGCCCAGCTCCATTCTGGATTTGGCAGGATCTCCCTCTCCAAAACGTGCCTTGAGGTGTTTTTGGCTCTGTGGGGTCAGACACATGGAGGAGAAGGGTGAGAACAGCCAGAGAGCCTGAGCCCTGCCAAGTGGGGATGGCAGGTTTGGGGTTAGAGGTGGGCTCTGTGCCTGCTCACAGGTGCTCTTCGAGCCCTTTGGAATCACTGCTGAGTGCCCAACCTTACATCCTTCTGATGATTTGTACCAAAGCAGCAGCCACCCCTCAGGACCTGGCCCCCAGCAGCTGTGTGTAGAACACCTTTGGAATAAGCTGAATTTTGCCACCCTCTCTACTTTCTCACACTGAGCCTCTCCCCACATTACTGTGTCCGTGTTCATCATGCACTGGTGTGTACTGGGCTGTGATCCCTTCATGCTGTGGTGCTTCAGGCTCTGCCTTGCCATGGTCTAAGAGCTCCTCGTTACCCTGAGCCCACCCTGCTCTGGGGAGGATGGAGTGACACCCCCAGCACTCCCAGCATTCCTTCTCCTCCTCTTTCCCAGGAATGCGGTGGGAGCTGCCAGCTCCACTGCTTGGCACAGTCCCTGGGTGTAGGTTGTCCCAGCTCTCTGCCCCATGGGAGAGGAGGTGGAGGAGGGTGCAAAGTCTTCGTGCTGTAGCACTGGAAATTGTCCCATGCCATTTGCCCTGGGAGTTGTCTTCTGGCTCCATTTGCTGCCTGTGGGATCTCTGAGGTGCTGGAAATGATGGGGCTAGATCCAACGCCCACCCACGTTGTTCCTCAGTGGGAAAACCCTCACGGGTGTTTCAGCTTTGAGCTGCCTGCAATTGGCCCAGAGTTTATGGTGTGGGAGCTGCTGTTCAATGTGGCCAAGGGTGATGGGATTCTTCTGCTTCCTTCCTCCCCTGGCTGCATCCCTCCATCTGCCTTGTCCCTTGTGTCCCACCACTATGGTCTAGTCAACTGTGCTGGGATTCCTAGAGACTTCCCGGCACTCTTATCACATGGAGATCCTACTGTCTTGGTGGATGTCCCTTGAGAGTGATGGAGAATATGGTGCCAATAGGAGTAGAGCTGGAGAGGGATGGGGGGCTTGGGGAGTCATCCCAGGGTCCTGGTGCCTTGGGAAGAAGGAGGCAGGAGAGGCCTTCCTTGTGGGCTGTGTGGGAGGCGGGACACAGAGGGTTGGAGGTCAGCACCCAGGGAGGAGGTGCCAGGCTGGCTCCAGGTGGTGCAGCCACCACTCCTGTTCCTGTCCCAGGAGTGCAGCACCATCAGACAAGACCATGACAGAGTGGCATCTTGTACGAACTCGGTGATCCCACAAAATCCCACCTTCCCATCACACCTAGTGCCCGTTAAAATCCCCATCCCAAGGTACTGCTTCCCCGGATGGGTCACCCATCCCCTCCATGAGGCAGGATTTAATATAAGCCCATGATTTGGCTCCATATTAAACCAGATCCATCTCCTGAATCCACCTCTGACAGTGGCTGCTGCTTTGTCACCTCCCTGTTTTTTGTCATTCACAGCTCACATTTACCTAGTGCCTGCAGGTTTCCTCCCTAAGGGTTTCATATCCACCATTGTCTGTAGGATTCTGTGGGATCTCTGACAGCCCAGGCAAACTGGATCACAGGGCCTGCTCGTGGTCATGGCAGAACATGTCATTGGAGCAATTCTGAGATAATTTCCAATGGAACTGCCTTGCCTGGCAGGGGTTTTATTTTCCTCCTGTATTAGTGGCATCACAATTTTTCCAGGAAAGATGCACTGACCCATCCCTGGTTCATCCTGTGTTCCTGTCTGATGCTGGCTTTTCCACCCTTAGAAGCACCATTCCTGGTCTGAGATTTGATGAACATCAACATCAAATGCCCATAAAACCTTTTACCCAATCCTTGGAAATACTTCAGTAAAAACTGACTGGTTTTGTTAAGACAGTTTGTCTTGGAGCCTGCCAGCTTTGGCTCTGTGCTGTGCGAGAACAGTTTCTCCTCATGAGGATAAGGAAGGATTTCTCCTCTTTCTCTCTTTTGGGCTGTAAGAATTATCTTGTCATCCTTCTTTTCCTGTTGCTTTTAACAACTTCTGTCTCCCTCCCACCTGCCCCAGGCCCAAAAGCAGGTGAGGCAACCAAACCTCTGGCCTTCTTGGCATCACCCCCTTTGCCAGGGATTTGGGTCTTGTGTTGTCCTTGTTGGGGGCAAAAAGCATCAGAAGAAATTGGCATCTCCTTTGGTGCTCCTGAAAGTGGTGGCACACTCAATGAATGGTGACTCCTCTTCGGGCTGGAATACTTACAGCAGACTCTGGCTAGGTGGATGGAGTTGATGCTCCCCTCTCCATCTGCAGATTTTGCGTGTTCCTGCTCCATGCTCCGCACTGACAGATGCCAGCTTGTATCCTTCATCCCTTCTCCGGCTGGCACAGAGTGCTGCATTGGTTCACCTTTCTGGTTTTGGGGTGTCATGGAGACAGGACTGGGACATCCCCACTGAGGGGAACCAAAATTTCCTCACCGAATAGTGAGGATGATGTTGAGGCAAAAAGGAGTGCTCCTGAAAAGGAGCGGAGGTTTTGGATTGTCCAGGGGCCAGGGTTGAGATGAGTTGGAATTTCCTCCCTGGTCAGCAGGGCCAGTCCTGAGGCTTTGGGAGAGAGTTTAGGGGAAATGTCACCTCCAGAGCATAAGAACGGCTGGGGACCCAGGTGCTCTTTCCATCCAGAAGAGTGTTTGGAAAGGAAAAGTGGCAGCGCAGGGCACGATGTGCTGGATTTTGAGGTAGGTGTGGATGCCCCGGGGTGGTGGTAACTCCCGCCCCCTGCCTTTCTGTGCCGGCTCACGGAGCTAAAAGCGTGGCCCTGGAGAGACCGTGCCGGGTTGAGGTCTCACAAGACACCGCTCAGAGCGTGAAACACCCCCAAAAGATTCCCCCCGCCATTTCCGAAGAGGCACTACGTCGGCTCCGGCTCCAAAGGCAGGGAATGCTCAGCTCCGGGCTTTGTCTGTCTCCGGCTCCCGATTCTTCAGGCGGGATATCCGCTCCGTGTTTTCCCGCCGCTCGGGGACGCCGCTCCGCGTTCCGCCCTCCGCGTTTTGCGC
>VYXF01003064.1:39239-53827 GCA_013397295.1 Polioptila caerulea | reverse complement strand
TGGGAAGGATCGCGGTTGCGGCGGGTGATGCAGGCAGCGAGGGGGTTCTCGAGAGGATAGCGGTGTTCCTGGGCGGAAGCGGAGGTTTCCCCTCTTGACCCCCGTCTCTGTGCAGGCAGGGTTTGGGGGGCACAGGAGCAGAGGTACAACGCGAGCGGAGGTTCCCTGGGCCCCAGCTCTTTTGTAGTGCCAGTCGGGGGCTCTTGGCACAAATCCCGGAAGATTAAATGTTCCCCAGTGCGTTTAGCGAGTCCCTGTGAGTTTGGGGCGGGTCAGACCCCGAGAGCGGAGCCCCTCCGGGCATCACCCCCGGGGCCGGGCCGGGTGCGGGCGGCCAGGTGCCACAGGACGAGCCACCCTCCCTCAAGTCCTTCGAGCCCCCGTTGGCCTGCGGGGCCGATCTGGAGGTGACCCCGCCGGTGACAACGTGGCCGGGTGTCCCGCGAGGGCTGGGGCGGCCGGCGGGGCGAGCACTCCTGCTGTGTGCTCTCCCGCCCGTTGTGTACACGGGGAAGGTCACAGGTTCAGGTCTGGTCTGCGAGACTTGGCTCCCCTCCATCTCCCAGCAGCCTTCCTTTTGCCTTTCCTTTTTCCCCCCTTTCTGGGAAGGCCCATTCCCTTGGAGGAGGCGTTAGACACTCATTTTCCGAAGTGTGCACCGAAGAGCCCCATGGGCTCTTTCCCCCTCCTCCAGAATATACAAGGATGCCGGTGTTGGGACTGGCTTTTGGGCTCCATCGTGTGCAGGCAGTTCCTCGCATGGACATCCTCAGGAAAACCTATTTCCACGCTTTGTGCGATGACTCCAGCATCAGATTATGCCGCACATTTCTAGCTCTTTGTTGGCAGTACACGACCGCACATGCACAGCACTCAGAAAAGCCAGGCAGCTGATTTTATTGATTAGCTCTTCACCAAAAATAATTTATATTTTATTATTTTGAAACTGTTTCAGTCGCAAAACACGAATCCTTGCCCTTTTATGCCCTCGTTCATCCAGTGAGGTTTTTTCCTCTCCTGTGAGGAGGAGAAGGGAGATGTGTGCAGCACCGGGAATACGGCGTCTCTGTGGTGGAAAAGGACAAGGATTTAATGTTTCACCTGGACTGGCCTGGCATGCAGGGCAAGGGCTGCCTCTGGTTAGAGCCACTGGAGGAAATTAATTATCAAGCAAGTTTGAATGACCTGTAATTGAGTATTGCCAGAGCATGGGGAGGGGGTTTTGTTCCTTTCTCCAAGCCAGGCACTTGGACTTGTTCTGTGTGTTTGGTGAGTCACCATTAAGCTGCTCGTTAGCCTCAGGGGCCGGTGTGTGTGCATGAATATGTCTCTTAACTTACTTGTTATCTCTCTGTGTGCTGAAAGGCGTGTGATTTTGGGGGGGGGATCCATCTGTCTGTCTGTCTGGAGCCCTGTGCTGGGTGGTAGCCCCAAATAATCTCTCCCTTGCCTCGGTTGCAAAGTCCCCTCACACTTCCTTGCTCCTGTCTTGTCTTATGTTGGTGCTGATGGCATCGTTTCTTCTGCCTCAAAAGCTTTTTCCCTCTAAATTGAGCTGAAAAGGTGCATTTCTGGGAAGAAAGGGCTTGCAAAGGCAGTTGAGGTGAGGTGCTCTCACATGGTGTTGTATATACCCAACAGCTTGTGTGTCTGTCTTTATTTTGAATTAACAAGAAGGATAGACCAGAGTTCACTCCGTCTGGTTTATTCTTTTGGGGAGCTGGGCTGCCTTGACTCAAAACCGCCTCCAGGTTATATTTACAGTATATTCTTAATTGTGATTGTATAAATTAAAGAAAACCGGGAGCTGCCTGGTCTTTCTAGCGCTCCATGTGGGCATCCTTCCCCAGACAAAGTCGATGTCTGTGTGTTGTGTCTAGGCCACAAGAGGTGGGACACCCACATCTGGGATCCCACTTCTGGGCTCAGCTGATGGTGGTTGAGGACCAGAGGCATGTGTCGTGCCTGATTTAATTGGCATTTCCAGGGTGTAGGGGTCTTTTTCTGCATGCTTATGGTGAAGAGGAAGAGTCTTGAGCTCGACCTTGGCTGGGCTGGGAGTGGGGATGCACCTCGGCACTGTCCCACCGCGCCCCGCGCAGCACGGCTCGGACTGGGATTAGGGCCTGTGGGCGCTGATGCAATACTAGTCCCAGATGTAATGCAATAAGCCTCTTTGTCCCCTTTATCCAGAGCATTATGTAAATAAGATGGTATTTATGGTCCCAGGTATGTTGTTCCAGGGCTGTGTGACATCCTGCGTGCGCAGCGATGCCCTTTGAGCGTTGGCTCCGTTGCTGGTGTTCCTGGCCAGAGAACCTGCCGGGAGCAGATAGGGAACAGGCAGATGCTTCTGGGGAGCACATCACATGCTGGGTCCCTCTGGAGAGGAGGTGAGGCTGCAGGTGTCCTTGCCAGGAGCTGGTGACAGTTTAACTGTGCGTGATAAAGGCAGCAAGTGGGTCAGTGCTGTAGTCTTTGGGGTGATTGCCCACGGAGGTCATGGAGAAGTCCATGGTTATCATAGCAGGCTTCCTGCAGGATATGGACTGCTGGTTCCCCAAACCTGAGGGTGGGAGAGTCATGTGCCTGTTCCCAAACCTGTGTTCCATTGCAACTGATAGTAGTTTGTGGAGATATTTTTCAGGAAGCACCAAAGTCTCTGAAGCACCTGGAGATTGCCTGGGTTGTTTGCAGTTTATGATGCCTCTTCTGATGCTTCCTGGCCTCTTTGGGCATGGGGAGAGCTTGTCATTTTCTCTTGGGTCTTACCTGCTTACTTGGGAAGGTCCTAATTTGGGTGCTTGTGGCAGTGGGTGGAGGGATGAGGATGCCATTGCATAGGGGTACTCGACTCCATCAGGGGTTGGAGTGGGGGGGTATGTTGAGGAGCCCATGCAGGTGTGGAGGACCTTTTCTAAGATCAGGGATAGGTAGATGAGCTTAGAGCATGTACCTATCATGGGAGCTCATTGGTGGCCACATGTGACTCCTGAACCAGAGCTTTGGCCACCCTGGCAGCAACCAGTCTGCTTTATGTCCCCATGCTGGGTTGACTTGAATGAGGAAGGGTGTTGCTTTGTATTGGGAAAGGGCAGGAAAAGAGGTCCCACTGGGATATGGCTTATTTTGCCATGCAGATGCACTTTCCTGCTACTGAGGGTCGGTGCCTTGAGGTATGACATTGCGTCAGAGGAAGGAGTGAGGTTGAGCTGGAACAATTTTACAGTAAGAAAATAGGGGAATGGCTGCCTGACCAGGAAACTTGCTGTGGGACTCCAGTTGCTCTTGTGATTGATTTTTTTTCTTTAAAGGAAACCAATTTCCATCTGCATTTGGGTGAAAAATAGTTTTTGTGATGAGCCCAAGAGGTTGTTTTGTTTTCACTGCAGCTGAGTGTCCTTCACATGCACAAAACCCACTGACGTAGCTGCTGAGCGTCAGCTCAGATGTGGTGTGAGTGGTATGAAAGGATGCAAGTGCAGTTTTTTGTGGAAGGAGAAGAAGGATAATTTCAGGACAACCTTGATATTTTGTATTGAAGCATTAAATGCCCAACTTCTACAACTCATTGCCATGTTCATGGTGTAAGAAAAGGAAAGATGATGTTGTTGCTTTATGCTCCTCTTTCCCCAAGCACAGAAAGGTTTTGTGGCATTGGATTTTTCCTCTTAGCTGTTCTTGGGTCGCTCATTCTTCCAGTGGCTGCAATGATGAGATCTCCACAGTGCTCCATCATGTGTGATGGGGCTACGATGATTTAATGATAACAAAATTGATTTTAATTAATTTGCTGAGCCTATTTGTGGTTTGGATTAGCAGAGCATTGTTGGTTCAAGTGGGTCCAAAGATTTGACTTGGAGTTTTCCTGGTGCTTCTCCAAGGGGATGAAGGGTGGATCAGGAGGAGTGTGCTGTGCAGCTTTAAAGGAGTGAAAAGGAGGTGTGTAATGACTTCACTGACAGTAACCACCATGAATCCAGTAGGAGAGGAAGAGTCTTTCTCGTCTCCGGGAGAATTATTTCTCCCTTCCCAAAGGTTTAGTAGCCTTGTTGAAATTGTTCTGAGAATTTCTTGTTGACATTTGGGAGGGTTTCGCATCTAATCTGTACCTTCCCTCTGCATCCATTGCCACAAGTAATTCCAAGTGCACTAGGACACTCCAAATAAGCCCAGCCTGCTTTGATGCATGGTTTTCATTGGGTTTTATTGTATTCCTGTGCACTGGCTAATTCACAAAATTCAGCAATTTGCAATGGGTCATTAGCACGAATTAGCAACTTTCTGATGGATATCAGAGCTCCGCAAATGTGCTGTATTAATCTGGTAGATACACCTATTTATTATCCCTCCCAGGGAAAAAAAAGGGATTTCTCGGCATGGTACTTGCTCTGCTTGCATTTGTCCCTGTCTGCATCTGCCTTCCCTCCTCCTTTACTTCACAGTCTGGTTGTTTTTTTCCCAAAGTGTTCCCAGGCTGATGATGTGACAGGAAGAGGGATTACAGCCGCACGCACTGGCCTTTCTTCAAAGGGAGCCTCAGCTTTGGGAGCCAAGGTGCCCTAATTGGTTATCGAATGAAGGGAATTAAAGGCATTAATAGGTGAAGTGGCAGCTCCTTCGGTTTTGGAGCAGTGGAGAGATGTTCATCGTCTTCTGAAGGCTGGGTAACAGCCAAGGCTGGCTGCATGCTCTGCTCCTAAAAGGAAAGATAAAGGAAATAAAGTCCAGAAGCTCTCCCTTCCCTGGAAGCAGGCAAACCAGTGGCTGTCCATCCTCTCTGACCAGTGCTGCTGTGCCCCTCTCTTGTCAAGGCAAGGCTGTGGCTGGGAGACACTGCTCAACTGGGATCACTCTTGTGCTCTTCTTTTGGATCAAGAAGATGGAAAAGAGATATTGATTTGAGGCAGAGTGGCAGTGCAACCAGTGGTTTGCTGTTCCTGATGTATGATCCTTGTTGGATACCCGCATCTCTGCGACCATGAGAACCCAGTTTGGGACTGGGCCCATGATGGGGCTGGGGGACAGCAGGAAGACCAGGAGCAAGGTGAAGAGCCATGCTGCCTCTGGAGCCCTGTAAGGAAAGGGCAAAAATGGCTGGTTCAGTAGTGACCACCCTGCTCTCACCAACACCCTGAGCTCAGGATGCTGCCAACACCTGGGTGCCTTCCTGCATCCCTGCTGACAGCGTTGGGTGAGCAGGGGAAAAGGGCAAGTTCCCTTTTCTGGCACTTACTCCAGTGGTTATTTATGCCTATGGGTTGTCTTTGGTTTTCGCCAGGTCTTCTTTCTTGCCATCTTCGTGACTGATGCTTCAAGGATCTTTCCTGGTCACATCCATCTTGCTGCTTCCTCTCACTGCTGGCGATCTTCCAGCCTGCATGGAGTGCTGAAGTTTGGGAACCTCTTGGGTTATTTTTATGTGCCCTCTACCCTCTTCTAGGCTGTGCTAAAGGACAGGCCACCAGTTCAGATACTTTTAAGCCTCTTATAAATCAATTCCTTTGTGTGTTGGGGTTAGCAAGGATGTAACTGCACTGGTTTTAAATCCACATGGCCCTTCCACTTTCCCAGTTGAAACCAGCTCCGTTCAAGGGGCAGTCGTTCCCCAGGTTTATCGCTATGGGAAGTGTTGCAGTGCCAAGCAGATTGGCTCAGACGTCTCATTTTGAGTCTTTAATGTTATTTTTGGCACCAGCCAGCAGTGGCACGGCTGGCTGGGCTCAACAAGAATGGCCTTTGTGGTGGTAGAGGAACACCGGGGCTGTGTCTGGCGCTGCCGGAATGCACTGGCTTGTCTAGGGTAGACTCACCCAAAGGACTTCCCTGGTAATCCCGGCTGGTTATTGCTCATGGTGTTGCTTTGCTTTTGCTGCTGCATAGCTGCCAATGGTCTGTGTGTCCTCCTTCGACAGCCAAACCCCGCGGCACTGCTGCTCTACTCCTCTGGCACTGCCAGTGCCTGCCGGGGACCTGCTGGGTGCCAGTGATGCTATGACACCCACGGGGTGGCACATCAGGATCGTGGGGTGAGCAGGGGGTACAGATTTTGGCTGTGTTTCTGGTTCTTGTTAAACCATCGTGTGCAGGTCTGGGCATGGCAGTTACACAGGGGTGTCTTCCAGCATGCAGACACAACAGTGAGGGATAAATCCTTGTTGGGCAGCCCTGATTCAGGGTAGATGTGAGAGCTGAGCTTGCAGGAAGGAAGCTGCTCTCTGTCATTTTACCTACTGAATACTTTTTCTCCCACACGTATGGGTTTTTTAGTTCCTCTTTCCTATACAGCAGAAAGTTTAGACACTGGGCAACAGTTTGTGCTTGTGGATTTGGGTAAGATTTGGAATCTCTTAGAAAGATCTTGGCCTTATTCAGCTGCCTGAGATTTCAGAGTCTGCAAGGTCATGCTTGCTGGAAGACTTCAATGCTGGTATTTTTGGATGAGCAGGCTGTGCTCCAGAGCCTGAGCCTTGCTACTCCCTGCTCATCTCCATGGCAAAGGCTTGGGAAGGGGATGTGGCTCCCACAGGACCCTGCTGTCAGAACTGTAACAAAGCGCTGGTGTAACTCTTGCCTGCTCATGCTGTGCTTGGTGCTCCTCCAGTCCATGCCACTGTGTTATCCTAGCACCACGGCCTTTCCTGCAGACCTGGCTCCTGCCTGGCAGGAGAGCAGTCAGCTCTTTGCAGGGGTGCTGTGTGTGCAGGAGCAGTGCTGGACTTAAGGGCACCTACAAAGAGGAGCCATATGGAGAAGTCAAGGGGCAACAGATACAAATTGCACTGGGAGAGTGCAATTTCATCTCAATGTAAGAAAGAAATTTTTTACAGTGATTCCCTGAAACAACCCCCTCTGGGACACCGTTAAGAGTCCATGCTGGTGGAGGTTTTCAAGACGTGACTGGACAGGGTGGTAGGTAATCTCATGTCATCTCCCTTTTTCTCAAAAGACTGGAGCAGGTGACTTTTCAAGGTCCCCTCCAACCTGCTCTGCTCTACGGTTCTGTGACCTGAGTCACGTAGACATGTATGTTCAAGCTTGTATGTAACGATGGGGCTTGCTCAGCTTCCCAGTGGAGAAGTGACTCCAGCAGTGCAATTTGGCAGAGGGTGAGCAGATGTTCCAAGAAGGTGCAATTGCCAGCTATGCTTCACAGGACTGGAATGGAGGGTTTGGTGCCTTCACGTGGCTCTCTAGGTGCCTCCTGTTTGACCTGAGGACCATGTAATGGTTCTCTTGCTGATACTTTTCTTGAAATACGAAGCTCTTGAACTTCCTTGTGAGTTGGTGGAAGAAATGTGAACTGTGTTTTATTCAGAAGTACATACAGAAGTGGTACCTTGAAAAAAATGCACAAGTTGAGAGACATCAAGATCAAATAATTGTAAATCTGAAGAACTGTGGAGTCTCAAGGCATGAATAGACAAAAGTTTGGACTTTGGTGATGACACTTGCAAAACTGATGGGAGGATTAAAGAGGTACTTGTTCCAGTTTTCCCCGTTTCACAATATAAAGGAAAGCTTGAAACTCTTGGTCTTCTTTGTATTCCCCCTTTCTGTGTGCCTTGTGTATCAGGGCTGTGTTTTGCCTGTTGGGAGTTGAGGGAAGTGAGATGTTCTCAAGAGGGTGTCTTTACTACTCAGACATATTCGAGATCCCTGGGTTTTTTAGCCCCAGATCAAGTTGATCCTCATAGTATTGAGGTTATAGAAGTGTCAATAAGAAGCAAATGCTATTCTGGTATTTTCTTCAAATACACTGGCACCGTGTGTCGATCTTCTATATTTAAAGCTTTGCTGGACGTTGTCATGTGCTACAGTTGTGTGTTTTGCTAGAAAAGTCATGTTTTAAGATCGTGGTAGTGGGGATGAGATGATTTAATTTTGATTCCAGGAGCATCTTTTGCCTGATGGTGAATGTGAATTCAAGGCCTGAGTGTGTATTTGGGAGCAGTTGGGTGTTGTGGCTGATAAGTCTCTGGAGCTTTGCTTCAGGTAGGGTGACTACCTGGCTGCCCTGCACCAAAGTGGTCTCTGCTCACCTCTTCATTTTCCTCCATCTCTAGCCTCTTCCATTGACCTTGTATGTCCTGCTCTTGTCATGCCTGGACTGAAGTATTTCAAGCTTTTTTCAAGAATGCCAACAAATGACTCATCGAGTGCTGCCCTGTCTCAAGTTCATCTCCAGTGTCAAGGCTCAGCCTTCGGAAACTTGGGAGTCCTGGCCTAAGTTTGTCGGTGTCTCTCTCAGCGCTCTGGCTGCAGTGCATGCTGGAAGATGTAGTCTTGATGGGGTGCACCTCCATATTAAAAAAAGAAGGGTGGCTCCATCTTATTCAAATTGGGTTCAGCCTTCTCCCTCCTGGCGGCTTGCTGACGCTGTCCCGCTTCAGTGGCCTGAGAGCCACTGAAGTTCTCCGGGTGCCTTGTGTGAGCGCAGAGGCGGGAGCACAGCTCCTCCATTCAAAATCTTGCTTAATTCCACATTGAACAGCCTGTTTTGAAGCTCTGCGCCTTGGCGTGTTTTGCAACAGCTCGGACTCCCGCAGGGCGCAGGCGGTGGAGGGATCCTGCCCCCGTTGGGTGGCAGTTCTGGAGGGTGTCATGGCAAATCTCCTTTGTCTGCTATAGCCTGACTGATGTCTGGGGGAGAGTGAACCCTCCTCCCCTGCGTGATTTCTTGAGCTGAAAGCAGTAAGTGAGTGAGGAAGCTCCTTTGTGCAGATTTCTCCGTCTCCTCTTGTTCGTGCCAGCTGGCTCGCGTTCAACATTTCTCTTTTTTTCTCTCTCTATTTTTTTTCTCTTCTCTTCTCTCTCCCCCAGCTCTAGAGAGAGGGGGCGGGGAGAAAGGGAACATCTTAAAAAGAAATCTGCAGAAAAGACATGGGAGTTACTTAACAAAAATCCAACCCAAACAAGCCCAGCTGGGGGATTACAGGCGCGGCAGTAGGAGCTGAGTGGAGAGTGAGCGCAGCAGTGTGGGGAAGGCAGCGTGTCCCCCCCCACCGCCCTGAGTTTCTTTAGTCGTAAAAGGAAACAAAAAGGGATCTCATGCAGAGGCAGTGGACGGGGAGAGCAGCCGGCTGGCTGCCAGCGGCTGGAGGAAGGGCCTCGGCACTGCAGCCCCTCGTGCTGCTGCCTCAGCTGGGGAGCCCTTTGGGGGTTTGGCAAGCTGGAGGGGGCAGCATCCCTTCTATGCCACTGCTCTTTCGGGAGGGAGCAGAGGGCTCTGCTCTCCAGGGTCGCTGCTGGCCAGAGCAAGCATCTCACTGAACCTTCTGTTCCCTGCCTTGTGCCTGCTGAAGGAAATGCTGCATCCTGCAGATTTTCTCCCCCCTTCCCTGTCCTCTTTGCCGCTCCTTCTTGTGGGCATTCCTGAAAGTTAATCAGGGTGAAAATTGCAGTCAGTCATGTCTGGAAGCCACCAGAGGCTAATCCTGGAGCGCTGCAGGCTGGAGCACATGGCTATGAGACAGTCTCCCTATGTGTGGGCTGGCTGCTGCCAGGAGGAGAGCTTTCTCCTGCATCTTGCCACCCTTGTGCGGTCAAATCCTTCCCGGCTTTGGTCTCCTGGCCTCCGGTAAACAGCAGAGAAAGCCAGAGTGGCACGGGCTCGGCGGGGTCTGAGCATCCTGCACTGGTTTTAGCACATAGAGCCAGGGGCTGGCACAGTTTCCTTGCTGCCTTTTGGAAGTGGAGCTGTTCTGGTGGAAGAACTGTCTCTAGGTGTGTGTGCAGCCCTGAAAGTGAACTTTCAGGTTTGTCTCTGAATATGGTTTGGCTCTGTCCCAGCCCGTAGATGTGGATTATAGAGGTCTCAGCACCTAATGGAGCTGAATTATTCATGTCTGGTGCAGTGTGTGTGCAGCATTCCCAAGCAGAAAGCTGTCTCCTTGTAGGATCTGCGCTCCAGGACTGCTCTTAAAACGCTTTGTTGGCAGGTCTCCAGGCCAACAAGTGAGCACATGCTTTTCATGTTGTGCGGGGATCAATCCTGCGATGGCAGGAGGTAAGGGGAAGGACACGTTTACAGCTGAATCAATCTCCTTGCTCTGTTTTCTGAGATGCTGTGATTTGTGGCAGCGTTACTCCCCCGGCAGGAGAGTGGGAAGATCTGGATACCACCTGGTGCCTCTCCAGCTTGGGCAAAAGAGGCAGTGGGAAAGGCACCTCTTTCTCTGGGCTGTGGGGTGGCCAGGGGCTCCTAAACACCCAAAATAATGATGGTGTGTCAGGTTGGGATCCCTGTGGGTCTAGCTTGGGAGAGGGACTCCAAATGCTCCTCTGGCTGCAGAGGCTGAGCCTGCGATAGCGGAGCAGAGAAATGAGGAACTGGGATGGGAGTTTTGGGGAGGGACAAAGCTGTGGGAAATGCTATAGAGACACATGCAATGGGGCATATTCAGGAGATGCCCCCCAGATCACATTCCAGGGTCCTAGCCTTCAGCTCTGCTCTGGAAATGGCTGATCCTTGCCCCAGTTGCTCTTCCTGTGGTGGCATGTCTTGAGTTCTCTGCCTCACTCTCGTCACAACGTGCCTTCCCTCTGCTCTTGCCAATCCAGCATGTTCCTGTCCGTCCTGTTTGTGGTTCCCTTCTGTCTGCATTACCAGAGCCTGGGCTCCCTTGGCACCCTCCTCTGTAGGGTGAAGGTTTTTGCTCCTCTTGTTTTCTAACCCTTTGATTGTTCCTGGCTCTACAGTTGCTGGGGACCCAGTGGATTTCTGGGCTCCTTCTTACTTTTGTTGTCGTAGGAATTGGCAAAACTCTGCTGTTTGCAGAATTTGAGACCCAAGTTCCGCTCACCTGCTCTCCTTATTCCACATGTATAAATAATACTTATGGAGATGTGTGTGCGTGTGTATGTGCATGTTTGGAGCAGCAAGGTGAATTCCCTGGTGGGAGTGGAGAGCTGGCCAAGCTGGCATCGTGCAGGTGTTGCATGGAGCAGGTGAAGCTACGCACGTTGCAGTATGACCCTGCAGATTGTCTGTCATTTTCCTGTCACTGCGAGGTCAGATCCTTGCCTGCTTTTCCTTCTGACCTGAGCTCGCCATGGCTCTTTGCCTGCTCCAACTTTGGGTTGGCGACTGTTGGATTTGGAGACTGAACTTCATCCTCTGCTTTCAACACCTGTGGGTTGTTCCTGTGCATCAGTGATAATCAGTGGTCTACCGGTTCATTGGGATTGTTCCTGGATTCCATGCTTCAGCATAGGGCTGGGAAGGGACTGGTACCAGCTAAAAATCAGGTTCATCCAGCTCATTACTGGCTTTGCCCACCTGCACAAAGGAATTGCTGTGGATCAGTGACACGAAGAGTGTCATGCAGGGGTGAGGTGGTTGCTGCAATTGCTGGCCCCGTGGTGATTTGGAGAGAGAGGCAGGTTGCTGGGGTTGGACACACCAGCTCGGAACTTGGGAGCAGGTGCTGGGGCAGGAGTAGGAAGAGGAGGAGGAGGCGGCCATAGAAACACGCAGGTCAGCTTTGGGAAGCCGTTAAGCGACTCCGGTGCACAAAGTGATCTCCTGATTCGGCACTTTCCCTGCTGCTGAAATGAGAGGTCAGTGCTTTTCATTTCCAGCTTGCACGCAAGCCCCCCAGCTCCTGGGGTTAAAAATCTCCGTAATGACCTGTCAGAGAGTGGATTATTAGCTGTACAGAGCCGAGGATGCTGTGGGGAGCAGATGGAAAATGGTCTGGCTGCGGCAGCCTGGCTGATGAAAGAATCCCTGGCATTTTTACAGTGTTTGCATCTCTGGAAATGCACCGTGAAGCTGCTTTCCAGGCTCCTGCCTACTGGGGTTTGAAGAAATTTGTGTGTGTGTGGTGTGAGGGTTTTTTTGGTTGTGGGTTTGTTTATTTTTTTGCTTCTCATTTCTCTTTAAGTCACCTGTTTTTGAAGTGTCACTTGTAAATAGAACCAGGAGCAGGCAGGCCTGGAGCTTGACGGGGAAGGGGAAGACAATGCTGCAAAGCCTCATCCAAATGGGTGGTCAAGGATTTCTTAAGGATTCTGGAGAGCAGGTGGCCTTGCTGGGTGGTGCTGGGAAGAAGCTGTTACATGTGTTAATTATGTCTCGTCAGGGTAATTGCCATGACTCGGGTGCTGTGTCAGGTTGCGCGTGGGTGTCTTTTTTGTTTCCCTCCCTGGGGGGAGAGGCTGGGAAGCAGGGAGGAGATATTTTGGGCTCACCGGGGTCAGCTGTGTTGTGGGCAGGTAGGGCTGAGCTCCCTCTTCCCAGTTAAGACTGGGTACTTACACAATTGCAACTCCTTTTCCCCTTGGAAGCTTATAATGGCCAGAGGTGATGGCAGTAAACACTCCAAATCTGGGTACTGTGTTGCTCTACCCAGAGGTGTGGGGTGGGAACCCTTATGCTTCGCACTGTGATTCGGCCTTTGGTGACTGCTCTGACATGTCCCAAGTGTCACAGGCGCTCTGAAGCCTGGGATTTATTTCCCACCAAGGCATTTGACTTCCCTGGTGAGTAGCTCTTGTCCCTCGCAGCGAGGCTGGCGTGGAGAGGAGCCCTCCCTCTGGGTGGCATTGGCAGGAGAGGAATCAATCCTCCCTCCCGGGGCAGCGCTCGATAATTCAGAGGGAAATGGTGAGCGGGGAAATGTGTGAGTAATGTCTTGTTGGAGCCGAGAGCCGTGACCTGCCAGGGCTGGTATTGATCGAGGACCGGTGCCAGATGGCCGCTGCTGTGGGGGCGGCTGTGCAGCAGCCCCAGCCCAGGGGGTGACAGAAGGATGCTGTGAGGAGGATTTGGGAGGTTGGGGTTTCACTCTGCCCAGATCACTCCTGTCTGCAGGTGTGGCTGTCAATGATCTGCCTGCCCATGGCTCTTCATGTGTAACCCTGTTCTCTTTGCTCTCCCTTCCAGCAGCGATGCCGTCACCTGGGCAGACCCCGACCACTGGAAGCCCCCCAAGGACGTAGGTGACCCCCAGGGCATAGAGGCAGGGAAGAGCCTTGAACCGTGAGGGGCCGTTAACTCTAAGATGTCCTTGAGCAGCGGAGCTTCCGGAGGGAAAGGAATTGATGCGAACCCGGTTGAGACGTATGACAGTGGGGATGAGTGGGACATTGGTGTAGGGAATCTCATCATTGACCTGGACGCTGATTTGGAGAAGGATCAGCAGAAACTGGAAATGTCGGGCTCCAAGGAGGTGGGGCTCCCGGCACCCAACGCAGTGGCGACACTACCGGATAACATCAAGTTTGTGAGCCCAGTGCCAGGCCCGCAAGGCAAGGAGGGCAAATCAAAGTCAAAAAGAAGCAAGACTGGCAAGGACAGTGGGAAGCCGACCCCAGGGTCCTCCCTGTTCACTCCCAGTGAGGGAGCTGGTGGCAAGAAGGAGGTTCAAGGACGCTCTGGGGATGGTGCGAACTCGGGTGGTTTGGTGCCCACTGTCACCCCGAAGAGCTCGGAGAAGTCGGCCAAGGCATCTCGCAGTGTGGCTGGCTCCAAGAAGGAGAAGGAGGGCGGCTCATCGAAAAGCAAGAAGGAAAGGAGTGAGGGTGCGGGGGCTTCGGCAGAGAAGGAGCCCAGTGTGCTGCAGCCCCTGGCCCTGGCAGTGAGGGTGGGACAGTATGACGGGGGCCAGGGGACAGAGCCTGCTGCTTCTGAGCAGCTTGGGAGTATAGCTATTGACACGGGAGCTGCGCTCAATCCCTTGGGAGTAAAGTCTGAGCTGGAGGATGGAGAAAGTGAGTGCCGGCAGCTGAAGAAGGTGAAGTCAGAGAAGGTAAGAAAGGTGTTGGGGCATGGGTGCCATTGCTGCTGCTCACATGGTGTTGCTGTGACATGGTGTTGTGGGTGACAAGGGAGAGGGATTGTGTCTCTTGTACTGCTGGGGCCAGCACTGACGTGTGGCTGGTGCCTCCTGGTTTTGGCGTGAGGGTGGTTTTGCCATGTGATGTCCTGATGTCTGGACATGGCAATGGAATGACACTGGTCAAGCCTGGCTTCTGGGAGCCATGTGTGAGCAAATCGCCTGCAGACTGTGCTCTGGGTACCATCCTGCTGTACTGTCTGAGATTTGGTTTTCCTCAGCGCTTTGGCTGTGCTGAGTGGGTCCAGGCCTCTGTGGCCTCTATCACTCTGAAGTCAAGGTGATGTCCTGGTGCTTTGTCTGCTACATCTCCTAAGAGTCTGTGCTGTGCTCTGTGTCCTGCTGGCTTCACCTTGGTCTCTGCAGTTCCTGAGGGAATTTATTTCTTTCCAGTTGCATCATAGGCAGAGAAGAATCCCTTAACATGTTAGTGGATATGAGATCTGTCTGGGCATGCGGGTGAGCATAAGGAGCAGGGCTGACAGGAGTCACAGCCTTGTTCCCGGATCTTGATGGTACATGGGCTCTGTCCCACTTGTGGTGATCCAGGGCTGGTGGGTGGCTGTGGGGGACGTTTGACATGTCACTCCTCTACTAAAGTGAGGCAGTGATGCTGAGCTGGCCGAGCTGCTCTTCCAGGTCATCAGGGGCACAAAAAGCCCTGCAGATGGCCAATGGGGTGAGCGGCCACCTGTCCGTCTGGGTGGTGCTGGACTCCGAATGGCTGCCTGGCTGTGTCTGGACTTG